>CM053770.1:692361675-692373837 GCA_028658325.1 Potorous gilbertii
TCTGGGAGCTCCTGGCCACCTACTCTGTGAGCTTCTGGCCCCCTGCTCTGGGAGCCTCTAGCCGCCGCTGCCTCTGCCTCTGCTGCTATCGCTGCCTCCCGAGGAGGTCTGAGTCCCGGAGACACCCCACTCCCCTCTCAGCCCGTCTCTCTCACTGACCTGTGAGTCTGTGGGTGGAGGGACCTTCACGGATGCTGGGGATTCCGTCCCTGAATCCTGCTCAGATCTGCTTGCTCCTCTCAGTGCTGCGCGGCCAGGGCAGGGGAGGCCTTCACTCCCATCGGGACGTGATGGACCTTTGGGATCAGTTTTTCAGGGCTCTCTGGAACAGAAATCTCCCTCACTGTGTTGCTGTGCGGTTTCCACTGTTGCAGAATTTGTTGGGAGTCCTTTTTAGAGGAAATAAATGGGCTGTGGGTTCGGACCTAGCATAGGTGAGTATTTCTACTCTGCTTGGCTCTGCCCCCAAGACATATTCTTGTAAATTTGATCCGTTTCTTTCTATATTTTAGAAATGAGGTCTTTATCACAGACACTAGTAGGAAAGATTCATTCTCAGTTTTCTGCTTCTCTCCTAATCTTGGTTACATTAGTTTTGTGTAAATACATTTCAATTTAATATAATCAAAATTATCCATTTTCCCTTCATAATTTTCTTTATCTTTTGTTTCCTCAAAAATTTCTCCATCCTCCATAAATCTGAAAAATAATGTATCCCCTTCTCCCCTAATTAGTTTCCAGTTTCAGCCTTTATATCTAGATTGTCTACCCACTTGGATTTTATTCTCGTGTCTGATGTCAGACATTGGTCTATGCTCCACAATGTTTTCCAGTTTTTGCAGCAGTTTTTGTTAAAAACAATGAGTTCCTATCCCAGAAGCTGGAGTTCTTGAGTTTATCAAATAGTAGCCTGCTATAATCATTGCCTACTGTGTCTTGAGTATCCAACTTATTCCACTGATCTACCCCTCTATGTCTTATCCAGTATCAAGTGGTTTTGATTATTGCTGCTTTATAATAAAATTTATGATCTGTTATATCTAGGTCAACCTCCCCAGCATAATTTTTCATTAATCCCCTTGATATTCTGTACCTCTTGTTCTTTCAGATGAATTTGGAAATTGTTTTTCCTAGCTCTATAAAATAATTTTTGATAGTTTGATGGGTATGACACTAAATAAGTAAATTAATTTAGGTTGAATTGTCATTTTTATTATATTTGCTCAGCCTACTCTTACTTTTTTCAATATTCAACCAAATCAATAAAATTGTCAAATTAATGGGCATAGAGTTGGGCAAAGTAATTTGTAACTATTGTTTTAATTTCCTCTTCATGGGAATTGAGCTAACCTTTTTTGTTTTTGATACTAGTATGCTAGTACTTTGGTGTTCTTCTCTTTTTTTAATGAAATTGGCCAAAGTTTTATCAATTTCATTGTCTTTTTCATAAAAGTATCTCTTACTTTTATTTATTTTATTTATTTGTTTCATAATTTTCTTAATTGCAATTTTGTTATTCTCTCCTTTGGTTTTCAGTATTTCTAATTCAGCATTCAACTGCGGAGTTTCATTTTGTTCTTTTTCTAGCTTTTTTGGTTGTATGCTCAATTCATTGATCTCCTCTCTCTCTATTTTATTCATGTAGGCATTCAACGATATGAAACTTCCAAGAACTGCTTTTGCTGCATCCCATAAGTTTTGGTAGGTAATCTCATTATTATTATTCTTACGAATAAAATTATTGATTGTTTCTATGATGTTCTTGTTTGATCCACTCATTATTTAATTTATTTTATCGTTATTTAGTTTCCAATTAATTTTTGGTCGAGCTTTCATTAACCCTTTATTACGTAAAATTTTTATTGTGTCATCATCATCTAAAATGGATGCATTGACTGTGTCTGCCTTTCTTTATTCGAGTGTGAGGCTTTTATGCCCTAGAACATCGTCAAGTTTTGTGTTTCTACCATGTACCAGTGAGAAAAAGGCATAATCCTTTGTATCCCCTTCAGTTTTCCCCAGAGGTCTTTCATATCTACCTTTTCCAGAATTACGTTCACCTCCTTGACTTCCTTCTTGTTTATTTTGTAGATTTATCAAGTTAAAAGGTGGGAGCAGTTGCGGTTCCACACTAGTACACTTTGCTATCTATTTCTTCGTGTAACTCCCTTCACTTGTCATTTAAGAAATTGAATGCTGTACCACTTGGTGCATATATGTTGAGTAATGATTTTACTTCGTTGCCTATGTTGCGTTTTAGCAGCATATTGGTTCTTCTTTATCTCTTCAGATTAGATCTGTTTTTCATTTTGCTTAATTTGAGATTAGGATTTCTACCCCTGCTTTTATTTTTTTTTTTGCATCAGTTGAAGCGTAATATATTCTTTACCCTGTGCATATCCCCCTGTTACAAACGTGTTTCTTGTAAACAACATATTGTAGGATTATGATTTGGGGTTCATATCTCTGTTTTATGGGAGAGTTCATCCCATTCATATTCAGGATTATGATTGTTATCTCTCTATTTCTCTCCACCCTCTCCTGTTTATGCTTTTATTTCTCCCTTCCCCTCCTCAAGAGTTTTTCTTTTGATCACCAGCTCCCTCAGTTCTCCTCCCTTCTTTCAGTCCCCTACCCTTCGCCCTTATTAACTAATGACTCCATCCTTTTTCCCCCATTTCCTCTACTACTGCCTATAGGGCAGGCTAGATTTCTGTACATAATTGAGTATGGTGTTCGCTCCCTGAACCAAATCTGATGAGTGTAAAGTTCAAACAATGTTCCTCTCCCTGTCTTTACTATAATGTTTTTGTCCCTCTTCCTGCGATATAATTTACTATTTTCTGCCTCCTCCTTAATTCTTCTCCCATTGCAATCCCTTCATAAACTTTAATTCTGTTTTCTTTTAATCTTCACATCAGGCAATTTATACCCACTCGCTATATCTATGTATATCCAATAAATATAAAGTTCTCAAGATTAACAAGTATCATCCTCCCATATAGGGATGTAAACAGTTTGCCCATATTGAATAATATTTTCCACTATATACCTCTTTATGTCTCTCTTGAGTCTTGTATTTGAAGATCAGATTTTCTCTTGAGCTCTGGCCTTTTCTTCAGGGAGGTCTGGAAATCCTTTATTTCGTTGAATGCCCATCCCCTTGCCTGAAAGACTATGCTCAATTTTGATTGGTAATTGATCCTTGGTTATAGTCCAAGTTCCTTTGCCTTGCAGAATATTATATTCCAATCCTTCCTATCTTTTTATGTTGAATCTGCAAGGTCCTATGTAATCCTCATTGTAGTTTCTCGATATTTGAGTTATTTAATTTTGGCTGTTTGTACTATTTTCTCCTTGACCTGCTAGTTCTGGAATTTGGCAAATAAATATTCCTTGGTGTTTTCAATTTTGGATCTCTTTTAGGAGGTGATAGGTGTATTATTTTAATGACAATACTGACCTCCAGACCTCGAACTTGAAGGCAGTTTCCCTTGATGATTTCTTGGAAAATACTGTCCAGGCTCTTTTCTTTTTCATCATGGATTTCTGGTATATCAATAATTCTTATATTTTCTCTCTTGCACCTATTTTCCAGGTAAGTTGTTTTTCCAATGAGATATTTTACATTTCCTTCCATTTTTTCGTTCTTTAGATTTTATTTGACTGATTCTTGATGGCTCAGAGTCATCAGCTACTCCTTGCTCAATTTTAATTTTTAATGAATTGTTTTCTTCAGTTAGCTTTTGTACTTCCTTTTCTATTTGTCCAATTTTCTAAGTTAAGCTTTGTACCTCGTGACTCATTTGGCCTATTTAGCATTTTAAAGAACTGTTCTCTTCAGTGCATTCTTTTTTTTAAATTTTCTCAATTACATTTTTAAAATAATTGGTCAATTTTTCTTCTAACTCTCTAATTTGGCCTTTTAAATCCTTCTTGAGCTCTTCTAAGAATGCCTTTTGGTCTTGAGACCAGTTCATATTCCCTTTTGAGTTTGCAGATGTGGGTATTGTCAGTGCTGTCCTCTTCTGAATTCATATTTTCTTCTTCCTTGTGACCATAAATAAGGTTCTATGATATTTACTTTTCTGATTTGCTTCTTGCTCATAGAGATTGCCTTTTTCCCTGGCTTTTAAAGTGGATCTCTGCTTCTGGGGAACAGGGGGCTCTGTCTCATGTTTCTTGTGCTAGGAGTTAGGGGCCTGGTTGCTGGTTTTGTATGCTGTGGGCTCTGGTTCTTTTAAGTACAACCTACATAATGCTGCAGTCTACCTGGTGCAGAGCTGACTAGTGTGTGCCAAGGCTGTTGCCAGGTGAAGTTTGAGTTTTAGTTTCCCCAGGGTTACAATGTAGCCCACGGAGTGAGGTATGGTTGTCTATCTACTGGAGGTCTCCTCCTACCTTAGGGCTGCACTAAAGCATAGGCAGACTCAGTGAATGGTGAACCTCATTTGTGCTGGTGTTTGCTCAATTCTGCTGTCTGTGGTAAGGCTTGCCTGGTGTCCTGATATTGGTGCTTATGTGTTCCACCCCCTTGGGGTTCAGGATCTCATGCTAGTTTGCTAAAGTGGTGTCAGTCATGAACCGGTCCCCTTCAGTCACAACAAGAGGGACCAAGGGTGGTCGATTGCTCTCTAGACCCCTGAGCTCAAAGGCTGCTCTTCCCCATCTGTTGTCTGCACTATTACAGGATTTTTCCTGGTGAAATATTCTCTGAGGTTTTTGAGGTCAATAAGGGGAATATGAGAGCATTTACAGTTTAGTGCACCATACTGGCTTCCAGAAATTCAAGTAAGTGACTTTCAAACCTTTAGTCTGTGCCTGATCACCCAAGGAGTGGCTGCAGCTGCTGCCATGAGCCCTGTGCCTTTCTCTTGCTCCCACCTAGAGTGGAGAGACTTGGGGATCTGCACTGCGCTTCTGATTCAACCTCCCTGAGGCGTTCCCACTCTGCTATGGCTATGGCTGAGTTTGTGCTGTTTCAGCCCAGGTACTCTCCCTGCGTGGAGAGATGTACATGAAACATGAACATGTAACAGATTATCCCATTGATCTTTCGGGTTGTCCTGGGTTGGAAATATACCGCACTCTCATAGTAGATTCCACCACTCTAAATTTTGTCCAGATTTACTTTTTAGAGGTGTCTTTAGGATTTTGTGGCAGAACTCAGGTTAGTTCCAGATTTCACTCCACCGTCTTGTCTCCACCCTCTTGCTACTGTTTTAATGGTTATTCTGGACCAAGACTCCCTTTTCTTCAAAATTAATGTATTGCATCTGACTTTTCTTTAAACTATACTTTTGGGGAGCGATAAGATCAAAAGAGAGAATTGAATAAATCGCGGGGCAGGATAGGATGGAGGGAAATATAGGTATTCTTTCACAACATGACTATGATGGAAGTCTTTAGTAAAACTACACATACATAGGCTATTTTGAATTGCTTTCCAGAACTCAAAGTCATTGGAATGAATGTTGAGAATTGTTTTTGCATATAACTGGGAAATAAGCAATGCAGGCAATGGGGTATAAAAATCTATCTTGCCCTAAAAGAAAAGAGAGAAGATAGAGATAAGGGAAGGGAGTGTGTGAAAAAAGGGAGGGTAGATTGTGGGAAGGAATAATCAGAATCCATTGTATTTTGGGGGGACAGAGAGAGATGGAGAATGTAGAACTCAAAATTTTATGGAAATGAATGATGCAAACTAAAATAAATAAATAAATTGGGAAAATTATAAATAAAAAAAGAAATCTCTCATGGAGGAGAAATAATCTTCAAGTGCCTGTAACATAAAAAAAATTAATGAAAATTTCTCTTTAAAAGAAAATTCTTCTGTATGAAGAAAAGCAAATGTTTCCAGTTGGTTAGAAAATTCAAACTTCAGTCATTTTTTCATAGCCACGCCAAAGTCAAGTATTACACTACTGCCATTCATTGAATATGATGATGCTGATCACCTAAGAATAATAAGGTTTTGTGGCGAAAGTCTGGGGCTTGTCCGTGTCCTACTAAGATGATGAAGTCTAACATTTCTTCTCAGAATTCAAAATGGTTTCATCAGGCATTTATTTCATCTATACCCAAGAAGACAGACCAAGTGGAGAAGTGTTTGTTTTACTTGAATCAGATGAAGTCAGATTGGCACAGAAAAAAAGACAAAGAAACAATGGGACACAGATATGATGAATTATTCAAGTCAATCAACATTGAAATGGATTGGATATGGAAGCATACTGGTCCAAATAGTTCTGACACTGCTAACAATGACTGTGCACAACTTTGAGGACTCCTATTTGTCAGTAGCAAGGAAGAAATTGCTTGTTTGTTTGTTTCAGGGTTGGAATATCATGCCAAATATGCCTACATTGCTGGTGGACTTCCAGGTGAGGAGTATGGAGGATACTTTCATGAAGTTTGCTTCACAGGAATTAGTGGGAAAGGATCTAAAGAAATACAAGGAAAGCATAGGGCACAGGTGCATTGAGATATTCCAGAGGAACTGGGCAGGTTTGTAAGCATTATGATCCTCCTTCAAAACCAATGATAGGCCATTTCTATGTCCTTATGGCAGGCCCAGGGCTGACAGAGGCTGTAATAGCAATAGTAGAGGAACTGGCTTTGAAAGAATGAAGGGAGGTGCCTACAGTGGAGAGTAAGGAGGGTATGATGAATACAGTGGATATAATAATGGATTTGACTTTCAGCTGTGTAGCTTTGGAAGAAACCTCAGTTACTGTTTTACAAGAATGTCTATTCACAGATATGGAGGTGGTGTGGCCACTCTCCCAGAGAACAACACTCCATCGAGTGCCCATGAGAGAGTATCTTAGAGAACTTCCAAAATTTATATTTAAATTTTTTCTCACTACTCAACCCTTTCCAAGGAGTCATTGAAATTGAACCTGAGGGTAGAGTGACTGGAGAAGCAGAGTTGAATTGGTTAAGATGCTGTGGCAACTAAGTCAAAAGACAAAGCCGATACATAGCACAGATATGTAGGACTCTTTAATTCAACAGCAAGAACAAGGGATGGTGATTACAAACACAGATATGTAGAACTCTTCTTGAATTCTACAGCAAGAGCAAGTGCTGATGCTCATGGTAGCCAAATGATAGGAGGCATGAGTTTGTCAAATCGGTCAAGTGATGGTGGTCCATTTAGCTATCCACTGAGCAGGATGCCATAATGTTCAAAGCACCATGAACAGACAAGACCACATTTTACAGGAAATCTCCAAATATTTTCAATCAAACATTGAGTAGGGGGCCAAGGAGTAACAGACAGCAGCTATGTACAGTAGTAGGAGCTGTACATCTATGGGAGAGAATGGAATAGGAGAGATGTCTGGCATGTCCAGTATGAGTGGAGGATGGGGGATATAATCCTGATTACTGTCTATTGGTCAACTTTTCATAAAGAAAAAAATGAAGTTTAACAATTTTGCAATACAGCTTGTGACTTACGCTTATTGTAAATGAAATCAGAATTGTTTTAAAAACTTCAGGTTCTGTATTTTTGAACACTGTAAAACATTCATCTTGGCTGTAATAACCAAGTTGAATGAAGACTACAACTACTAAACAATTTGAGCTTTTCTCAAGGTATTTATGTTGCAGGAGTGTACTTAAGCATTAAGTGGATTCCAGTTAAAGCACTTTCAATTGTGTTAAATGTTGCTTTTATGGCACATTACATGGAACACTGTTTGAGATTCATGTTGGGAGACATGCGTTTTTGTAAAACAAATATAGGAACTGCATCTGCACTTCAAAGATGAAACATTTGGCATGTTTGTTCTAGTTTACTTCAGTTACTATCCAGTAAGGCACATACATTTAAGCTTCTTTTAAGTTAATGGGGACAATTTTGAGATGCAGTAAAGATACTTTAGGATTTCTCTTGGTGTTTGTATTAAATTCTGAGACCATAATTTAAATCTTTCGTTGTATTATGATTTCCTTTTAGATGTATTGAACTAAGAGAAACTTATTAAATAAATCTTCCTTTAAAAATATTCAAATTATTAAGCAATTCCTTGTAATTGGTTGCTAAATATAAAACTGTATAGATGTAACTTCCTATTATGGTATGGAAATCGGATTTTACGAATGAGTATTTTACTTAGCTTAAATGGAACATTCTAATTAAATTACATAAATAAATTCGTTGTGAAGGGATAAGATAGAAATAATCTGGCCGCTATTGGTCTGCATAAACTAATTCACTCAAAATAAATGTTCTTCAAACTTAAGTGTCTTATTCAGTGAGTTGTTCTCTACATTGCCAAATAAATTCTTCAATAATTTATATGAATACATTTTCATTTATTTCTGACCCCTTCAGCAACTAATGCTTTGGCACACACATTATGTGCCCTTTGGCAAATGATCACTTTTAACATCTTTGAAATGGTAGCACCAAACATTGCTGCACATAGCTAATACAACTCTTAGATGATTCACGAATTTTTCATTTATTAGTTTAATAAATCCCAGTTAGAAGGGGATTTAGATACACTCTAGCTATAGCATCTTAAACCAAGGTAACTCAGAGGTTGTCTAATCATAAGATCATAGATCTATGACCTTAGAACAATGATCATAGACCTATGAAGAGATCTCAGAGATAATCTACTCAGACCACATCATTGCATATGAAAAAAAGAAATAAAGACATCTGAAGCCAGAAGAGCTTAGGATTTGGTGGGGGCATAGGTATAGGACAGGGGTAGGGAACTGGCACCTTGAGACCACATGTGACCTTCCAGGTCCTTGGGTGAACATTTAGACTTTTGACTGATTTCAAGTTTCACAGTATAAATCCTTTTGTTAAAAGGATTTTTTTTTTCCTGTGAAGTTTGGATTCAGTCAAAGGACCACACTTGAGAATCATAGAAATCATGTGGCCTCACTGCTACAGATTCCACATCCCTTGATTGTAGTAAAATATCAGAGCCATAATTTGAATACAGGTCTTTGACTCCATATCCAGGGTTCTCTTCAGAGTATTATGCAGATAAGAATTCTTGTGATGGTATATCTAACAAAAAGTTACTCAGTCTATCTTTTATGTCCTTTTAAGCAATGAGCTAAATGGAATGGGCATTTTATTATGCTTGTTCTGCATTGTAGAATTTCCTTTGCCACTATCACTAAACAATTTCTTGTCTTTTGAAGCTCAATATATTTATACTATTATTTTGTCCAAATACTTGTACTGAGCATCTACTTATTTTCAGGGGATTATCTTTTCCTTCTCAAAGAATTCATTTTCTCTCACAGTCTTCTTTATCCCAACCCCTGGATTTTAATAAATATAATACACTTACAAAATTTACCAAACACCTTGGTCTTTGAATTGATCAACCCTTTAAATTGCCATGACATCCATCTTTCCCAGTACCTCAAACACAAAGAGTCTAATCATATCCTTGGTCAATCAAACATAACTTTTACTTCCACTATCAAAATACTCAAAATTCATTTATCTAGCCACATTTGCTTATGTTTTTATTTTTCCTATGCAACATTCCTGACACTTTGATGTTCCTTCACCTTATTTTTAAAGCTTTCACCCCAGTGCTTTCTCCTGGTGTATCTTGCATGGCTACCTACACTTTCTTTCTATCAAAATCTTGACCTATGATTGACCCAGTACTTGGTTCCTGGAATACACCAGGCATTTAATAAATATGCATTGATAGACTAACTGACCAGTGTAGGCTAATGGGATTATTTACATTTTTGTCTTTAGAATATATAGTCCTATCTTTCTCATGCTTTTCAGTTTAAATGCCCCTCAATTAAAATACCAAGATAACAGACATACATTCTTACTTGTTACTTTTGTCCCATCCCTCTCCAGAAATTCTTCACCCCTGTATTTTAAGCTCTGTAATATAAATCAAAATCCCTTTCCTAGTTACTACCTTCTCAACCAGCTTTCTCTTATAAGATGAAATTTTTTCTATATCTCTTGATTTTCCAGGGGTGAGAGTGGCAACATTGAGGAAATTGCAACCTGTGCATTTCTAGTCCTGTTTCTTGTATAGCATACATAATTGATGATGATATGTGTTAAATTTCTTTAGGGCATTGTCATTTGTATCCAAATGAATCATATTACTGGGGAGTTGTCATCTCTTTTAATAAGGCTTCGACTATGCTATAAAAGCACTCACAAGACACCAAACCACTCTGTCATTGTAATCAGTTCGACAAACATTAGCTTCGATACCCTCTTTTAACAAGAAATCACCAAGTAATACTCTTCTCATCTTCCTCTGCCACATATCTGATAATTGATCTCCCTGCTAACAGATTCTGTGACTCAGATCTATCATTGTTTGGAGGGCAAACAGCTTTTATTTAAAACCACTTATAGGCATTTGCACTTTAACACTAAATATCTATTTAAAATTTTACAGTGAATAAATTATTTAATTATTCATCATTAAATTAAATAACACATTTTACTACATTTTAACAAAATTATTCGGGGGCGGAGCCAAGATGGTGCAGTAGAAAGACTCACATATGCTACGTCCAAACCCACAGCCCATGAATTTCCTCTAAAAAGAACTCCCAACGAATTCTGGAACAATGGAAGCCGCACAGCAACGGGGTGAAAGAGATTCCCATTCCAGAGAGCCCTGAAAAACCAACCGCAAAGGTCCATGGCACACCGGACAGGAGCAGAGCCCAGGACTGCCCTGCCCAGGCCTGCCCTGCTACAGCCACATGGCACTGAGAGGAGGGCGCAGATCCAAGCAGGCTTCAGGGACAAAATCTCCAGCGGCCGCGAAGGTCCCTCCACCCACAGACGCACAGGTCAGTGAGAGAGACGTGTGGATGGGCTGAGAGGGGAGTGGGGTGTCTCCATAACTCGGGCACACTTGTGAGGCAGCAGCAGAGGTAGCATGTGGCCAGAGGCTCCTGGAGCATGCAGGAGCTCCGAAGGAGCTCCATTACAGAAAGTCTCTGCATAAACACCCTGAGGGAACTGAGCCTGGGAGGAAGCCCTGCCCCCACCTGAGAACCTGATTTAATCTTACCCTGAATACAAGCTGGCCAGTCGCCAAAAGCCCTGAGGCTGGGGAGCAGAACTTGAATTCTCAGACCCCAAGCACTAGCTGGGCTGATCTAGGCGGGGATGGAAGGACTCTCAGAAGTCAAGTAACTGGCTGGGAAAATACCCAGAAAAGGGAAAAAAAATAAGATCATAGAAGGCTATTTTCTTGGTGACAAATGATTCCAACCTTCCTCTCTGACGAGCAAGAAAACAGCTTACCACTAGGTAAAGACATAAGAGTCAAGGCCTCTGTATCCCAAACACTGGATGTAGATATCCAATGGGATCAGGCCATGGAAGAGCTCAAAAAAGGATTTTGAAAATCAAGTTATACAGGTGGAGGAAAAACAGGGAAAAGAAATGAGAGAGATGCAAGAAAAGCATGACAAAAGGGTCAATACCTTAATAAAGGAGATCCAAAAAATGCTTAAGAAAATAACACTTTGAAAAATAGGCTAACTTAATTGGCAAAAGAGGCTCAAAAAGGGAATGAGGAGAAGAATGCTTTCAAAAGCAGAATTAGCCAAGTGGAAAAAGAGGTACAACAGCTCACTGAAGAAAATAGGTCTTTTGAAACTAGAATGGAACAGATGGAGGCTAATGACTTTCTGACAAACCAAGAAATCACAAGACAAAACCAAAAGAATGAAAAAATGGAAGATAATGTGAAATATCTCATAGAAAAAACAACTGACCTGGAAAATAGATCCAGGAGAGACAATTTAAAAATTATGGGACTACCTGAAAGCCATGATAGAGAAAAAGAGACTAGACACCATCCTTCATGAAATTATCAAGGAAAACTGCCTTGATATTCTAGAACCAGAGGGCAAAATAAGTATTCAAGGAATCCACCGATCACCACCTGAGAGAGATCCAAAAAGAGAAACTCCTAGGAACATTGTGGCCAAATTCCAGAGTTACCAGGTCAAGGAGAAAATATTGCAAGCAGCTAGAAAGAAACAATTCAAGTATTGTGGAAATACAATCAGGATAACACAAGATCTAGCAGCTTCTACATTAAGGGATCAAAGGGCGTGGAATAGGATATTCCAGAAGTCAAAGGAACTAGGTCTAAAACCAAGAATCAC
>CM053770.1:692374337-692398985 GCA_028658325.1 Potorous gilbertii
AAGGGCGTGGAATAGGATATTCCAGAAGTCAAAGGAACTAGGTCTAAAACCAAGAATCACCTACCTAGCAAAACTGAGTATAATACTTCAGGGGAAAATATGGTCTTTCAATGAAATTGAGGACTTTCAAGCATTCTTGATGAAAAGACCAGAGCTGAAAAGAAAATTTGACTTTCAAACACAAGAATGAGAAGAAGCATGAAAAAGTACTGAGCAAAGAGTAGTCAAAAGGGACTTACAAAAGTTGAACTGTTTACATTCCTATATGGAAAGACAATATTTGTAACCTCTGAAATTTTTCAGTATCTGGGTAGTTGGTGGGACTACACACACACATACACACACACGCACACACATGTACACGCGTGCGTGCACACACAGACATACAGACATGCACACACCCACACAAAGACAGAGAGCACAGAGTGAATAGGATGGGATCATATCTTAAAAGAAATCAAGGTAAACGGTGAGAGAGAAGTGTATTGGGAGGAGAGAGAGTGAAATGGAATGGGGTAAATTATCTCTCATAGAAGAGGCAAGCAGGAGACTTCTTAGTGGAGGGAAAAAGGGGAGAGCTGAGAAAAAACATGAAGTTTACTCTCATCACATTCGACTAATGGAAGGAATAAAATGCACACTTATTTTGGTACGAAAACCTATCTTACAATACAGGAAAATAGGGGAGAAGGAGAGAAGCAGGGTGGGGGGATGATGGAAGGGAGGAGGGATCAATTTGAAGTCAACATTCCCGGAGGGGCAGGATCAAAAGAGAGAATAGCAACAATGAGGGACAGGATAGGATGGAGGGAAATATAGTTAGTCTTACAGAACACGATTATTATGGAAGTCACTTGCAAAACTACACAGCTGTGGCCTATATTGAATTGCCTGCCTTTCCAAAGGGTGAGGAGGGAGGGATGGGGGAGAAGTTGGAACTCAAAGTTTTAGGAACAACTGGTGAGTATTGTTCTTGCTATTAGGAAATAAGAAATACAGGTAATGGGGAATAGAAAGTTATCTGCCCCTACAGGACAAAAGGGAAGATGGGGACAGAGAAGGGAAGGAATATAGATGAGAGGGCAGATTGGTGATAGGGAAAATAAGACTGCTCAGTGTACTGGGGTGGGGGGAGGGGACAAATGGGGACAAAATTTTGGAACTCAAAATCTTGTGAAAATGAATGAAAAAAGTTAATTAAATAAATTTATATTAAAAATAAAAATATAAAATTATTCAACATTTTAAAAATTTCATACATGTTGCTACTTTGGGTACAATGAAGATAAAATGAAGACTGATTCAATTTAATAAAACAAGCCTTGGCTACATGCTTATTGTGTAAAGGACACTTTGGTAGTCGATAGTTAACTAGTATTTATAAATTGGATGTGGATGACTAATGGAGATTAAATAATAGAACACAAACCTGGTTGATATCATTAAAGAGCTATAAACAATTTGAGGAAGGGAAAGTTCTATTTTGTCAGGCCAGCTATAAGCAAATTAGAGCTGGAAGGAGGCCTGGAGAATATTCCCAAATCTTCCATTTTAGAGATGAAGAAACTGAGGTCAGTACGTGTATGTCATTTGCTAAGATCTTACACACTACACATAGCAGTGTTAACTTTTAAACCCAGGAGGTTCATTTAAATATAGTGTTCTTTCTAGGGTTCCACAACATACTTTATGCCAGAAATTAGTCTCTTGGACCTTTCCCATCCCATATAATAGGAAAATGAGTAGCAATGGGATGCTTTCATTGACCACATAGAAATAACATATTAGTCAAGTTTGTAAGTATGGGTATTCTCTCTACTGAAGCAGAATAGAACTCTTATACTTTGTAAGTCATGGAAATAAAAGTTGTGCTGCCCCTGAATGATTCTGGATGCATGAATGCAGTAGTGAAGTTCATTCCAGACATGGAAAGTGTGAGTAATTAATAAAATGGATTCACTTTTTTATTTAATGACTCATTGTTTAGTGCTTTGAAATTTTAAGTAACATATTTAACAGATGTGATGGAGCCACGTTTATCAAGGTGTACTTAAATAAATGAGATGACAGTATACACGTATTCCCAGTACTACAGGAGCAAGCACTCACTATCTGGCCAAAATAAATGTGAAGGGCCCAAGAAATAGATTACATTTATCAGCAAATCTAGAGAAACTAGAGGTTGCTGAATAGGGAGCAGCATTTCTAGAGAATTTAGAAAGTAATTACTAGAGCATCGAAATATAATTTTTAATATTTGTAGCTTATTAATAAAGGGAATAGGAGACCCACTGACTGAAAACTAGTTTGGAGGCAGAATTTATATTTATATCTGCAGTATCGATATTTTAGTGTATCATCAAATATATTATTTCTCCTTTTCTGACCACCATCTTGCATTTCTCGCTTCTCAAACTATGCCCATTATGGGAGGTTTTATCCATTAGACTCATATATTGTGAAATCTCTGTGATACCTTATAGTCTTTATCCTTGAAAATATTCAGGTGTATGTATTTGGGTATATACTTTTTTGTTTTTCTATACATATACTCACACAAACTACCTTCTGGGGTTAAGGAGAAGAGGGAACAAGTTATTCAGTGGAAACATTAATGAGTATGGCCTTGGAAAAACCATTTATCTATTTGGGACTCAGAATCTGAACTGTACTGTTGGATTGAGCTAGATGACCCCTAACATAAACTCTAGCTCTAAATAGTTAATCCCATTGGCAGCACCTGTTGTGAATATTTTACCCCAAGTCTCTAACATATAGTTGTACATCCAGAGGGTAGCTGATGAATATTTAAGACTCTGTTTAATTCAGTTCACCGTTGATTTTTCTTCACAATTCTGTGTTTTATTTCTTTTTTTAAATTAATCATATTTTTAATTTTCAACAGACATTTCCACAAAATTTTAAGTTCCAGATTTTCTCCCCATCACTTTCCTCCACCCAGCCAACGACAGCGTGCATTCTGATTACCATTTCCCTCAATATACCCTCCTTTCTATCACACTCCTCCCTTCTTTTATCCCCATCCTCTCTATTTTCTTGTAGGTCAGGATAGATTTCTAACCCCCTTGCCTGAATATCTTATTTCCAGGTGCAGGTAAAAGCTATTTTTAACATTCATTTTTAAAACTTTGAGTTCCAACTACTCTCACTTCCTCCCTCCGCACTCATTCCTACTGAGAAGGCAAGCAGTTCAATATAGGTTATGCATGTGAGGATATGCAAAACACTTCCTTAACAGTCATATTGTGAAAGACTGACTATATATCATTCCATCTTATCCTGCCCCTCATTTATTCTCTTCTCTCTTTTGATTTTATCCCTACTTAAAAGTGTTTACTTTAAATTACCACCTCCTCCCATTTCCCCTCCCTTTTGTCATCCCCTTATTCCCTGCTACTCACTTTTACTTTTATTTTCCTGTTATGTAAGATAGATTTCCATACCCAATTGAGTTTTTATGTTATTCCAGCCTTAAGCCAAATCCAATAAAATTAAGGTTCATTCCTTCCCTCTCACCCACTCCTTGACTTTCTACTCTAAAAGTATTTTATTGACTAATTTTTTTGCGAGATAATTCTCCCCATTCTACCTCTGGTGTTTTCCTCAAGAATTACTGAAAGTTCTCTATTTCATTGAATATTCATTTTCCCCTGGAAGAATTGTACTAGGTTTTGCTGGGTACATAATTCTAGCTAAATATTTTGTAATCCTGATTTTGTTTCCACACTACTACTTGAATTGTTTCTTTCTGGTTATTTACAGTGTTTTCTGCTTGACCCGGGAATTGTTCAATTTGTCTACAACATTCCTAGAATTTTTCCTTTTGTGAGTTCTTTCAGGAAGTTATCGGTGGATTCTTACAATTTCTATTTTCTCCTCTGTTTCTAGAATATCAGGGCAGTTTTCCATGATTTCTTGAAAGATGATGTCTAATTGGAATGTACACCATCTTGAGGAGAGGGAGAGGAAGGAGGTAGAGAAAATTCAAAATTTATGTAAGTGAATGTTGAAAGCTAAAAATAAATAAATAATTTTTTTTTTTTTACAAAAGAGAAACATGATGTCTAGGCTTGTTTTTTGATCATGGCTTTCAGGGAGTCCATTCTTTTAAATTATCTCTCCTGGATCTATTTTTCAGGCTATTTATTTTTCTAATGAGACATTTCACATTGCCTCCTATTTTTTTTCATTCGTTTGACTTTGTTTTGCAATTTTTTTGATTTGTCATAAACTCTTCAGCTTCCATGTACTCCATCTAATTTTGAATTTCATGATTTCATATTTGGTGTTTAATTGGAGATTTTAAAGTTCTTTTATTGTAGGTTTTTGAGTTGCATGTCTATTTGATTGATCTACTTTTCCTCTTATTTTATTGATTTATGTATAAAATTTCTCCTAAATACTGCTTTTGTTGCATGTCATACATATGGGTATGCATTCTTGTTGTCATATGTTCCTTTCTATTCTCAATGTATTTTCTCCAGAGGTTTTTCATGTTTAACTTTTCTAATATCCTATTCTCCTCCTTAACTTCTTCCTTGTTTATTTTTCTTAGAATTATTTAGTTCTGAGAGGGGAATGTTGAAGAGCCTCACTAATAAAGTTTTACTATCTGTTTCCTTGTATAATACATTTAACGTCTTTAAAATTTCAGATACTATACCACTTGGTGTATATCTATTTCGTATTGAAATTACTTCTTTGTCTATGACATTTCCCAGCAAGATTTAGTTTCCTTTCTTGGTTCTTTGAATTAGACCTAATTTTTTTTTTGTTTTATCTGAGATTATGATTGCTACCCTTGTTTTTGTTTTGGTTTGGGTTGGTTTTGCTTCAGCTAAAGCATAACAGATTTTCTTTCAGCTCCTTACCCTTATTCTATGTATCTCTCTACTTCAACAATGTATTGTAGAATTCTGTTTTTCAGTTCACTTTGTTACCTACTTCTGTCTTATGAATGATCTCATATCTTTCACATTCACAGTTGATGAGTATTAATAGTGTAATTCCCTCCATTCTTTTCTCTTTCTCTCTATCTTTCTCTCTCTCTCTCTCTCTTTCTCTCTCTCCCTCTCTCTCTTCCTCCTACCCACTGTACTCACTGCAAGAAAGTAAGTGTTTCATGTAGTTATGGGTGGCAAGATTAGAGAACATTATTAATACCCAGATCTCTTGATTCCGAGGCAAATTCTATATCCACTTCTTCATAATGTATCTCTTGCTAAATGGTACTGATTTTAATGAGATATGTCTCAAGGGATAGATTCCACAGTAAATCATAAAATGCAAGAATTAGAAGGAACCTTAAATGTAATTGAGGTCAATCTACTGACTACAATCTGAATTGATGCCATGTATCTGTAGATAAAATGCTCTCTGGTGTCTTTTTGACAATTAAAATATATTCAAGTGTGCTGTTGTTAGAGATAAGAACACATCATAGCATTCTGGAGTATAATTTAGAATGAAACACAAAGGGTTATAAAACTGTGTATACTCTTTGATGCAATAGTATCGCCACTAAATCTGTGCACCAAGAGATTATAAAAAGGGATATATACAAGTACATATTTTTTATTTTTATTTAGCAGATTTTTTTCGGGCTGGCAAAAATAGAAATTGAAGTGATTCCTATCAATTGGGAAATGACTGAATGAATTGTGGTGTATGAGTGTAATGGAATACGACTTTGTTATAAGAAATGATGAATAGGTTATTTCAGAAAAACAGGGAAATATTTAAAAGAAATGATGCAAAATTAAGTGAGCATTTTACACAGGAGAAGATTTTACACAGTAGCAATAATATTTCCCTATGAAGAGCTGTGAATGACTTGCTCTTTTCAACAATGTCATGATGTTAGACAAACTCAAAGGACTCCTGATGAAAAATGCTATTCACTTCTGAGAAGGAACTGATGGATTCTGAATGTTGACCAAATCATATGTTTTTTCTTTGTTTCTTTCTTCCCTCCTTCCTTTCTTCTTTTTTCTTTCTTACTTTTCCTTCTTCCTTCCTTCTTTTCTTTCTTTTATTTTCTTCCCAAAATGTCTAATATGGAGATGCTTTATACAGTTTTATATTTACAAACTGTATCAGGCTGCTTACTATCTCACTGAGGGTGAAGGAAGGATAGGAGGCAGAGAATATGGAACTTTTTTATAAAATGTTAAAATTTTGTTACATGTAATTGGTGGAAATTATAATATTATTTAATAACATACCCAAACGTAGGAAATAATTAGTCTCCCCATATTGTAGATCTTTAAGAAAAGTTGTCTAATTTACAAATCTTTATTAGCTGGGGTAGGTTTGCTTCTTTGTTTTCTTTTCCCCAGTATGCGCTTGTTTGGGTGCTTTCTATGGTCCCCATCCAACTAAGAAATTCCCTGATTCTGTAAAACTGGTTGAATCACTTTTCTGTGATATGGTGGACAATGGAAATACTCATGTCAGAGGTGAGAAATTTCATGTAGAAAATTCCCCTTTAAATTGGAAACATCCTTGTTTTCTTCAAGGATTCCCAATGCATACACAACACTTTTTCCCCAAATGTAGGATGGTTTCCTGAGGTATAATGCCCTAGTACTCTGTATTGCATACTAAAGGGAAAACATAACAATACTTCATCAGCTGAAAGACTTTTTCTCCTGAAACACTGAATTCTTGCGTTGTTGAAGAAGTGACTGCTATTGTAGTTGAAATGTGGGCTGATATAGGTGGAGAAAAAATTCACGAAGGAGGGATAAAAGATGATTGAAAAGTGAAATAACTTATGGGAAATCTGCCTGTAGACACAGAACTGAGAAAAGTGATTCCTTGGTTAATCACTACCCACTAACTAACCTCCAGCTACACACACACACACACACACACACATACACTCGCAAACACAGAGACACATACACACACGCACACACAAACACGTAGAGACTTTTAAGTCCCTCTAC
Organism: Potorous gilbertii; assembly: GCA_028658325.1. Classification (NCBI taxonomy): domain Eukaryota; kingdom Metazoa; phylum Chordata; class Mammalia; order Diprotodontia; family Potoroidae; genus Potorous; species Potorous gilbertii. The sequence goes on from CM053770.1 coordinate 692,381,309, forward strand.
AAAAATAAAAACTTCTTATCTCTCCATAGGAAAGCTCACTAGCTTATTTGCATCCATTGGTATCCCCTAAATTGGATAACTTCTACAATTTCTGTGTATGTCTTCTATTTTTTAGAAAAAAGAAGCTTAGTAGCTATTCCTAATTTTGTTTAGGGAATGAAGTTTTAGTGAGAAGAATCTAAACTAGCAAATATAAGCTAAGTGTTACTCTCTTGTTAAGAGGACAAAGGGGAAAAATAATTTTTAACCATTACAAGATTTATTGTATTTAAAGTGTGATATGGACCCAGTGTCTTATTTAACTCTTCTCAAAGGCAGAAATTATAGTCAGCCTTTGAACAAATGAAATGTTTTTTTTTTCCAGATATCATGTCAGATATTTATCCACTCATGCCAGCTGCTTTATGCTAGGTTAATCAACATCTAAGTTATATGTCAGTTGGGAGAATAAGGCAAGGAGGATAATTCTACATGTGTTAGATGGGGTGGATCAGAAATGATTTTGAGTAACTGATTGAAAGCAAAACATAATAAGGAAATGTTAATAATTATATGTCTTAACTGCTTAACAAAACCTCATCTTCAGATAATGTTAAATATGCTTCTACTCTTGGAGATACAATTTATCTTTGTCTTGGCTATTAGAAAGAGAAACATGTTAAGGTAAAAACTCATCAAGCTTGACCTCTGAATGTATTAAGATAACTATTGATATGATTATAGCTTATGCGTAATTAAGAAGACTAAGAAATGTTTTAGTTTCTTTACTTGTCTTATTTTATTTTTTATCAGAATGGAGTTATTTGGTGAGATTATTGATCTTTCACTTTCTATAGTCTCAGGCAGAGATGTTGTTTTCCAGCTTTTGTTCAATCTTCCATTGGGCATATTCTCTAGTGAGGAAACATCTTTGTCTTGACAGCCTTCATATATGACAGTTCCTAAGGTATTCTTTGTCACTTTAGCTTTTGAATTCTTTTCTATGATATTCAGTAGTAAAAAATAATTTGAGATTGATATGATCTCCTCTAATCCTTTAATAACTCTGCTGCTCCAAAGCTCTAATGACTGTCCAGGATTCTGATGTTGCTAGGATTCTAATACTAAATATTAGTTCAAACTTCAAATGATTTGAGATCCTTGCTATGAACTATGACTTTGATACCTATATATATATGTCATGTATTTCCATGTCATATTATATATTATCTATATATCTCATCTCTATCGTCCATATACATATATCTTTCATTTTATGTGTTTATAGATACACACATGTAGATATTTTTATGTGTATATACACATACATACATGTATCCACATGATTTGCTATTCTTTGGTCTTTCAAATTTTTTTGTTTGTTCATTTTAAAATATTGATTTTCCTAAGACCACTTGGTAGAAGAGTGGTGGTACGGTTCTGGAAGGGGAAGAAGGGAAGCCTGAGTTAAAATAACAGCCTGAGGACCTCATAACGGTGTGACCCTGATCAAGTCACATATCCTCCATTTGACTCAGTTTTCTGAATTCTAGATTGTGGATAATATCAGCACGTATCTCTTATGGTTGTTGTGAAAATCAAATGGAATAATGTTTGCAAAGTTTTCAGCACTGTACCTGGTACATAGAAGGTACTGTATAAATGTTTATTGCCCTCCTTCCGCCCCTTCTCTATAAACTGTTGTCTTGATTCTGCCCAATTCACTTTGCTTTATTTTGTACTTTCTAGAATTCTCCAAAAAATGTCACCTTTTTCATAACTTTCATCAATTCCTACTGAACAATACTATTTCATTACATTCATATATGTGTTTTTTCTTGCCATTTCCTTGCTGCTTTAGAGATGGATTAAGATGCCAACTTAAAATTCTTGCCAAAACAAAACAAAACAGCAGCAATAGTAACAAACATTTTACTATTGTCTGACACTCGTTTGGGATGAGGAAGTGTGTTTTATTGCTGATTATGTTCTCTCTGCTATTATCCATCTCCTTATAATTCTTCCTCCATATCTGTTGAGTTTAATGTAGTTCCTATCCTTAATTATGAGTGCTCAACTCTCTGTAGTTCACTTAACATGGGAGAGAGAATCATCTATTACTCATTTCCTCAAGCCATCCCATCAATATTTTTATATTCCTTTCATAATCTCCTGATGAGAAGTCATGAATTCCATCCTTTTTGCCTTCTTTCTACAGTAATGTATGCTTCCTTTGATTCTCTCTTCCCTTTCAACTCTTAAAATCGTAAAGAAAGAAAAAGAAATCAGTCCTCTCTCATATTCTCTTACCTAGGGTTTCTGGTTTTATTCTTCTTTTTTTGTTACTTCTCTTAATAATAATTCAGCATATCAAAATCCTTCAGGTATACTTGTCTCTTCTCTCCTATTAAAATGTTAACTCTAGAGTGGCACCCAGTTTCTTGTCGTTGCTCCACCAAATTTACCTTTCTGTGTTTCTCTGGATACTTGTCTTTCTGTATTTTCAAGGTCCTACTCAACTAAAGTCTTATAATCAGAAATATTTGAAAGTCCCCTATGTTATTAAAAGTTCAATTTTAGACTATAAATTTATACTGATTTATAGTGATGACTAATCTTGTTTTTAAGATTTTTAAGACCATCTTTTTCTTGGGATATTTATTTCGAGATCTTCTTTGGTTTCTAGCAGAAGTTGCTAGAACTTATGTGAGTATGACGCTAATTCTATGGTACTTAACCTCCTACGTTATAGATGCTAGAAACATTCTTTTTTTTCATTGACATGGGAACTCTGGATTTTTATTGGACTTTTCATTTAGGACTTTTGTAAATAGGTAGATTATTATTACATTTATATGATTCCCTAGTTCTAATATGTCTTTTCAGATTTCATTCATGATTTCTTGAAATATAGTGTGCCCATTTTATTGGCCACCTTGACAGGAAGTCTTGGTTACTATTTAACAAATGTCTATGAATCATCATCTATATTTACATAAAAATTTATAATCTTTGTATGTACTATGTGTAACTATAATCAATCTGGATAATGAGAAAGGTAGATGGTTTAGTGGATAGAGCATTGGGCCTGAAATCAGGAAAATATGAGTTCAAACCCAGCCTCATACACTTTCTAGTTGTGTGACCCTGGGAAAGTCAGTTAACCTCTCTCTCTCTCTCTCTCTCTCTCTCTCTCTCTCTCTCTCTGTTTCTTAATTGTGAAATGTAGATTATAACAATATTTGTTTTTCACAATTGTTGTGAGGATAAATTGAGATAATATTTGCAAAGTTCTTAAAACAATACCTGGAACATATTAGGCACTATATGATTGAATATCTCACCTCTTCCCTTTACTGTCTATCTATCTATCTATCTACCTATATCCATCTATCTCCCTGCCTACCTACCTACCGTCTATGTTGCAAACATTATTAAATACAGAGAAAGGCAAATGGACATATTTTATACTACTACAAATTTATTGGCAAGGTTGAAAGCATTATGATCTTGGCCAAGTCAGTGAAAAGTATTTTTTCCATCAGGTCAAATAAGTGTATTAACAGTTGCCAAATCAATGCAACACAATTTCTTTGTAGCCTGTTTGTTCTGATGTTTGCCAGTATTATAATCCATCATGAATAACAGAAGTCAAGGGAAAGCTGATCATGAATAACAGTTTGATCCTCTTAGGGTAACTGTCCCATGGGTATATAGAGCACCTTCAAAGCTAAAATGTTTTGGGTTACAGAAGAGGTGATGGAATTTCTGGAATTTTTGTGGCTATGTTCTCTCTTCAACACTGTCCTTGATCTTGAAGATCTTTTACTTTGGCTCTGTGTTTGGAGGACAATTATTTCTTTCTTTACCTCGGGCACTACCTTGAGGGAAGAGTCACCACACATAAATGTCTTCCACTTATGAGTCATAAGATTAACAATGGGTGTGATGTTCTTTTCTTCTGTCAAGTGCTACCAAGGTAAAATATTTCAAATAAAATTTCAGGAACAGATTTTAAATTAATTGTACAAAGAACAGCATAGCTAGACCTAGAAAGCCTCACCACATGAATGATAGCCACCAGATAATGAGATTTAAAAGTGTGGGGGTAGAGGAAGAAAACAAAAAAAAATACTTAGAATGTCTATAAAAGTATAGAAGGGTTGTTCCAATACATATTTGTGATATTTGGGTATACATCAAAGAATTCACTAGTGATCAAAGGATTTAAATATCAACTAACACATTCACAATGAAATACTTGTTATTGAATTCAATATTTTCCCCCCATGAACATATAAGAGAACACCATAGTCCAACATATGAAATAAATCATTTGATTAAGCAGATAGAAGATTTTTAGGGTGAATAAAAGGAAATTTGTGAAAAAGAAATATGGATTTGCAAAATTTGTAAAAAATACAATGTGAAGTATCTGAAAGGTAACAGCATGGTTGGGTGTGTCCTGCTTGATCCCATAGGGAAGAGGCTTGATATCATGGAAAACTACCTACAATTTAAAGTTGTACCAAGAAATAATGGATCCCAGAAGTTAGAAGTGTCTCCTTCAGGTAAAGGCTAGATGAACACATGTGAAAGTATGGTATCCTGGGAATTCATTTTGCTTCTGTGTTGGACTGAGATCAATTTCCCACTCTAAAATTTCTGAGCTTTTGGAAAAAAGGGAAAAATGTTTTATTAGTTCAAATATTCTATCCACTGGTCCATTCTTTTCTCCTTATTCCCTCCCATGAGTTGAAACCTAAGAAGCACAGGAGAATATTTTTGGGGCTTTCTTTGTTTGATTGTTTGTTTCCTGTAGTCAGTCAAAAAATGATTGCCTCTTGAGACATTTGTAATGGCTATGTGATGTCCTTTTAGATCTGTATTGAATTAATTCTCTTTATCCAGACTAATGTGATTTGTGGATCTCTTTTTGACTTGAGGCTTCTTACACAAGTTATAATCAATTCGGCTTGATCTGCCTGTGTTTTCCCACCTGCAAAATAAGAGATCCAGACAGCATACATGATGCTGACCTCATTTTGACTGCAGGCCGTATGTATTATTCAGAGGCTTGGCCACCTGGAACACAGAAGTTATGGCAGAGAAGTAGAATTCGTTTATACAAAATTCATATAAAAGTACACAAAATTGCCCAACATATACAGGTTTGTGTCTGAAAGGGGTTTTCTTTCTCAGAATTCCAGACTCATTTTCAAGATAGAGTGGAGCAAGTGGATCCTGAGTCACAATGGGAACACAGTCTTTTCCACCACTGACTGATGCTGTGAACTTCATGAAGGCAAAGACCCCATCTTGTATAAACTCATATTTCCATCAAGAATAGCAGAGTTCTCAGTGCACAAAAGGAAAAAATAGGAAAAGGAAAGCTCAGAGCTTGATAAAAAAAGTTAATGAGTTCAATTCTCCCTCAAAAAGAATTCCTTGAGTTGTTGGGGTTGTTTTGTTTTGTTTAAATAGGTGACAGCCAGAAACAAATTATATGGATACTCTAAATTTTTGTTTTATTGACTTATGGAATTCTTTATTTTAATGTCATCGTTTTTAAATTTTGTTTTCCACAAGCAGAGTTTACCTTGTTATTTTTATTCTCAGATTTATACTTCATTATCTAGAATATTTGTGTTTGTATGTGAGTTATTTTACCTAAATTAAAGTCCATTGATTCATATTGTAAATAACTCTGCTGAAACTGATTTTGTCTTCTAAAGCTATTTCCATTGATGGGTAGTAGTTGATGGGAATACTTGCATCCCTAAAGACTTAAGTTTCTTGTTCTTAGTAATATTTTGAATGAAGACTCTGGATTTGCTTTCTCAGCATCATTTGTATGCACATAAATCACCAGAAAATCATAGTCATTATTTGGTTTGGTAAACCTTGGGCTATTCCCTACAATGTGTTGCATGAACATCTATGGAAGATAGTGGCTTTCTGTAGTGATTTCAGAAAGATAAGAAAGTAAATAAATAAATAAACAAATATATTTATATATATATATATATATATATATATATATATATATAATATATATAGTACATATACATATATATGTATATATACACATATATACATATGTATGTTTACCCTGAACAAATTCGGCCATGGAGTCATGAACTATTCCTTCCTTTCTCCACTATCTCTAGTTCTTTGCTATACAGTTTATCTCCATCAGGCTCTTGAGAATTAAAATACTCATTTATATTTTCATACTGCTAGAAATCATGAATTAAAGGCCTAAGAAAGTTGGATGAATTGTGCCAAATTATATAGCATATGTTGGAGGTAGGTTGTGAACCCACAACAATGAGCTCTTGGCTGTTGTCAAGCCTTAGTGTGTAATTCAAAATAAACATATCCAAAACAAAACAGATTATACCCCCCCACAACTCATCCTCTCTTAAAATGCCTTTAAATCTTTTGAGGATAATACTATCCTTCTTATTTCTCAATTTTTAATCTTAAAATCATCCATTGCTCTTCTCTCTCCCTCAACTCTATATCCAGTCAGTTGCCAAGCCTTATTTATTTTCCTCCATAGCATCTCCTGTATCTATACCTCTTCTTTCAAATGAACTCTACCTTATCCACAGACCCTCCTATCCTTTTAAGGCTAAAACTATTGGAATGTCCTCCTAATTGACAGTCAACACAGCTTCCAAATGGATATTCTTCAAAGAAAGATGTGATGTTTTGATTCCACTAATCAGTCTTCCTTGACTCACTTAAGGCTGTATATGAAATTCAAATTCCACAACTTAACATACGAAATGCCCCACCAGATGCCTCCTTTTCAAGTAGCATTTCACATTGTTCTTCATATACTTAACTTGCTAATCTTACAAGTTTGCCAACTCAAAGTTATCCTTGACTCCTCACTCTAACTCAAGTCAAATATCCATCCAGTTGACAAATTTGTTCAGTTTTTCCTCCAAAACATTTCTCATGTAGACCCTCTGTCTTCAATTCACAAAGCCTCAATCAAGTCCTGACTCTCATTACCTATTTCCATCACTCTTCAAATTGCCTCATAATTAATCTCCCTTCCTTAAGGTCTCACGTCATACAAGGTTGCCAAAGTCATTTTCCTAAATCATATTAAGGACTATATCATTCCCTACTCAATAAAGTGACTATTATTTCTGTAATCTAATGTATACTCATTATGCCAATATGTAAACTTATTTAGCTTACATCTAATTCCAATAAACTTATTCTGCTCTATGAAATTCAGAACTCATGTAAACTTGCCTACCTCTCATTATTTGTAATGTGTGTGTCTTTGTACGTGTGTACATATGTATTTGTGTTTTTGCATATATGTTTGTATATATTTATATGTGTCTTTGTATATGTGTGTATATATGTATTTGTGTTTTATATGTATGTTTGTATATATTTATGTATGTCTTTGTATATGTTTGTATAAATGCATTTGTGTCACTTCTCTTATTTTCTGTTGCCTGTCACCCATGATTAAAATTATCTACCTCTTAGAATACTAGCTTTACTATAAGATTCATTTCAAATATTGCCTTCTTCAAAAAGTTTTCCTTAGTTTACCAAAACTCGAATACCTTCCACTCTCAGTAGTCTATCCACCTACTCTGTATGTATCTTTCAAGCACTGATGTATATAGTGTCTTGCTCATCAAAACATAAACTTCTTAGGGAAGGGATTATTTTGATTTTCCCTTTTTATCGTCAATGCTAAATGCAGAGTCTGATACAGAATAAGTATTCAATAAATATTTTTAACTGATATTTTCTGGTCAAATTCTATATCCTATTTTATTCTCTTTTACAGTTTGACTTCAGGGTAGGATTAGTTTCTCTTTTTAAACTATTTTTATTTATTTATTCATTTATTTATTTTGATGGAGTGTGAATTTATTAATAAATAGGTTCTTAGCTCTCTCCAGCAGAGCTAAGATCCTGTTATAGGGTTAACAATATTTTTCAAAAATATATTTTTAAATAAATTTATTTATTTAATTTTTATATTCATTTTTACAAAATTTTGGGTTCCAAATTTTCTCCCCATTTGTCCCCTCCCCCCACCCCAATACACTGAGCATTCTAATTTTCCCTATCACCAATCTGCCCTCTCTTCTAGCATCCCTCCTTTCCCTTACCCCATCTTCTCTTTTGTCCTGTAGAGCCAGATCACTTTCTATTCCTCATTACCGGTATTTCTTATTTCCTAGTAGCAAGAACAATACTTGTTCCAATACTTGTTGATCCTAAAACTTTGAGTTCCAGCTTCTCCCTATTCCTCCCTCCCCACCCATTCCCTTGAGAAGGCAGGCAATTCAATATAGGCCATATCTGTGTAGTTTTGCAATGACGTCCATAATAGTTATGTTGTGTAAGACTAAATATATTTCCCTCCATCCTATCCTGTCCCCTATTGCTTCTATTCTCTCTTTTCATCCTGTCCCTCCCCCAGAGTGTTGACTTCAAATTGCTCCCTCCTCCCATTGCCCTCCCTTCCATCATCCCACCCCACCCTGTTTATCCCCTTCTCCCCCACTTTCCTGTATTTTAAGATAGATTTTCAGAACAAAATGAGTGTGCATTTTATTACTTTCTTTGGTCAAATGTGATGAGAGTAAACTTCATACATTTCTCTCAGCTCTCCTCTTTTCTTCTCCACTAAAAAGTCTCCTTCCTGCCTCTTCTGTGAGAGATAATTTTCCCCATTCAATTTCTCCCTCTCTCCTCACAAAAGGTCCCTCACCGCTTAGCTTCATTTTTTTAAGATATGATCCCATTCTACTCAATTCACTCTGTGCTCTCTGTCTCTGTGTGTGTGTGTGTGTGTGTGTATGTGCATGCACATGTGTATGTGTTTGGGATACAGAGGCCTTGACTTCTATGTCTTTACTTGATGGTAAGCATTGTTATTCCTCATCAGAATGGAAAGGAGGAAACATCTGGTCACCACGAAAGTAACCTTCTATGGTCTTATTTTTTTCCCTTTTCTGGGCATTGACTTCTGAGATTCCTCTTCACTCCCTCCTAGATCTGGTCAGCTAGTGCTTGGGGTCTGAGATTCAAATGCTACTCCTCAGCCTCAGGGCTTTCAGAGGCAGACCAGGCTGCTACTCAGGGTAAGATTAAATTCAGGTTCTCAAGTGGGAGCAGAGCCACCTCCCAGGCTCAGTTTCCTCAGGGGGTTTATGTGGAGACCTTCAGTAATAGTCCCGAGCTTCTGGCTTCTTTGGGAGCCCCTGGCCACTGCTGCCTCTGCAGCTGCCTCCCAAGGGGGCCTGAGTTATGGAGACACCCTGCTCCCCTCTCTGCCCACCAAACAGTCTCTCTCACTGACCTGTGTGCCTCTGGGTTAAGGGACCTTCGTGGCCGCTGGAGATTCCATCCCTGAAGCTTGCTCGGATCTGCTCCTCTCGGTCCCGCAAGGTCAAGGCAGGGCCGGGCTCTACTCTGGTCCCCTGCACGACGGATCTTTGGTGAGGGTTTTTCAGGTGTTTCTGGAACAGAAATCTCCTCCACTCCGTTGTTCTATTGCTTCCACCACTCTAGAATTTGTTAGGAGTTCTTCTTTACAGATATCTTATAGGCTGTGGTTTCAGAGCTAGCATATGTGTATCTTTCTACTCCACCATCTTGGCTCATACCCTCACTATTTTATTTTTAGAATTGATACTTGCCCTCAAAGCCTGTGTTTAGTACTACTTTCTACACAAGTCCTTTACAGATCTCTCTCTCTCTCACCCTAATTCTCAGCATTCTTTCCCTTTTAAATATATTTCATATTTATTGGTATAGCTCATTTTAAATATTTCTACATATTTTCAATATCTTCTTATTTATGCATAAGAACCTTGAGGGCAAATCTTGTTTTACTTATAGTTTATTAATAACTAGATTGGTTACAAATTGAATCCCCTCTCAAAGATTTATCTCACTCTTAATCAATAAGAGCCTTGTATATATTTTGTAACTCCAAAAATTTGGTCCCACTTTCCTTATCATCTTTCTGTTCTTTGTGATATCTTCCCACTGCCCTAATCTCCCAATAGAGGTCATTCTTTTGTTAAGGTATTTTTCAGTCATTTTCAAAAGTGTTTGGCATTCCATTAGCATAAATTCATTTCCTTTTTGACTGAAAAATGTATTCAGGGGATATATTGTCAGGCCCACATATGAAAAATATTTTCCATTACAACATAGCTGGTAGGTGCTCATCCTCATTCCATTAAAAGATTTCCAACAAGGGAAAACCTTCTAGGATGGGCCCCTCCTCTTTAGACAACTCTGTTAAGAAAGTTTCCTTCCCTCAGGCAAATATCTGTTGCTTATAGATTTGGGAGAACATTTTCTTCATTTATTGAATATGGGGATATGTGCATTTCTCCTACATTGTGGTACCTTTCCCATTCTCCATAATATTCTAGATATCCTTGACAGTGACTCAGCCATCCTCCTGGCTGTTCTTTCAGTACCCAAAGATAGAATTCATCTAATCAGACCACTTCAATTCATCAATGACAACCATTTTCACTAATTCTTCCAATCTCTAGGCTATAATGTCTAGTCTAGAATATCACCTGTCAAGTAGTATTTTCTGTTCAGTTCATTTTAGACTTGATTTCACTTCACTTGCAAAAGTGAGCATTTATGACCATGTTTTAAAAGTTCTGTTTTATTTCTAAAAATAGCTAGAATTTGTAAAGAACTTAATATTTGCAGGGTTCTGAGATAAGTACATTCCAAATATTATCTCATCTGCTCAATAGAATACTCTGGAAAGTAGATGTTTTTATTACCTTTATTTTACACTTGAGAGAACTGAGACAAACAAAACTTAAGTGACTTGCTCAAAGTCACATAGCTAGCAAGTGTCTAATTCTAAATTTCGACTCAGGTGATTTTACCTCTGAGTCTACCAGTCTTCTCCGAAGTTTCTTTTTGTCAGCTATCATTGACCCATACAACCCAAATAACAGTTACATCTCTTCTTAGAGGAGCCTTTCCCCATCACTATTAGATTTACAAAACAAGCATGCATGCCTGCATGCGAGCACACACACACACACACACACACACACACACACACACAATAAACAAATGTCTACTATGGTAAGCTTTAAGTAGCATCTAAAGCTCATTTTGAAAGTTTCCTTTCATGACTGTGCTGAATTTTCCATTCATGATCTGTTACCTGCACTTGATTTAATGTTCTGTTTTTTTTGTGGAAGTCCCTCTCTATTTAAAGGAACACTCCCCAACCCCTACAAACTTGCAGAATGAAGGTACTTCTTCCAAGTATTTTCATTTTTTAGGTCTTTGATGAATTTAAATTTTGCGCAATGATCATTGACCTTCACATAGCACTTTAGGACAGATCGGTGGCACAATGGATATATAGGATTCTGGGCCTAGAGTCAGGAAAACTCATCTCACTAAGTTCAAATCTGGCATCAAATACTAGCTACGTGACATTGGGCAAGTCACTTAACTCATTTTTGCTAGGTTTCTTCATCTGTAAAATGAACTGGAGAAGCAAACAAAAAAACCATTCCAGTAGTTTTGCCAAGAAAACCCCAAATGGGATTAGGGAGAAGTGGACATAACTAAAAAATGACTTAGCAACAACAACATAACACTTTAAAGTTTGCAAAATTTTTATGTTTTCTCATCTGATCCTCACAACAACCCTGAGAGGTAGCAGCTATAATTATCCAAGTTATAGACAGGGAAACTGAGGCATGGGAATGATTAAGTCCTTTACGCATAGATACATAGGTAGAAACCATCTATGGCAGGATCCAAATTTATGCTGTCTACATGTGGGCATTGCAAACGTAAACCAAGGTCTTCCTGCTTCTGGGATCAACTTTCAATCTACTTTGTTTGCTGCATCACTTAACAATATAATGTAGTAACTGAGGAAACGCGAGATATCTTAAGTTGTGACAAGAGAGTCATATTCTCCAAGGCTATGGTGATTATTACTCCTTAGCATTCCATCATACTCAGATCAAAATCAAGAATCAGAAGTGAGTACAAGTTGAAAAAAAATGTAAATCTAGTCTTGGGTGTGGGACAAAATTGGAATAATTAGAGCTGTTCAAACCTGGATGGAGCTGTCTCAGTTACTGAGTTATTCTGCTCTGAAAGGCTTTTCTTAAAACAGAACACAGATATGTTGTAAAGGAAATAGTCATTGTGAGATAGGCTGTGCCGGCTGCTCTCTCTGCTCCTTGCCAACTCTGAGGTTCTGTGAGTCTGAATAATTCTTGCTTATTCAGCTGCAGACACCCCCTGGAAACCTACGATTTATCATCTTTCAACTGTTCTTACTTTGGAGACAATCATTCTGCTACATGTGAAGATCCTACTGTTGAAGAATAGTAGACACAAATGATGTACTTATCAAGTCAACCAGCTAAAATTATTTTTTAAACAAATTTAATGAAATAAGTATTTGGGGGGATAGTCAGTTTCCAGGCAGCAGAAGGCAGGAATGCTAAAGGAAGGCTTGCTCATACATTTTGCATTATTACGTCTTCAGAAGAGTGGAACCATCCATAGTAATATCAGCCTGTTGAATTTTAAAGCAGCTATTTGGATTTTCGTTAGTTTTAGGGAAGTCTACTCTTAGCATTTGAATGAAAAGTCATGCCATAAAGTATTATGCTCTCCGTTTTGACATATTGTTCTCATTAGAGACTTCACATGTAGTGCCACTCAGCAATGGCAAGAAAGGAGATCAGTTGGTAAGAATGTTGTGATTCTTGTCCTGGAAATAGTCCCATTCAATTCAAATACCTTCTGACCAGTAATTCTAAGTGGCTTGATAATGGGTAGAAGAAAGATCTGAATTATTGAGACAATGCCCATTAGGAAGACGAAGAAGTCACATCTTTTTTTTTTTAACCATATTTCAAAAAATGTAAATAAAGGAGGAAAAGCTCAAAGAAAGAAAATTTAATATGAATATTGTCAGTTCATTAGAGAAAAGAACAATTCAACAAGTGTTTATTTAGTAACTTTTAATTCTTAGGCACAGGAAATTATCAACAGATGGTGGACATATAATGATATGAACAAAATGATCTCTGTTCTAAAGGACCTTATAATTTACTGGAGAAAAAAAGTCTCATAAGCCATTAAATCCAAAACTTTACAAAGAAACTACAAGGATTTTCCAAGATGAGGCAGAACTAACAACTCAGAGAATAAGGAAAGGCAATATGTGAGAAGAATTTCAGGTAAGCCTTGAAAGAACTGACTTCAAGTGTTGGCGGTGGGGAGGGGAAGAATTTAAGTCAGAGAGGATAGACTCTTTAAAATCCCAGTAGTAGGAAATGGTACAGTTGTGGATAGAGAAAAGAAAGGTCAGTGTGATTGAAACCCAGTGCATTTGGGAAAGGATTGTGAAATCAACCTTGAGTAACCCATGAGAGGTAGAGTCACCTGGGCTTTTCCACTTAACCACTCAATCACAAATATAACCTAGATGTGAATAAGGCCCAGGAGTACATACTTAATCACTCAAAAGAATATTAATTGGTTGCAATTGGAAGAACAATGTGATTGACTGAAGGAAAAACAAATGTTCTCATCCCATGGGTTTTATATGAAAGAGCAAGCCAGTTTGCAAACATCATTTCACTGTTTGGCAGCATAGACCAGACTGAATGAATCCCCTGAAATAGAACTATACTGGTTTGGGATTGAGGGAATCTTTACTTACCCCTCGCAACGGAGAAGAACTTGGTAAGGTTTCAATGACTCATAGTCCTCCTTGACAGCCCAGCAGTATCCCCAGGACCACAGTGACTACCCACAGCAGCAGAAACAGCATAAATAAAGATAATTTTGACATATTAAGGAAAGGTTGGCTTTAGGACTCCTTGAGGATATTAGAAGAAACACACACACACTTTTCCTAAGGAGAAACACCTTGAGAATTCCAGCAACTGTGAATATCCCTTTCTCTACATATACCATCCAAATTTCATCTTACTTTCTCCTGGACCACATGTATATGTACTTATGGAGAATGTGTATTAGACTTTGTGTCTTTTGGACTCTATTTAATATATCACCTTGAAAGGGCATTACTTCTAAGTGACTAATTTGTGCCAGCTGATAATCATAGGAGAAATACTATGATGGAGGCAAATCAAATAAACTCTATTTCTATAAAATACTCTCCCCATTCCGAGAAAGAGCACCTTACATCTGACGACACAACCTGCCAGCAGTGGGTGAGTCACAGAGCCTATGTTACCAACTGGTTTGGTACCAATTATATAGAGCTTCAAACATCGGAGGATTTGCTTTGTTTAAATCTACAGCGGTAAAGGAGGCATTTCTTTACATAGGGAATGATTAAACCAGTATTTTAGAAATATTATTTGACTGCTACGTGGAGGAGAATTTGGGCAAGGAAGAGATGTCAGGTCAGAAAGCCAATCAGGAGATGGCTGAAATAGTGCCATTGGGATTTAAAGAATATACTATGGTGGAGATTCTGTGAGTATATAAACCTAGAAACAAGGAGGAGAAATTGTTAGAACTGATAATTCCTGTAAACTGATTTGATTGTGGAAGAGGGAGAGAAAGGAGTTAAATATAACTTGTAGTTTAAGAACCTGAATAATGGGAAATGATGAATTTGCAGTTTGGAAATCTTCAAGGGACAATTGTGGATGTTCAAGATGGAGAATAGGCTATTATATGATTTAGGAGACCTTCTTTATTTCTGCATCACTGAGTTATTAGAAGTTTGGTGAAGCTCTTCAGCCCCATGTCAAAATGATATTTTTTAATTACATAAAATTAAATGCATGTGATTGAAATCAGTCAAGTAAGACATTGTCTAGAACACTGGATCTGCTATTGGGAAAAGCTGAGTTTCTAAACCAGGCTAAGAGTTATACTAGTTATGTGACCCTGAGCCACTCATGGAAGTCATTTCTGCCTGAGTTTTCTCACCAATAAAATAAAGAAAATAATGGAACCACCTCCCAATATTATCTTTTTTATTGATATGAATCATATGATGATATCTATTGCCATTGATATGACATTCATATGATATGATATTCATTTTAGCCTCAGAAGAAGAATTTAAAATATTATATAAATGCTATCATTTTGTTACTAATGTTTTAAAGATGAGGAAACTGAGGCTGACAAGTAAGGTGACTTGTCCTGGGTTGTCCACCTCATTTCATAGGTGAGATTTGAACTCATGTTTCCTAAAAACACATACAACATCAACCCCACCCCCAGCTAGGTGCTGACTTCTTACTGCAAAGACGTTTCCTCAGCTTGAACGAAGCTTGGGATCATACAAGCTAAACATTCTTTTGGCAGATTGCTTTGGAGAGAAGTATAAGCATATAAGGAATCCTTTTTCTCCCTTTTATGAAGCAGATCTCTGTGTATCCTTCATGCCCTCCTAAGATGATAGGGGAAGGCTGAGACTAAGAATGCCTTATCCCAACTAGCTAGCAGATGAAGTGCTCCATGTGACACATTGATCTCGAATTTACCACTCACGAGTCTTGTGAATGAAAAATAAAACTATAATCAAGCTTTACAGCTTGGGACCGTGTTGAAAATGGTCCATGTGATAGTCATACTTCACTGCAGTCTGTCCGGCAAAGATAATTCATCTTCAGTGCTGTAGACAGAAGTCACTTGAAGCCCCAAATTGTTTTCCTTTCCAGAAGTTGATTGTCTGATTGAAGTTATACTCACTGACGCTCATTTGGCTTTACACCAATGAAAGTGGTATAAAACCATTTTGGAACCCTCTGAACAATGAAAACCTAACATAACAGACCTATTTTTTTTTCCTGAACAATGACTCATTTTTAAAGTGGTCAATAAATGGATATGGCAAAATCTCTGAGCTTCCTTTCTCCAGCTTACAGGTAAGAGGAGGGAAAGGTCAGAGGTTTCATGTTGACTTGTCTCCTAGTAACAGCCACACAGTTTCTTTCAAATTCCTGGTCTCAGCCCAAAGCCTCATCAGTATGGCACATTTAGCTCAAATACAGCTTTGAAACAGCAACAAGAGCAGTGTTCCCACACCTTGCACCCTCAGAAGGATCTCTGAGTCCTGAAAACCATACCAGAAGGTTGATGTTGGAATGCTCTTCGACTGAGTCAATGACAATAATACTAATAGCTAATATGTTTTTAGGACTTTGAGGTTACGGAATATTTTGCATATTATCTCATTTGATCCTCACAATACTAGGGTAACCGTGGGTGATACTATGAATATGATGTTATATGTGGAAATGGCAAGATCTGCGATTGAATCCTGCTTCGGATATTTCTTAGCTATGTGACCTTGGAGAAATAATTTAATTTTTCTAAGACATATCATCTTGATATGTCTCAGTGTCTTGTGTGTCATCAAACACAAAAATTCACATACAAAATAAGTTGTTTCATATGACATGATGAACTTTTTGTATATGGTGTCTATACAGAGAATTTATATATAAGATATAATATAATTTAATAAGCTGTTGAGCAGACTGACCCTTTTAATTTCATATTTCACTTTATTTTCTGTTTCTTACATGGATTAAAACAATTTTATAATAATTATTTCCTTTTTAATTATTTTATTTGTTTTCAATTTTCAACAATCACTTTCTTAAGTTTTAAATTTTCTCCCCCTCCCTCCCTAGTAACTCCCTGAGACAGCATGTAATCTAATATTTATTCTAACATATAATCTTATTAAACACATTTTCACATTACTCATGCTGCATAGAAGAATTGAAATGAATGGGACAAACCATAAGAAAAAGTAAAATGAGAAATAACACAAGAGAAAATATTCGGCTTCATTCTGTTTTCTGATTCCTTACTTCTTTCTCTGCATATAGATGGCATTTTTGCATGAAGAGTCCTTTGAGAGTGTTTGAGGTCCTTGCAATGCTGTTTCTGATCAGTCTATCAGAAACGGTCCTCCCACCCTGTGGCTGTTACTGTGTGTAATGTCTTCCTGGCTCTGCTCACTTCACTCAGTATCAGGTCATGTGTCTTTCCAGGCTGTTCTGAAGTTTGTCCATTCATCATTTTTTATGTCACAATAATATTCTATTGCATTAATATACAACAACTTTTTCAGCCATCTCCCAATTGATGGGCATCCCCTCAATTTCAAGTTCTCGGACACCACAAAAAGAGCTGCTATAAATATTTTTGTTCATGTGGGACCTCTTCCCATTTTTATGATTTCTTTTTTTTAATATAAATTTATTTATTTAACTTTTTACATTCATTTTTACAAGATTTTGGGTTTCAAAATTTTCTCCCCATTTGTCCCCTCCCCCACTCTAGTACACTGAGCATTCCAATTTCCCCTATCATCCATCTGCCCTCTCTTCTATCATCCCTCCCTTCTCTTGTCCCCATCTTCTGTTTTGTCCTATAGGGCCAGATAACTTTCTCCTCCCCATTACGTGTATTTCTTATTTCCTAGTAGCAAGAACAATACTCGACAGTTGTTCCTAAAACTTTGAGTTCCAACTTCTCCCCATCCCTCCCTCCCCACTCATTCCCTTTGGGAAGGCAGCCAATTCAATATAGGACATATCTGTGTAGTTTTGCAAGTGACTTCCATAATAGTTGTGTTGTTAAGACTAACTATATTTCCCTCCATCCTATC
>CM053770.1:692399485-692457151 GCA_028658325.1 Potorous gilbertii
AATATCAGGGCAGTTTTCCTCGATGATTTCATGAAGGATGATGTCTAGGCTCTTTTTTAGATCATGGCTTTCAGGTAGTCCCATAATTTTTAAATTGTCTCTCCTGGATCTATTTTCCAGGTCAGTTGTTTTTCCAATGAGATATTTCATATGATCTTCCATTTTTTCATTCTGTTGGTTTTGTTTTGTGATTTCTTGGTTTCTCAGAAAGTCATTAGCCTCCATCTGTTCTATTCTAATTTTGAGAGAACTATTTTCTTCAGTGAGCTTTTGCACCTCTTTTTCCACTTGGCTAATTCTGCTTTTGAAAGCATTCTTCTCCTCATTGGCTTTTTGAACCTCTTTTGCCAATTGAGTTGGCCTATTTTTCAAGGTGCTATTTTCTTCAGCATTTTTTTGAGTCTCCTTTGTTAAGGTATTGTCCCACTTTTCATGCTTTTCTTGCATCTCTCTCATTTCTTTTCCCAGTTTTTCCTCCACCTGTCTAACTTGATTTTCAAAATCCTTTTTGAGCTCCTCCATGGCCTTAGGCCATGGGATATTTATTTCAGATATTTGGGATACAGAGGTTTTGACTCCTATGTCTTTACCTGATGGTAAGCATATCTCTTCTTTGTCAGAGAGGAATGGAGGAATCATCTTCTCAAGAAAATAACCTTCTATGGTCTTAGTTTTTTTTCCCTTTTCTGGGCATTTTCCCAGCCAGTTACTTGACTTCTGAGAGTCCTCTCCACCCCAGCCTAGGTCCGCCCAGCTAGTGCTTGGGTCTGAGATTCAAATGCTGCTCCCCAGCCTCAGGGCTTTGGTTGCAAGCCTGGCTGCTATTCAAAGGGAGCTTATCTGCTGGTGCTCACCTGGGGGTAGGGCCACCTCCCAGGCTCAGTTCCCTCAGGGGGTTTATGCAGAGACCTATGGTAATGGAGCTGCTGCCAAATTCCTGCCTGCTCTGGGAGCCTCTGGCCGCCTGCTCTGGGAGCCTGTGGCCAGTGGTCTGCCACTGCCTCTGTCGTCGCCTCCTGAGGGGGCCTGAGTCCCGGAAAAACCCCGCTCTCCTCTCAGCCCGTCTCTCTCACTGACCTGTGCGTCTGTGTGTGAAGGGACCTTCATGGCCACTGGAGATTCCGATCCCTGAAGCCTGCTCGGCTCTGCTCGCTCCTCTCAGTGCTGTGTGGCTGGGGCAGGGCAGGGGAAGACTCCGTTCTCGTCCGGGGCTCGATGGACCTTTGGGATTGGTTTTTCAGGGCTCTCTGCAACGGAAATCGCCTTCACTGTGTTGCTGGGCGGCTTCCACTCTTCCAGAATTTGTCAGGAGTTCTTTTTAGAGGAAATCCCTGGGCTGTGGGTTCAGAGCTAGCAAATGTTGGCCTGCCTCCACCATCTTGGCTCTGCCTAAGTAGATTTTTAATTGACTCTCTTGGATTCTGTAAGTATATCATCATATTCTCTGTAGAGGTGTAACTTAGTTTCTTCTTTGCCTATTCAAATTCCTTCAATTTCTTTTGGTTCAACTGTTAAAGCTAAATTTTCTAGCAGCATTTTGGTGATAATGGAAATTCTTGTTTCACTCTTGATCTTATTGGAAATGCATCTAGCTTATCCTCATTGTTTTCAATAAGAATGGGTATTGTATTTTGTCAAAAGTTTTTTTCCCCCTACATCTATTGATACAATCATGTGGTTTCTTTTAGTTTTTTATATGATCCATAATGTTAGTAGTTTTTTTAATATTGAACCAGTTCTTCATTCTTGGTGTAAATCTTACCTGATCATAATGTTTTATTCTCATGACAAGTTGCTGTAAACTTCTTCCAAACATCTTATTTCAAATTTTTGGACCTATGTTATTAGTAAAAATTGTCTTGTAATTTTCTTTCTCTCTTTTGATTCTTCCCAGATTAGGTATCAGAACCATATTTGTAGCATGAAAAGAATTTGCCAGGGCTCCTTCTTCAGTAATTTTCCCTAAACTTCTGTATAGTATTGGAATTAACTGTTCTTTAATTGTTTGATAGAATTCACTTGTAAATCCCTCATTCCCTGGAGATTATTTTTTTTCCCTAGATAGTTCATTGATGTCTTGTTCAATTTCTTTTTTTGAGGTGGGTTTATTCAAATATTTTTATTCCTCCTCTTGTTAATCTGGGAAAGTTTTAGTTTTTTTTGTAAATATTCATCCATTTCACTAATATAGTCAAATTTATGGACATACGGTTGGGCAAAATAATTTCTAATTATTGCATTAATTTCCTCCTCGCTGGAGGTGAGTTCACTCTTCTCATTTTCAATACTGGTAAGTGGTTTTTTTCTCTTTTTAAATCCCATTGTACAAAGGTTTATCATTTTTTCCTTTTTTCATTAAACCAACTCATTTTTCTTTATTAGTTCAACGGTTTTCTTAATTTCAATTTTATCTTTCTTTTTTTGGTATTCAGTATTTCTAATTTACTTGGGGATTAACAATTTGTTCTTTTCCTAGATTTTTTCAGGTACATGACCAATTCATTAATCTACTCTTTCTCTATTTTATTCAAGAGACCATTCAATGATGTAAAATTCCCATAAGAACTGCTTTCACAGCATCCTATAAGTTTTGGTAAGTTGTTTCATTATTTTCATTCTTTTGAATGAAGTTGTTGATTGATTTTATTTGTTGTTTAACTCACTCACTCTTTAGTATTAGATTATTTAGTTGCCAAATAATTTTAGGTGTATCTTTCCATGGCACTTTATTGCATATAATTTTTTATTGCATCATGACCTAAAAAGGATTCATTGACTATCTCTATTTTTCTACACTGACTTGTGAAGATTTTATGTTTTAGTACGTGGTCAGTGTTTGTATGTGTCGTGTACTTCTGAGAAAAAGATATATTACTTTCTATCCCCACTCAGTTTTCTGAGAGGACTATCATATCTGACTCAAAATGAAAATGTGATAAGACTTGGTCTGAAAGGGCCCAGGTCTCACAATGCATCCTGGGCCATCTTCAGTCATCCTGATGAATATCACTGGACTTAGATGGCTCAAGAAAAGAAAGGGAGGCTGGTGATCTTGAACAGGCTTTCCTCACTCAAAGCAAAGTCGACTACAAGTCATGTCATCATATTGATGTCATAGTCCTCTTTGAGAATGAAGGACAAACACAACTTGTGAGTAGCAGCTCCTCCTCCTTCTACTCCTCCCCCTCCCCCTCTGGTTTTCTACCCAGAGGAAGGTACACTCAATGGCCAAAAGGTGACTTTTTTCCTTTGGGCTTGAGAGTGAAGGACAAACACAACTTGTGAGTAGCAGCTCCTCCTCCTTCTACTCCTCCCCCTCCCCCTCTGGTTTTCTACGCACAGGAAGGTACACTCCATGGCCAAAAGGTGACTTTTTTCCTTTGGGCTTACTGGTTACATTTCTTGCTCAAAGATCAAGCCTTAAACTCAATTTACTCTGGACCTCATGGACTGGACAACAAATTTCCACCCACCTAGCACAGAGAGAATGTCATTACTCAATAGTAATTGTTCCTTTTAACCAAGGAAACCTGAGGTTCTTCCCCTCCCAGTTTGATTTTTTTGTTTATTTTAAGGGTAGATTTATGTAGTTCAGAGACAGAGAGGTTGAAGTTCACCACTAGTCTAATTTAGGTGTGTATTTTTTCCTTTAAATTCCTTAAATTCTCCTCTAAGAATTTTGATGCTGTTCCACTTGGTGTATATAAGTTTAATAATGATATTACTATATTGTCTGTGGTGTCTTTTAGCATGATATAGTTTCCTTCCTCATCTCATTTGATTAGAACTATTTCTGCTCTTGCATCATCCGAGATTAGGATTGCTACCATTGTTTTTGTTGTTTGTTTGTTTATTTTTTGCATAAACTGAAGCCTAATTTATTCTTCTCCAAACTTTTACCTTTACCCTATGTATATACCCCTGTTTCTAATTGGTTTCTTATAAACATTATATTTTAGGATTGTGTTTTTCAATCCATTCTGCTATCTCCATTCATTTTATGGAAGAGTTCATCACAGTCACATTCCCAATTATGCTTATTGAGTAGTAGTCAGGGACTTCTTCAGGTCCATTTACTGAATGGGCATAACTTCCCTTTAAGTGTGTATCTGAAAAAAAGTTTTAGCCTAAAAATGCCGAGGTCACCAATTGCATCCTGGGCTGTCTCCATTCATCCTGATGAATATCTGCTCACTGTACTCAGATGACTCAGGAGGAGAATGTGAGGCTTGTGACTTGCAAAGCCCTCCCTCACTCAAAACAAAATTCAAGTGCAAGCCATGTCATCATATCTCTGATGTCATGGTCTTCTTTTAAAATGTTGGATGAAAACCACCTGTGGGTAGACTGAGCTGCCTGAGAGGGGATTCAGTAAACTGGGTAACTCAGCTCATCCTCTACCTTCTGTCTCCCTCTCCCCTCCTTGTCCTCTCCAAAGGAAAGTTAATTTGGATGACCAGAGGCTGCCTAGTTAGCTTGGGGTTTACTGGCTAGATGTTCCTTCTTTCCTTCCTTCCTTCCTGCCTGCCTGCATGCCTTACCTGACCTCCCCCTTCATGCCCCCTCAGTCCCCATCCTGTCCCACCCCACCCCACCCCACCTCTCCTCGCCTCTCTCCCTTCCCCTTAAAACCAGTGTAAAAATTAAAAATGAATAAATACATAAAAACTGCACTCAGAAACCACAGATTTGACAACAATAGGTCACTGTCCAACCTTAATGACTGTCTTAGAGTGATTTTATACACATACACACGTACATATGTATATATACGTGTATATATATATATATATATATATAGATATATATATAGATATATATATAGATATATATATAAATCCCTCCACCTCCCCCAAATACCAAGAAAAGATTGAAGGGTTACAAATATTATTTTTCCATGTAGTAATGTAAACAGATAAACTTAGGATGTGTCTTATGATTTCTCTTTCCTGTTTACCTTTTCATCCTTTTCTTGATGTGTTTGAAAGTCAAATTTTCTATTCTCTTCTGCTCTTTTCATCAAAAATGCTTGAAAGTCCTCTATTTCATTGAATGACCATTTTTTTCCATAAAGTATTATAAACAGTATTGTTGGGTAGGTGACTCTTGGGTTCAATCCTAGTTCCTTCGACTTCTGAGATAGCATATACCAAGCCTTTTGATCCCTTAATGTAGAAGTTGCTAGATCTTGTGTTATCCTGATTGTATTTCCACAGTGCTCAAATTGTTTCTTTCTGGCTGCTTGAAATATTTTCTCCTTGTCCTGGGAACTCTAGAATTTGGCTACAATATTCCTAGGAGTTTTTTGTTCTTGCCTCTCTTTCAGGAGGTAACTGGTGGATTCTTTCAATATCTATTTTACCCTTTGGTTCTAGAATATCACGGCATTTTCCTTGATAATTTCATGAAAGATGATGCTTAAGCTCTTTTTTTGATCCTGGCTATCAGGTAGTCCCACAACTTTGAAATTGTCTCTCCTGGATCTATTTTCCAGGTCAGTCATTTTTGCAATGGGATATTTCACATCGTCTTTCATATTTTTTTTCATTCTTTTGGGTTTGTTTTGTAATTTTTTGGTTTTTCATAAAATCATTAACTTCCATCTGCTCCATTCTAATTTTTAAAGAACGCTTTTCTTTAGTGAGTTTCTGAACCTCCTTTTTCATTTGGCTAATTGTGCTTTTTAAAGGATTCTTCTCCTTATTGGCTTTTTGGACGACTTTTGCCATTTGAATTAGTCCAGTTTAAAAGTATTATTTTCTTCAGCATTTTCTTGGTCTCCTTTAGCAAGCTATTGACTTGCTTTTCTTAATTTTTCTTGCTTTGCTCTCATTCTTCTTCCCAATTTTTGCTCTATTTCTCTTGCTTGAGTATCAAAATCCTTTTTGTGCTCTTCCATGGCCTGAGAACACAGAATATTTTTTGGATGTTTAGGATGCAGAAGTCTTGACTTTGATGTCTTCCTCTGATGGTATGCTTTGCACTTCCTCATCCAAAAGGATGGGATAAAAATACCCATTCACTAAGAAAGTAACTTTCTATTGTGTTAGTATTTTTTTCTTTTTGAGGGCATTTTCCCAGCCAGTTATTTGACTTTTGAGTCTTTTGTCAAGTCGAGGGCATACTCTAGGGACATGTAAGTTATCTTCTTCCAAGGTGGCACAATCAACAGAGAGAAATTTGCTCCTCTAGCCTGGGAAAAGATACAAGATTTTCTACTCAGTAGCTGCGAGTAGAATTCCCTCTCAGGAGCCCCCAGCAGCTCCACCAAGCCAGTGCTCCTTGTCACCACAAGACTGCCACTCAGGATTGAGACGCAGGTTATCTGCTCGATGTTACAAGGGTCTTTAGGCTGAAGACTCCAAAAGGGGGCCTGCTACAGTGGCTGCTGCCACCCTGGGGCCAGAGCTAGGGCCAGATCCTGCTTATTTCTCACCCAGGTAACAGAGCTTTCCTACTGATCTTTGAAGCTGTTTTTAGCATTTGTGATTTGAGAAATCTGGGAACACCAGCAGCTACAGGGATTCCATGCCCTGAAGCCAACTCCAGTCCTGTCTGTGCACTGCCTTATTACCAAGGATGGGCTGTGCTCCATAGGCAGCTCTTTGCTCTGAGCCTGCTGCTATAGACCTTTCCTGTTTTTCTTCCTTTTTTTTAAATTTATTTTTAAATGTTCTACAACCACTTCCTTAAAATTAAGATTTTATCCCCCCCAAACATTCTCCCCCTACCCCCCTCCCTCCCCATGACAGTATACAATTCTGTATAGGTTCTACATATACTTCCTATTGAGCACATTTTCACTATAGTCATGCTATGTGGTCTCACTAAAATAAATGGAAGAAATCATGTAACAAATCAAAACATAATACACTAAAACCCACACGCATACACAAACATGATCTGCTATACTCTACGAATGACTTCCATATTTCTTTCTCTGAGTGTGGAAGGCATTTTGACTTAGAAAATCGTCATTGGGATTTTTTTTCAGTAAGTTCTTGTGTTATTACAAAGTTCCAAGTCTACCAGAAAAAAACTCTCACATACTGTGGTCGCTGCTGTGCACAAAGTTTTCCTGGTTCTGCTCCTTTTGCTCAGCATCAGAGCATACAAGTCCTTCCAGGCCTCCCTGAAGTCTTCTTGTTCATCATTTCTTATGGGGCAGTAGTACACCATTACATTCATATACCATAATTTATTAAGCCATTCCCCAATTGATGGGCATCTCCTTGATTTCCAGTTCTTGGCTACCACAAAGAGTGCTGCTATAAATATTTTTGTACATGTGGGTCCCTTTCCCATTTCTATACTCTCTTGGGGATACAGTCCTTCCTGTTTTTCTTCCAGGCTACCTTGGTCTGGAAATCTCTTTCACTGTCGTTTTGTGGTATTTGCTGCTCTAGAATTTGTTTAAGGTAATTTTTTACAGATATTTTATAGCCTGTGGGGGTAGAGCTAGAGCAGGTTCATCCCTCTACTCTGCCATCTTGGCTCCGCCCCTTGAATTGTTTCTTTCTGTCTGCTTGGACTATTTTCTTCTTAACTTGATAGTTCTGGAATTGGGCAACAATATTCCTTGGCATTTCAATTTGCAATCCCTTTTAGGAGGTGATAAGTGGATTGTTTTGATAAGCATTTTACCCTCTGAATCTAGGACAGTTTTCCTTGATGATTTCTTAGAAGATATTGTTCAAGCTCTTTCTATATGATCATGACTTTCTTGGAGACCAATAATTCTTAGACTTTCCCTCCTGAATCTATTTTTCATGTCAGTTATTTTTCCAATGAGATATTTTACATTTTCATCTAATTTTTTCATGCTTTAGGTTTTATTTGACTGATTTTTGGCATGTTATAGTCATTAGTTCCTATTTGCCGAATTAGGATTTTGAAACAATTGTTTTCTTCAGTTACTTTTTGGACCTCCTTTTCCATTCCTCCAATTGTTCCATTTAAGGAGGTATTTTCTCCAGTTTAGTTTTGTATCTCCTTATTCAATTGCCCAATTTTCATTTCTAAGGAGCTGTTTTCTTCACTGAATTCTTTTTTTTTCATATTTTAGAGTCATTGTCCAATTTTTATGCTACCTCTCTAATTTGGCATTCAAAATTCTTCTTGAGCTCCTCCAAGAATGCTCTTTGAGCTTGAGAGAAGTTCATATTCCGTTATGAGGTTTCTCATGTGACTACAGGATCAGTGCTGTCCTCTTCTGTATTTGTATTTCACTCTTCTTTGTCTCAGTATTAAGATTCTATGGTTTTTGCTTTTCTGTTTTGACTTTTGCTCATGGTATTTGCCATTTTCATGGCTTTTAAAGTGAATCTCTTTCTGGTCTACAATGGGCACTGTTCCATATTTCTTGCATTGAGAACTGTAGAATTTTTTGTTGTTGCCTCTGATACTTTCAGCTAGAATGCTGTAACTTGCCTGATGCTGAGTTGGCTGGTGTGTGCAAATGTCAAGCCTGGGTGAAGTCTTTCTGAATTTCCTAGGGGTTTCCCAGAGGCTTCTGGAATGAGGTATGGGGGTAGGTGAACTGTTCAAAGTAGGTGTTCTCCCCTGAGTTAGAGCACAAGCAGACTCAGTGTGTGATGAATTATGCCTGTATAGGTGTCTGCCCAATTCTTCTGGCTGTGCTAAGGCACTCCTGGGGTCCTTGTGTTGTTGCTTATGGGCTCTGTCCCCCTGGGGGCCAGGCTCTCCTCCTGATTTCTTGAGTTGGGTCTATTGGGAACACCTCTGGTCCTGCCCTGGTCCCCTTCAGCCACGACAACAGGGACTCTTCTCCTCAATTTCCCTAAATTCCTGAGCTGATACAATCCTGTGTGCTTTCTGTTGATCCCACTATTCCAGGATTTTTTCTGGGGAAATTTTCTCCGGGTTTTTTGAGGTCAACAATAGGAGGACAAGAACACTTACAGTTTACTCCAGCATCTCAGTTCTTGGAAATTCAAGTAGATAGACTGAACTACTTATGGTATTCTTTGTCCATATTTTTGTGCTTCCTTTTCATTCCTCCCTCTAAACCTTACCAGAAAGTATCCTTAACACAAGTCTATTCCCTGTGTAAGTGTTTTACTCCATCACTGTTGCATGTGGTTAGTTGAAAAGGGAAGTACCAATAATTTAAGGGAGAGGGTGGATCAGAAAAGGACCCATGTCCAAGACAAGTAATCTCATAGGAAACAAGGGATTTGAAAAAGGAAAGTTGCGATGGAAGTATGATTTCACATGGATAATTGATGTCATAGTATTTGCTTTTTCAGTGAAAGACAGAGGAGTGAGAGTGGGAAGAGAGAATCTAGAATCCAAAATTTAAAAAGAAAAGAATATTTTAAAAAGTGTATTTTAGACTTGGAGGACAACCGATGCATAATTAGTGGAACAATAGGGAATATCATGAGGGAGGAAAAATAATTTCTGTGACTCAAAAATGGTGTTTATTAAGCAGGTAATATATCTCAGCTGCTGTCACTATGCAATGAAGTCTCGTCCTAGAGAGCAGAATTAGCAGTAACAAGTGTTTGGTAGAGTCCTAGAGAGGGACATTTAGTTTAGATTTCTTAGAACTTTAGATTGATTACACAGTCCTGCATATTCTCCATTACTGAAGGTCCACAAGTAAAGGCTGAATGACTGAGGAAGAGGAGCAGAAAGGAACAAAGATTAGGCTAGCACTACTATGTTCCAGGCACTGGGTTAAATATTTTACAACATCTCATTTTATCCTTACAATAAAATGAAGAAGTAGATGTTATGATTATTCCCTTTTACAATTGAGAAAACTGAAGCGAACAACGGTGAAACGACTTGCCAAGATTACACCAGGAAATATCAGAGGTGAAATTTCAACTGATTTCTTCTTATTATAATCATAATGCTCTATCGATTGGGCCACAGAGTTACAGCAGAACCCTAGTCGCCTCAGAAGATCTAAGAGAGATTCTGTTTTTTTAATTCAATATAAATGTATTTATTTATACATTCTTTTTACATTTTTTACATTTTTACATTTTACATTGATTCTTACAAAATTTTGGGTTCCAAATTTTCTCCCCATTTGGCCCCTTCCCCCACTCCAATACACCCAGCATTCTAATTTCCCCTATCACCAATCTGCCCTCTCTTCTATCATCCCTTCCTTCCTTTTTCCCCATCTTCTCTTTTGTCCGGTAGGGCTGGATAACTTTGTATTCTCCATCACCTGTATTTCTTATTTCCTAGTAGCAAGAACAATACTTGACGGTTGTTCCTAAAACTTTGAGTTCCAACCTCTCCCCATCCCTCCCTCCCCATTTATTCCCTTTGGGAAGGCAGGCAATTCAATGTAGGCCATATCTGTTTAGTTTTGTAAATGACTTCCATAATAGTTGTGTTGTGTAAGACTAACTATATTTTCCTCCATCCTATCCTGCCCCCCATTGTTTCTATTCTCTCTTTTTCTCCTGTTCCTCCCAAGTGTTGACTTCAAATTGCTCCCTCCTCCCATTGCATCACCCGCCCACCTTGCTTATCTCCTTCTACCCCACTTTCCTGAATTGTAAGATAGGTTTTCATACCAAAATGAGTGTGCATTTAATTCCTTCCTTTAGTCTAATGTGATGAGAGGAAACTTCATGTTTTTTTTAACTCAGCTCTCCTCTTTTTCTCTCCACTAAAAAGTCTCCTGCTTGCCTCTTGTGTGAGAGATAATTTACCCCATTCCATTTCACCCTCTCTCCTCCCACTCCATTTCTCTCTCACCGTTTACCTTGATTTCTTTTAAGATATGATCCCATAGTATTCAATTCACTCTGTGCTCTCTGTCTCTATGTGTGTGTGCACATGTGTATGTGTGTGTGCGTGCACGTGTGTACATATGTACGTGTGCATGTGTGTGTGTATGTGTGTGTGTAATCCCACCAACTACCCAGATACTGAAAAATTTCAGGAGTAACAAATATTGTCTTTCCATATAGTGATGTAAACAGTGCAACTTTGGTAAGTCCCTTCTGACTTCTCTTTGCTGTTTACTTTTTCATGCTTCTCATTCTTGTGTTTGAAAGTCAAATTTTCTTTTCAGCTCTGGTCTTTTCATCAAGAATGCTTGAAAGTCCTCTATTTCATTGAAAAGCCATATTGTCCCCTGAAGTATTATACTCAGTTTTGCTAGGTAGGTGATTCTTGGTTTTAGACCTAGTTACTTTGTCTTCTGGAATATCCTATTCCACACCCTTTGATTCCTTAATGTAGAAGTTGCTAGATTTTGTGTTATCCTGATTGTATTTCCACAATACTGGAATTGTTTCTTTCTAGCTGCTTGCAATATTTTCTCCTTGACCTGGGAACTCTGGAATTTGGCCACAATGTTCCTAGGAGTTTCTCTTTTTGGATCTCTTTCAGGGGCTGATTGGTGGATTCCTTTAATACTTATTTTGCCCTCTGGTTCTAGAATATCAGGGCAATTTTCCTTGATAATTTCATGAAGGATGATGTCTAGGCTCTTTTTTTGGATAATGGCTTTCAGGTAGTCCCATAATTTTTAAATTGTCTCTCCTGTTTCTGTTTTCCAAGTCAGTTGTTTTTCCAATGAGATATCTCACATTATCTTCCATTGTTTCATTCTTTTGGTTTTGTTTTGTGATTTCTTGGTTTCTCAGAAAGTCATTAGCCTCCATCTGTTCCGTTCTAATTTCGAGAAAACTCTTTTCTTCAGTGAGCTTTTGAACCTCTTTTTCCACTTGACTAATTCTGATTTTGCTGGAGATTCCATCCCTAAAGTCTGCTCAGATCTGCTCCTCTCGGTGCCGCGTGGTAAGGGAAGGGCTAGACTCCGCTCTCATCCAGTGCGTGATGGAACTTTGGAATAGGTTTTTCAAGGCTCTCTGCAACGGAAATCTCCTTCACTCCATTACTGTGTGGCTTCCACTCCTCCAGAATTTTTTGAGAGTTCCTTTTACAGGAAATCCGTGGGCTGTGGGTTCAGAGCTAGCATATGTGAATCTTTCTACTCTGCCATCTTAGCTTCTCCCCTGAGATTCCTTTTTTTCACATAAAGGTTGGACTCTAGGACTTATTAAATCTCTTTCACTTTTAACATTTTGTGATTCTATAATAGTCTCTCAATATTGTAAAGCAGGATTTTTGAATGCGTGTTAGTATTCTTTAAAACTGAGATTCCTTGCCGTTCTTTGATTTGTGACTGGAACATGTAAATACATTCCTAACTTGAAATCCAGGAGGTAGGATACAAGCTTAGTCATTAGGTTTTCTCAGTTATCTCTTATCTGGGAACACAAATTTTATGAACTAAATCTCTTGTTTTCCTTTGCTACAATAATGACCTAATTAGCCTCCTCTTTTAGAGTATTGTTCATAAGTACATAATTCAGTATATTTGGTAAAGGCAAAGGGGTCATATCTACTCTTTCACCTTTTGTGTTGTTCAGTCATTTCTGTGATGACCATTTGGTGTTTTCCTGGCAAAAATACTAGAGTGGTTTGCTATTTCCTTGTCCAGGTTGTTTTAAAGGTGAAGGCTCTGAGGCAAATAGACTTAAATGATTTAACCAGGGTAAGATGTAAAGATGACTAATTCTCAAAATTGTGCAGGAGTACAGTTTTATTTTTGCTTTAATTATTAAGATTCCACGTAAATTACAATGTCCTCTGCATGGAAGAGCATTTCCTTATGGTGATCAGGATTGCTTTTAAATTGACACTCAGACATTTTCTTCTTCCCACAGAAAACTCAATGATTAAGGACAAATGAACAATAAAAACTACGAAGAGGAAACAGCATAGTTTTGAGAGTGTTTCTTCTTACATATCAAATCCTTATTCTTCTTACATATCAAATCCTCAAGGTTCATGTCAACTAAAATAAGAGGATGTATAATAAAACTTCTTGCTCTAATAAAGATTTCTCTACCCTCTATCATCTGCAACATGGAATTGGTGATTTTTTTCTACTTCAAAAAGATTTTTTTGGGGGCAGAGCCAAGATGGAGGAGTAGAAAGACTCACATATGCCAGCTCTGAACCCACAGCCCATGGATTTCCTCTAAAAAGAACTCCCAACAAATTCTGGAACAGTGGAAGCCACTCAGCAACACAGTGAAGGAGATTTCCGTTCCAGAGAGACCTGAAAAACCGATCCCAAAGATCTGTCGCCCACCAGATGGGACCAGAGCCCTGCCCTGCCCTGAACACATGGCACTGAGAGGAACGAGCAGATTCGAGCAGGCTTCAGGGACAAAATCTCCAGCAGCCACGAAGATTCCTCCACAGGTCAGTAAGACAGACGTCTGGACACACTCAGAGGGGAGCAGGGTGTCTCCATAATTCGGGCCCCCTCAGGAGACAGCAGCAGAGGCAGCGGGAAGCCAGTGGATCCTGGAGGACGTAGGATCTCAGCAGGAGCTCCATTACAGAAAGTCTCTGCATAAACCCCCTGAGGGAACTGAGCCTGGGAGGCGGCCCTCCCCACACCTGAGAACCTGATTTAGTCTCACCCTGAAAAGCAGCCAGCAAGCCGCCAAAAGCCCTGAGGCTGGGGAGCAGCATTTGAATCTCATACCCCAAGCACTAGCTGGCCAGACCTAGGCAGGGGTGGAGAGGACTCTCAGAAATCAATTAACTGGCTGGGAAAATGCCCAGAAAAGGGAAAAAAATAAGACCATAGAAGGTTATATTCTTGGGGACCAAATGATTCCAACCTTCCTCTCTGACAAGGAAGAATAATGCTTACCATCAGGTAGAGACATAAGAGTCAAGGCCTCTGTATCCCAAACATCTGAAATAGATATCCATTGGGCTCAGGCCATGGAATAGCTCAAAAAGGATTTTGAAAATCAAGTTAGACAGGTGGAGGAAAAACTGGGAAAAGAATGAGAGAGATGCAAGAAAAGCATGAAAAGTGAGTCAATACCTTAATAAAGGAAACCCAAAAAATGCTGAAGAAAGTAACACCTTGAAAAATAGGGTAACTCAATTGGCAAAAGAGATTCAAAAAGTCAATGAGGAGAAGAATGCTTTCAAAAGCAGAATTAGCCAAGTGGAAAAAGAGGTGCGAAAGCTCACTGAAAGAAATGGCTCTCTCAAAATTTCACTGGAACTGATGGAGGCTAACGACTTTCTGAGAAACCAAGAAATCATAAAACAAAACCAAAATAATGAAAAAATGGAAGAGAATGTGAAATATCTCATTGGAAAAACAATGGACCTGGAAAATAGATCCAGGAGAGACAATTTAAAAATTATGAGACTACCTGAAAGCCATGATCCAAAAAAGAGCCTAGACATCATCCGTCATGAAATTATCAAGGAAACTGCCCTGATATTCTAGAATCAGAGGGCAAAATAAGTATTCAAGGAATCCATAGATCACCACCTGAAAGAGATTCAAAAAGAGACACTCCTAGGAACATTGTGGCCAAATTCCAGAGTTCCCAGGTCAAGGAGACAATACTGCAAACAGCTAGAAAGAAACAATTTCAGTACTGTGGATAAACAATCAGGATAACACAAGATGTAGCAGCTACTGTATTAAGCTATCAAAGGGTGTGGAATAGGATATTCCAGAAGTCAAAGGAATTAGGTCTAAAACCAAGAATCACCTACCCAACAAAATAGAGTATAATACTTCAGGGGACAATATGCCCTTTCAATGAAATAGAGGACTTTGAAGCATTCTTGAGGAAACGACCATAGCTGAAAATAAAATGTGACTTTCAAACACAAGAATGAGAAGCATGAAAAAGTAAACAGCAAAGAGAAATCACAAGGGACTTACCAAAGTTGCACTGTTTACATCACTATATGGAAAGACAATATTTGTTACTCCTGAAATTTTTCAGTATCTGGGTAGTTGGTGGGATTACACACACACATGCACACACACACATGCACACACACATGTACACATGTGCACACACACATACACACATGCATGCACACACAGAGACAGAGAGCACAGAGTGAGTTGCATAGGATGGGATCATATCTTAAAAGAAATCAAGGTAAACGGTGAGAGAGAAATGTAGTGGGAGGAGAGAGGGTGCCATGGAATGGGGTACATTATCTCTCATATAAGAGACAAACAGGAGACTTCTTAGTGGAGGGCAAAAGAGAAGAGCTGAGAAACAGAAGAAAAAAACTATCTTACAATACAGGAAAGTGTAGGAGAAGGCGATAAGCAGGGTGGGTTGGGATGATGGAAGGCAGATCAATGGGAAGGAGCAATTTGAAGTCATCACTCAGGGAGGGACAGGATCAAAAGAGAATAGCAACAATGGGGGGCAGGATAGGATGGAGGAAAATATAGTTAGTCTTACACAACACGACTATTATGGAAGTCACTTGCAAAACTATACAGATATGGCCTATATTGAATTCCCTGCCTTCCCAATGGGAATGGGTAGGGAGGGAGGGATGGGGAGAATTTGGAACTCAAAGTTTTAGGAACAACTGTTGAGTGTTGTTCTTGCTACTAAGAAATAAGTAATGGAGGAAATGGGGAATGGAAAGTTATCTGGCCCTACAGAACAAAAGAGAAGATGGGGACAAGAGAAGGGCGGGATGATAGAAGAGAGGGCAGATTGGTGATAGGGGAAATTAGAATGTTTAGTGTACTGGGATGGGGGAGGTGACAAATGTGGAGAAAATTTTGGAGCCCAAAATCTTGTGAAAATGAATGTAATATATATAAAGATTTTTTTTTTAATTTTCTGTATCTGTATCTTCTATCCTTTTTAAGGGGGAAATCAACGGGCATTAAGTGCCTGCTATGCTCCATGTACTGCCTAGCTCAATTTTCTCTTCCCCTACTTAATAAGTCAAAGGTCACCTAGGTATTTAAAAAATAAAATCTGATTTAAATTTCCTGAGAAATAAAATAAACTGAACTACAAAATATACACAAATGTTATTGAAGTTTATCATTTCTATGATTTTTATCACTGTAGGTAAAAGTTACCTCCACACTGACTTCAATAAGAGCCTTTTTACAGCTTACTGGGTCGTCCTTGAGAGTTATACTGATTTAATAAAATTCAGATGATGGACTAACTAGTAACAACCTTCCTCCAATAAGAGGAAATAGAGTCAGAGAGATTGGGTGATTTGCCCAGGGTCCTAAAGAAAGTCAGGTCATTTTCACTAAACTATGACTAAGCATAGGATATTTGAAATTCTAAATGGGAATTTCATTATGTTGATGTCTCTTTCATGAAATCCCCACATTGTGGAACTCTGAAAATATGCTTATCTAGGTTCAGAAGAACCTTAAAACTGTATTATTTGGGTGACAATTATCTAGCTCCAATGCTATTGCTATGCCAATGATACTTCTCCTTACTTTCTCTGCTGCTCTGGCCATCTTCATGGTTCATTAGCACCTTCCCTAGAGACAGAATGAGAAGTTTGCACCCTCAGCTTCTCAACTTTTACAATGCCTCTTGCTTCTCTAATCAAGTGAAGTATGTCAGAAAAATTTCTAGGTAATATTTTACAGAGAACAAAAAAAAGTGACTGTCATAACCAGTGCACATACTATTTAACTGGAAAAAATAAGTAAAATGTAAATATAATATTTGGATAACCATGTTTTAGATTTGCTCTCAAAATTTCAAATGTTATTATGTTTATAAAAGAATACTAAATTTGGAGAGTTATTCAAATCATTCATTCAAGGCAGAAGTAGCATCCAATTTTCACCGAGTCAAAGGAAGATATGTGTGTGTATATACTTATAGACACAGACATATACACCCAATGAGGTGAGTAAGATGCATCTATATGTCTATGTGCATATAATCCCTCCAGCTATCCTAATACTGAGAAAAGTCTGAGTTACAAAAATGAGTTTTCCATTTAGGAATGTAAACAATTCAACTTGAGCAAGTCCCTTATGTGTTTTCTTTCCTATTTACCTTTTCATGCTTCTCTTGATTCTTGTGTTTGAAAGTCAAATTTGCCATTCGTCTCTGGTCTTTTCATCAAGAATGCTTGAAAGTCCTCTATTTCAACAAATGATATTTTTCCCGTGAAATATTATTCTGACTTTTTTTAGGTAAGTGATTCTTCATTTTAATCCTAGATCCTTTGTCCTCTGGAATATCATATTCTAAGCCATTCTAACCCTTAATTATAGAAACTGCTACATCTTTTGTTATCCTCATTGTACTTCCACAATACTTGAGTTATTTCTTTCTGGCGACTTGCAATATTTTCTCCTTGACCTGTGAGCTCTGAAATTTGGTTACAACATTCCTAGGAGTTTTCCTTTTGAAATCTCTTTCAGGAGATGATAGGTGGATTATGTCAATATCTATTTTACCCTCTGATTCTAGGCTATCAGGGCAGTTTTCCATGATAATTTCTTGAAAGATAATGTCTAGACACAGTTTTTGATCCTGGCATTCATGTAGTTCAATAATTTGTAAATTGTCTCTTCTGTATCTATTTTCCATGTCAGTTGTTTTTCCAATGAGATATTTCACATTGTCTGCTATTTTTTGATATCTTGGGTTTTGTTATATAATTTCTTGATTTTTCCATAAAGTCATTAGTTTTCATTTGCTCCATTCTATTCTTTAAAGCATTATTTTCTTCAGTAAATTTTTGAACCTCCTTTTCCATCTGCCAATTCTGCTTTTTAGGGCATCCTCCTCCTCTCTTTCCATTCGGGTTAGTCTAATTTTTAGAATTATTGTCTTGAACATTTTTGGGGTCTCCTTTAGCAAGCAGTTGACTCGTTTTTCACGATTTTTTGCATCACTCATTTCTCTTCCTAATTTTTTCTCTACTTCTCTAACTTGATTTTCAAAATCCTTTTTGAGCTCTTCCATGGCCCCAGACCAACTAATATTTTTCTTGAGTCTTTATATGTAGGAGATTTGACTTTGCAGTTGTCTCTATACTTTGGTCTTCCTTGTGATCAAAGTAAGCTTCTATAGTCTGATTCTTTTTCTGATTTTTGCTCATTTTCCCAGTCATGTAATTGACTTTTGAACTCTTTGTCAAAGCAGTTCTCTGCTTCCAATGGGAATGGGCGTGTGTGCTGTAAGCAACTCAATCCCACTCAATTGTTGGCCTAGAGCAAGACTGTACTGTTACTCCACCATCCGACACTGTTCATTTTTTTCTCAGAAACTTATTTCAGTCTTCTTCAAATTAGTACAACATAGGCCAGTCAGGGAGTTATTCAATAAGCTTTATTAATAATTACTATATTGCGAACATTTATTATATTGCAAGTACTGGGGCTAAGTGCTAGGAATACAGATAGAAGTCACATACATACATGCATGTACATGCATGCACATATGCCCATGCAAACCCCTGCATGCATATATATATACACATATATGTGTATACATGTATATATACATATATATACATGTATACACATATATACACCATACAGTCTCTTCTTGCATTTTGCCCATATTTTAATGGGGGAAGACAATGCCAAAAAAGGAGCTGAGAGGAGAAGGGAGAGGGAAAGTAATTAGTATTAGAGTGGAGCCTGGAGAAGAATGAAGACATGGCCTTAATGTCCTCCTTCAGGGGAGAGTTGGCCAAGAAGAGGGAAAGGCCATCACGCAGATAGTGCTTTGAAAGTATGAAAACCAGAGCTGGACTGATTTTCGAAATGTTTCTAGGGCATGGAACAGAAAGTTAGGAATTTAGGTTGGAAAGGAATAAAAGTAATTCTCTACTCTGAATGATAAAGCCAGCCATTAAACACACACACACACACACACTCACGCACACTCACACACACTCACACGCTCACACACTCACACGTTCACACACACTCACATACTCTCTCTCTCTCTCTCTCTCTCTCTCTCTCTCTCTCTCTCTCTTTCTCTTTCTCTCTTCCCTCCCTCCCTCCTATATAGAAGCAGGGCTTATTCAATTGTTAAAGGAACAGTGCTATATTTGAAATAGCTACATTTTATTGAGCTCATTTCTACGTAAGCTAAATGGTGCCCAGTTGTTTGAACACTCATGTTAACTATACCTAACCACCTAAAATGTATCCTGTTACGAAGGTAAAGAGAGATTACATGGGGGTCAGGAGAAAAAACTGATTATGCTCCTTAAACAAGAAATCATCAGAAATATATCCAAGATTATTGTTTACTAAAAAAGAAAAAGATCTTAAATTTTATGGGAGACATACTAATGTAAGCAAATGGAAATCAGAGTGGGGGATAAATAATGTTGAGATCATAGTATCATCTTTCTAGACTTGTGAGAGAGAATACAAACTATCTAGTCTAATACTAGCATCAGGATCTTCCCCAAAGTCACATTTGTAGCGATGGTCAGCTGTGGAATTGAAACTGATTTCCTAGTGTCAAATTCATATTGCCTTGTCTGGCATTCAAGGACCAGAACAAATAAAGAAAATTCTACCTGTCTCTTTCTTTAGGTTTTTCCCTATAGCAGGAATTCTTCTGTCTGATACTAAATATAAGTCAAATGCCACCACTTCTAGGAAGTCTTCCATGGACATTCTGTTACATTATCTTCAGTGATGTTCTCAAATTTGGCAATATTCCTTATAATCCAGTGTCGTTACAACTATGTTTTCTCAACCTTCCACTTCACTTGTGGCCTATGCAGAGTCTAGCTAGAGGATTCTGAATAGGTCATTTAATACACTTAATTCAATTTTCCCATCCATGAAGTCCTCACAATTATTACTTGCTGCCTCCTAACCCCACAGGGATACTGAGAGCAAAAGGTAAGATATAGGTTTTGGTGTGGAACCTGTTAAAGAATCAGGCTGCTCGTTAACTGGGTCATATTATAGCTATTAAGTGTTCTAAGTGGGCTCGATTCTATAATGATGAAAGCGAATCTGCTTATATCATGTTTCATGAGATCAAAGGAAAGAAAATGTTAAACACAGAAATATCAAGCATAGGAAATTACTTTATATGCCTTTTGGGAGAATGTTGAAATGAGAAAATATCTTTCTATTAGGGAACAGAATGATGTTTCTACAAAATGATGCTAAATCCACACAGAGCCAAGCCAGATTGTAGCTGTAAAAAAGTTAAATACTACTGGTTGCCAGTGAAATTTTGAATGAAGGACACACAACTTTTCCATGGATGATCTATCATTGTTAAGGTCCACTGGGAATTGTCAGTTCTTCAGAAACAATATTAAAGAGCATATTAATAGAAGTGGATGGGAGATGCTTACAAAGCTACATGTAAAAATGTCAGATACTATTTGTCAAAAATGTTTTTTCAGTTTGATAAAATCCATAAGTTTGGCATGAAAATAACTTCAATCAGAAGCTTAGCTTATATTATTGCTGTTTCCTTCTTATCTTAACAATGACAATAATTCAGAACACCTCAGAGACTCTTCTTTGTAAAAATGTAAGAGAAATCATCCAATGACATCTCAAATATGTAACATGTTCATATAACTTTAATCAAAGGAAAAACATACATATACAACTTTCTTCTCCACGACTAAATAAAAACAAAATCAACAAACAAACAAAAAGACAAAAACACCTCAACAAATCCCATAGATGTCATGACAAATTCTAGGATCAAGATTATCATGTTGTCATCAAAAGGTACAGCATTTCTTTTCTCTTTGTGATGTTTCCTTCATGACAGTTTGTTTTCCACTGCACAGTAACAAATTATTTTCCTGCCTAGTGATTGACAGGAATTTTAATGTCAGTAAGCAAATGCCAATAGGAAAACTCACCAATAAATTTCACTCCATGCAGCCCAGTGTTCCATCAACTCTGCTTCTAAGTTCCCTTTGAATACCTTAAATAAGGTTCTCAGAGTAATTAGATCCATATGCTACTTGTTAGGAGAAAAAAAGTGGGAGTTGAATATTGAGCCTTAGAAGGTTTTCCTTGCCAACACAAAAGCATTGAGTTATCTCATCAATTCTCCTAGAAACCATAATGAATGCGAAGCACAAGAAGATAAAAGGAGAAGGAAGTACAAAAGAATACCTAAGTGTGTTGTGAGTCTGAACATAGTCTTTGGAAGGGAGTTGTCAGCCTGCTCTGAGGCACCTGAACACCTCGCAGGTGTGGATAAATCAGGACCTAATTGGGTAATTCTAGGCTTTATTTTTCTAAAATTGCTATATAAACTCTCAGATATTAATGACTCATTTCAAAGGGATACCACAGTCTCATACAGCGATTCTCCCCCACTTTCCCTGCAAGCTCACATTTGTCAGAGATTTTGCAGTTTACAAAGCATGGCCTGTACAACTAACCCATGAATTGGTAATGCAAATATCATCCCTCCTATTTTGTTCTAATATTCTGTTGGATCTGTGGTCTTATCAATGTTTACTCCCTCCAAATATGTAAAAGGAATTCTATAACACTTAGATTCTACATGACATTAATAGGAATTTGAGCTTAGAACTAGGAGGGACCTTACATATTTTTAGTTCAATGTTTTAATTTTAAAAATGAAGAAACTATGGCCTAGGAAATTCAAGTGAATTGCTCAAGGTCACACTAGTAAGTGGAAGAGACTGCAGTTGATCTCAAATCCACCAATACTATATCAGGATACTTTCCTCTGTTCAATTTAATAAGTATTTATTAGATGCCTACTATGTGCCCAGCAGTATTGTAAGAGGTGGGGATAAAATAAGAAAAATAAAGACAGCTCCTGTCCTCAATGAGTTTAGAATCTAATGAAGAAGACAGTGCAGACAAGAAAGCTCAAATGCTAGGTTCTGGGGATAACTGATGTGGGGATATGCTTGTACAGTAGAAACTAAGCAGAGTCACAAACGGAAAAATGAAATATTCCCTGAAAACTACTGATACCTTTACAAAGAAAAGTTTGGGGATGAATTTACTATGCCCCCACTCCAATCAGAGTGGAAAGGGAACTTCGGGTTGAGTTCAAAGTAAGAGGCATTTAAGGTTAGGCTTAGAAGCTCAGTAAGTCCAAAGCTGATGAGTCAAAAAAAAGCAATGTCACTGATATAAAATGGAGAATGCCATGCTACCCTAATATATGTCCTCTGATGAATATACCACTGGGGGTTCCACTGACTATATTGAGGGGCATCCTCTCAATTACCAGATATTTTGTGGAGAGCAATAGAGCACACAGGCTGTCCATCAGTTGTTCTTCTAACTCTAGATTATCCCATTTTACCCCTCCCTATCACACAATGCAATCAGGGCATTATTCATGTCAAATTTCTGCATAATGCTTTATTTGGAAACTGTAGCCCATTTCCTAATAACAATCCAGAAGATTTTCCATTCATCTTTTGTCTATTTCATGGAAAAGGAAACACATTGCTTGAGGGAAGAAATGACTTGTACATGGCTTTAAGATTATTAAATGGTCACAAAGATTTCATACTTTGTGATAGAAATCTGATTAATTCATTCTTCATAGTAATGTGTGAATTTCATTTTTTTATTCCTCTACTCTTCTCCAGATGATGTTTTATGTGATTCTTCCAAAGGTAGTATAGAGATGATATCTAAAAAAAACAGAATTAAGGGAGAGGAATATATTGGGAGGAGAAAGGGAGAAATAGAATGGGGTAAATTATCTCATATAAATGAGGCAAGCAAAAGCTTTTTCAATTTAGGGGAAGAAGAGGGAGGTGAGATGGTAATAGTGAACCCTACTGTCATCATGTTTGACTTAAGGAGGGAATAACATGCACACTCAATTTGGTATGACAAATCTATCTTACACTTCACAGAAGTGAATAAGTGGTGGTGGGGGATGATAGAAGGGAAGACAAATGGGAGGAGGGGGTAATTAGAAGTAAATACTTTTGACGAGAGATAGGGTCAAAAGACAATAGAATAAATATGGGTGCAGGATAGGATGGAGGGAAATAAAGTTACTCTTTCACAATATGACTGTTATGGAAGTGTTTAGCATAATTATTACAAATATATGACCTATATTGACTTGCTTGCCTTCCTAGTGGCATAGGTGGGGAGGGAGGGAGAGAAATTGGAGCTCAAAGTTTTAAAAACAAATGTTAAAATTGTTTTTCATGCAACTGTGAACTAACATATACAAGCAATAGAGTAGTAAAATCTATCTTGCCCAATGAGAAAATAGAGGGGATGAGGATAAAAGAAGGAAGGGAAGATTGGGGGAAGTGGTAATCAGAATGCATGCTGTTTTGGGGTGGGGGAGGGGAGAGATGGGAAGAAAATTTGAAACTCAAAATCTTGTAGAAGTGCCCATTAAACTAAAAAAAATTTAAAAATACAAAAAATCCCAGATAAACCAAAAAGAAAACAAGCCACAACAACAAAATGCTAACAACCTAACTAATGTAAATACTCACTTTTTGAGCAGAAGAGGGCCAATATGACAGTGAAAGGCCTTGAATTCAAGCCATTTTCCCAATTGTCAAGGAAACTGGCTTTGTTTAGCCAGAAGAGAAATTTGGAAGATTGTGATTTCTGTAGTCCAGATGCTGAGTGACTCACATGAAACAGACTTCTTTTCCCTGGCTCTGGAGAACAGATCCAGAAGCAGTGAGTCCAAGTTGTAAAGTGGTGAATTTAGACATGCCCACCTCCCCCACCAAAATAATTCTCAAAAAGAGTAACAGAAAATGAGGTAATATTAAGTTTTCACTCTTGTATATTCATAAAGCAAATGTGGGATTAGTTCTTCTTGGAAACATTGTAGACAATATACATTGAGAGGTAGAAAGTAAATGTCCTGGTAAATCTCTTCTGCTGCTGAATTTATAGAAATTCCATGAAAATCTACATCTTTCTGGTCACTCATTATCTGATAATATCCAGACTACCATCAATAGACTTTATAGATAGACAAAACCTAGCCAGAACTCTGCAAATCCCATCATGTCTGAAACAATGGCATCTTTCTCAAGTGATCTACATTAATATCAGCTACCGATAATGGAAAATCTTCTTTGAAAACCTCATCATTAAGTGAAAAGTGATCCTGGTTTCTCAAAAAATACACCAGTTGCATCCACATTCTGATAGGTTCTAACCAGCTGTGCCTATCCAACCTGAACAATGGACACAGAGTATAGATCCTCCTTTCCAGAGGTAATCTGACCAAATTTAGACATAAGAACCTTTGACTGGCTAAAGAATAATAATTTCACTTTGAGCTCAGAAAGACCATCTATTAAGTTATTATGGAGCTATGATGCACCTGTATTGATTGGGAATATAAAAGGGTGGAAGGGTAACCAAAACAATCATCAACTTACAGCATTTCAGAATATCATTCAGAACCAATATCTTATTCCAAAAATCTTCTAAGGTCTGTTAGCCTCTGACCAATAAGCCGTATTTATAATTGTAAATTCCTGGTGACAAACAAAAGCATTACTCTTAAATACCACATTTTCAAAAATTGTTATTCGTGTAAGATATACTTACGAGAAAGTAAATAGAAAAACTGACCTTTGGAGCCAAAATCAAGAAAATCTGTGAATAAACATTCCCTCTGATAGATACTGTTTATGTGACCCTGAACAAATCACTAAACCTCACAGAACTCCAACTAAATCTCTAAAGCCCCAAATTTAAGAGAATATACCATATCAATTTCCACTGATAGAGGAAGTTTCTTTATCCAGTAGTTTCCTGTGTAAGTGAAATCACAGGTTCTGTTCTGATTACTTTCATTCTTATACTAAGAGCCATTATTTTTCACCTCTTTTCCTTTTGTCAGCTTTATGGATTCTACTTTTTCATCCAATCTAAGTGAATTTAAATGTGAACCAAGATACTGATTATGTTCTTGGCCAATATGGATTATGGTGCAGTTCTGTGATTAAATTTTTTAAAACATCTGTATTATGCACGTCCTTTGGAATCAATCCATTTTATCAGTTAATTATGTAATTAGGGCATTTTTTGAAACACATATTATGTACTTCATAGGATGGAATGGCTTCTTCAAAGCCATTCTGGGCTATCATATAATTAAGTAATTAAGCTTGATGCTCAATAAAGAAAATATCCTTTCAATAATTAGTGAGAAAGACAGAGCATAGGCAGAGTACAATGTTTTCTTTCACAGATTCCTTGCTGAAAACACAGTGCATCATGTGATAACTCACGTCCTTGATTACTATAATGGGAAAATGATGGAAGGATATTTGGGAGTATAATAAAAACATCAAGACCAATTTAGTTATACACAAGTATAATTTCAAGATGGCAGAGTCTACAGCATGTTCAAAGAAAATGTGTGAGACATTTCTTATTTACAGAAAAGGCATTAGAATATTTTCCAGACTCTCAAAGAAATGTGGTTTATCATTATTTTGTATTTTGCAATTTCCCATAAATGACTTTGTTTTCTTTGAAAGAAGATTTAAAGAAAATACTCTTTTGACTTTATTTTTTTTTGGTTTTCACATATTTTTCTCTTGTAATGTTGTAGGAACGTATAGATTCCACTCCATAAACCTAATTTTATTGACATCACTTTGTATTATAATAGATGTTAATAATTCATTTTTCAAGTCAATAGAGAAATGAGAAATTGATGGACTACAGAAACACAATAAACGGGACATAAAAAAAATTGTGCTGTCTTCATTAAAGCCAGCTAATTGTTTTAGATTAAAGATTTTTTTGGGGGGGCAGAGCCAAGATGGCGGAGTGAGAGCAACTACTCACCTAAGCTCTTAGACAAGCGCTGTCAGATACCTCTAAAAAGAGAATCTGGCTAAATTTTGGAGGTGCAGAGTCCAATAGGAGATAGACTGTGGCAGATTCACAGAACAGTACAGAGTGAAAAGTCGAAGGGAAAGATCTATTCCCTAGGAGTAGGGAGCTTACAGTGCACAAATCAGTGTGTCCCAGCCAGGGCAAGGTTGAGAAGGAAAAACTTGGGGTGGTCTGAGGCAGCAGCTGCAGGATGGAATAGCATCTCAGGGCAGTAGTCCATCAGGGCCCAGCAAGTGAGAGCTGTCGTGTCCCAGATACCAGCAGAAACTACTTCTGAGACCATCAACCCACAGATTAAATGTCTGTAAGTCATCTACATGAATGTCTAGGAGACAAAGTGGCAAGTGATCAATAAATTCTCTCTCCCCTTCCCCTTGTTGACCTTGAAAGAACCATAAAATATTTCCCCTCAAAAATCTTGTTTCAGTAGAATCAGCAGAAGGGGCAAACAGTCTTGTAGCACATGAGGATAGCAAAATTACTACAGAAGATTCATCTGTCTGTGGCAGAGGACTGGAGCTACCCCAGATGGCCCCACCAGGGAACCAGGAGGAGATTCGGAGCTCGAAGGGGATGGAGCTTCCTCACTTACCAGCACCAGGTCCCCAGGCATGCCTCAGCACTCCAGGGGAAATGGGAAGACAATAGGGTAGCCAGGATCACCAATAGGTAAAATTGTCTTTGCTCTACCTCAGATGAGGAGATCTCCCATGAACAGAGCACCCCTTCCACACATTTAACAAGCTAGTTCCAAGGGTAATCCAGGGATACACACACACACACACACACACACACACACACACACACACACACAGAATTCATCCGGCCCCTGATTTCTCACATCAACCAGCTCAGCACCAGGTTCTTTTACTTCTAGCTGGAAAAACCAGAGGTCACAATACACAAAACATCATCATCATTAGTAAGAAGCAAAGCAGGAAGGAAGAGAACATAGAATCTCTCCATGGGGACAAGGATCAAAACAAAAATACCAAAGAGGTAAGTATTGAGACTGTACTCCCATCTGAGACTTTAGAAGGGACTATGAAATTGTTCTCATGCTCAAAGAACACACTTGGAAGAACTGAAGAAGGAAATAGAATAAAAACTGGAAAATGATTTTAAAAGTATGAAAAAAGAATTCAATGAAAAGAATATCTCTTTAAAAAGGAAAATTGAACTAATGGAAAAGGAAGTACAAAAACTAACTTGGGAAAATAATTCCTTAAAAGAAATAATTGGACAGATGGAAAGGAGAAACAAAAGTTAACTGAAGAAAACAATTTGATAAAAATTAGAATTGGGCAAGTAGAAGCT
Source organism: Potorous gilbertii (assembly GCA_028658325.1). Lineage (NCBI taxonomy): Eukaryota > Metazoa > Chordata > Mammalia > Diprotodontia > Potoroidae > Potorous > Potorous gilbertii. The sequence goes on from CM053770.1 coordinate 692,426,523, forward strand.
ACGGACTTATTGAGACAACAAGAGTCAGTCAAACAAAATCTAAAGAATGAAAAGATAGAAGAAAATGTAAAAGACCTAATTGGAAAAGCAACTGACCTGGAAGAGAGATGCAGAAGAGAAAATTTAAGAATTATTGGCCTACCAGAAAGCCATGATGAAAAAATGAGTCTGGAAAATTTCTCCTAAGAAATCATCAAAGAAACTGCCCAGAAGTACTAGATCCAGAGGGCAAAATAGTCATTAAAAGAATCTACCGTTCACCTCCCAGAAGGGATCCCACCCTAAAAACTCCAAGAAATATTATTGCCAAAGTCCAGAACTATCAAGTGAAGGAGAAAGTACTACAAGCAGCCAGAAAAAACCATTCAGATATTGAGGAACTGTAGTCAAGATCACACAGGACCTTGCAGCTTCTACGTTGAAAGATTGAAGGGAGGGGGCAGGGCCAAGATGTCTAAGTAGAAAGACACACATACTCTCACTCTTTGCCCACAGCCCATGAAATACCTGTAAAACGTGACTCTCAAAAACTTCTAGAATAGCAGAAGCTACAGGAAGACAGAATGAAAGAGATTTCCAGCCCAAGGTAACCTGGAAGGCCAACAGGAAAGGTTTATCGCACTGGGCATGGAGCAGAGGGCAGCCCAGCCCTGGACAAGCATCATTGAGTTGAACAGGACCAAAACAGGCCTCAGGGAAGGAATTCCCAGCAGAAGCAATGGTTCTCAGATCCCTCAACACACAAACGCCAAAGACAACTTCAAAGATCAATGAGAGAGCTTTTTCCACTGGACGAGAAGGGAACAAGGTCCTCCCCTAGCCGAGGACCCAGACGGTGGTGGCAGAGGGAGAAGCAACAGCATCAACAGCATCCATTTGTGCAGCCTTCAGCCTAAAGCCCCTAGGGAATGGAACAACTGATCTGAATCTCAGCCCTCAATGGTAGCCCTGCCCTCTGCATAAAGCCCTTGGGGAAACTGAGTAGCTGTTCTGAATCTCAACCTTGAGCAAGGTCCTGGGGCAGGACAGAGATGGAGGCAGTTGTGGAGAGGGAAGTCTACTACTCCCAGACTCTGGGCAGAAAAGTTTTTGGTTGCTACCAAACCAGTGCACAGGCCAGGAGAGGAATAAACTCCTCTCTCTTGATTGAGACACTTTGGAAGATCTGAGAACTTACAGAATCCCAGAGTATACACTCCTCTTGACAAAGGACTGAAAAGTCAAATAACTGCCTCAGAAAATGTCCACAAAAGGGGAAAAATAACACCATAGAAGGTTACTTTCTTGGTGAATAAATATTTCCTTCCATTCTTTTCAGATGAGAGAGAACAATGCTTACCATCAGAAGCCTCCAAAATAAATATGAAATGTGCTCAGACAATGGGAGAGCTCAAAAAAGGATTTTAAAAATCAAGTAAGAGTGGTGGAAGGAAAATTGGGAAAAGAAATGAGAGCAATGGAAGAAAATCATGAAAAGCAAGTCAACAGCTCAGAGACCCAAAAAACTGATGAAGAAATAATACCTTTAAAAATAGGCTAATTGAATTGGCAAGAAAGGTTCAAGAAATTAATGAAGAGAAGAATGTTTTAAAAAGCAGAATTAGTCAAATGGAAAAGGAGATTCAAAAGCTCACTGAAGAACATAGTCTGTTTGTTTGTTTGTTTGTTTGTTTGTTTTAAAGAAAAGGGGGCAGATAGCACCTAATGACTTTATGAGAAACGAAGAAATTACAAAACAAAACCAAAATGATGAAAAAATGAAAGATGATATGAAATATCTCATTGCAAAAACAACTGACCTGGAAAAGAGATCCAGGAGAGACAATTTAAAAATTATGGGACTACCTAAAAGCCACGATAAAAAAAATAGCCTAGACATCATCTTTCATGAAATTATCAAGGAAAACTGCCCTGATATTCTAGAACCAGAGTTCACAAAGAATATTGAAAGAATCCCCCAGTCACCTCTTGAAAGAGATGCAAAAAGAGAAACTCCTAGGAATATTGTAGCCAAATTTCAGAGTTCCCAGGTCAAGAAGAAAATATTACAAGCAGCTAGAAAGAAACAATTCGAGTATTGTGGAACGACAAACAGAATAACAAAGGATCTAGCAGCCTCTATATTAAAGGACTGAAGGGCTTGAAATATGATATAGCAGAAGTCAAAGGAACTGGGCTTAAAACCAAGAATTACCTCCTTAGCAAAACAGAGTAAAATACATCAGCGGAAAAATGGTCATTCAATGATATAGAGGATTTTCAAGTGTTCTTGATGAAAAGACTGGAACTGAATAGAAAATTTGACTTTCAAACACAAGAATCAAGATAAGTATGAAAAGGCAAATAGGAGAGGAATCAAAAAGTTGATTTCTAAAATTGAACTGTTTACTTTCCTACATGGACAGATACTATTTGTAACTCTTGAGACTTTTCTCATTGTTTGGGTAAGTGGAGGGATTACACATGCACACACACACACACACACATACACACACACTTACACACACACACAGCACAGCACAGGTTGAGCTGAGTAACAAGGAATGATATCTGAAAAGATAGAAAAGATAAAATTAAGGGGTGAGAGGAATATATTGGGAGGGGAAAGGGAGAAATGGAAAGGGGCAAATTGTCACTCCTAAAAGAGGCAAAAAAAGCGCTTTTTCAGTGGATGAGGAAAGGGACAAGGTGAGAGGGAAAAAGTGAAGCTTCCTTTCTTCACATTTGGCTTAAGGAGGGAATAACATGATCACTCAATTTGCTATGAAAATCTGTCTTATACTACAGGAAAGTAGGGGAGAAGGGGACAAATGAGGTGAGGGTGATGATAGAAGAAAGGGCAAATGGGAGAAGAGAGTAATTAGAAGTAAACACTTTTGGGGAGGGACAAGATCAAGTAGGAGAATAAAATAAATGGGGGGCAGGATAGGATGGAGGAAATCATAGTCTTACACAACGTGACTATTATGTAAGTCTGTTTCAAAACTACGTATATATAATCTATATTGAATAATTTGCCTTCTCAGTGGGGATGGATGGGGAGGGAGGGAGGGAGAGAAGTTGGAAATCAAAGAATTAAAAATGAATGTTGAGAATTGCTTTTGTATACAACTGAGAAATAAGAAATACAGATAATGGGGTATAGAAATCTATCTTGTCCCACAAGAAAAGAAAAGATGGGGATAAGGGAGGGGTGGGGTATGAGAGAAGGGAGGGCATGCCGAGGGAAGGGGTAAACAGAATCAAGGAGTTATGAGGTAAGGAAGGGGAGAGATGAGGAGAATATTTTGTAACTCAAAATTTTGTGGAAATGAATGTTGGAAACTAAAAATAATTTAATAAACTTAAAAAAAAGTTTGAAGGAATTGGAATATGACATTCCCTAAGGCAAAGGAGTTAGGACTACAATCAAGGATCAATTACCGAGCAAAGTTCAGCATTACATTGCAGGCAAGGATTTGGGCATTCAACGAAATAAGTGATTTCCGGATCTTCCTGATAAAAAGGCCAGACTCAATAAAAAATTTGATATTCACATGCTGATATCAAGAGATGCATATAAAGGTAAACAGGGGAAAAGAAAAACACATTACTCAAATTGGGAAAGCTGTTTACTTTTCTATAAGGGAAGAGGATATTTGTTAATCTTGAGAATTTTATATTTATTATGAAATATAAAAGGGATATACGTAGACAGGAGAGTGGATATAAATTAAATGATGTGATGATAAAAAAAAGCGATTTAAACATGGGAAGGGATTGTAACAGGAGATGTGAAAAGGAAGAAGCAGAAAATGGTAAATTATATTGCTGGAAGAAGCACATTAGAAGAGGAAGTATTACAGTAGGGAGAAAGAAGGGAGGGAGAGGCGACTTGTTTGAAAGATATTCTCATCTGATTTGGTTCAAGGAGTGAACAACAAACTTAAATATATAAATCTAACTAGATCTACAGGCAGTAGGAGGGGAATGGGGAAAGAAAGGTGAGGGGAGACTTAAAGGAAGGAAGAAGTACTATGGGTAAAGGGGGGTAAAAGGAAGGGGACCTCAAAGAAGGAAGGGAAGACTGTAGAAGGTAGTAGTCAAAACTTAAAACTCTATTTTGGAGGGGAAGGGAGAACTAAAAGCACAAGTGCTGGAAAAGAGGATGGAGAGAAAGACACAGATAGTAACCATTACTGTAAATGTGAATGGGATGAACTCTTCCATAAAACAGAGATGGATGGCAGAATGGATTAAAAGCCTTTATCCACCAATATGTTGTTTACAAAAAACAAATCTGAAACGAGGGGATACACACAGGGTAAAGGTAAAAAGTTGGAGGAGAGTATGTTGTGCTTCAACTGATATAAGAAAAGCAGGGGTGGCAATCCTGATCTTAAAAACAGCAAAAGCAGAAATACATCTAATCAAAGGAGATAAGGAAGAAAAGTATATCCTGCTAAGAAACACCATAAACAACGAAACAATATCATTACTAAACCTATGCTCCAAGTGGTGTAGCATCCAAATACTTAGAGGAGAAGTTAAGGAAGTTACAGGAAGATATAGACAGCAAAACGATACTAGTGGGAGGCCTCAACTTCCTGTCTTTGAACATGATAAATCTAACCTTAAAATAAACAAGAAAGAAGTTACAGAGGAGAAGGAAACACTGGATAAGGGAGATATGATATATCTCTGTAGAAAATTGAATGGGAATAGAAAGTAATATACCCTTTCCTCAGCGGTACATGGCACATCGACAAAAAAAATGACCATATACTAGGGCATAAAAATGAAACAATCCAGTGCAGAAAGACAGAAATAGTCAATGCATCCTTCTCAGATCACAAAGCAATAAAATTATATGTAATCAAAGGTCATGGAAAGATAAACCAAAAACTAATTGGAAACAAAATAATCTAATCTTAAGAAAGAGTGGGTTAAACAACAAATCGTAGAAACAATCAACAATTTCATTCAAGACAATGAGCCTACCAAATCTTATGGGATATTGCAAAAGCACTTCTTAGGGAAAGTTTATATATTTGAACGTGTACATAGATAAAGAAGAGATCAATGAACTGGGCATGCAGCTGAAACAACTTAAAAAAGAACAAGTTGGAAGTCATCACGTACATACCAAATTAGAAATACTGGAAACCAAAGGAGGCATTAATGAAATTGAAATAAAGAAAATTATCGAACTAATAAATGTAACTAAGATTTGGTTTTATGAACAAACCAACGAAATCGGTAAACCTTTGGTCAATTTGATTGAAAAAGAGAAAAAGAAAACCAAATTACCAACATCAAAAATGAAAGGGGTGAACTCACCTACAATGAGGAGGAAATTATAATAATTAGAAGTTACTTTTCCCAACGTTATGCCCAGAAATTCGACAATCTAAATGTGATGTGTGATTATTTTAAAAAAATATAAATTTACCAGATTAACAGAAAAGAAAGCTAAACACTTAACCCATCAGCCATCAATGAAATCCCTAGGAAAAAATCTCCAGGGCCACATGTATTTAAAAGTGAATTCTATCAAACATTTAAAGAACAGTTTATTCCAATACTATATAGATTAGTTTGTAAAATTGGGGAAGAAGGAGTTCTTTTTATGATACAAATATGATTTTGATGCCTAAACCAGAAAGAGCTAAAACCACAAGAAAATTATAGACCAATTTCTCTAATGAATATAGATGCAAAAATTTTAAATATGATTTTAACAAAAAGAATACGGCAACTTATCATGAGAATAATACATGATGATCAGGTAGGATTCATACCAGGAATGCAAGCGTGGTTCAATATTAGGAAGTCTATTTGCACTATTGATCATATCAATAACAAACCTAACAGAAACCACATGATTATCCCAACAGGTGCAGAAAAAGTTTTTGACAAAATACAACCCCCATTCCTATTAAAAACACTGGAGAGCATTGGAATAAAGGGAACTTTCCATAAAATCATAAGCAGTATCTACCTAAAACCTTCAGCAACCATTATATGTAATGGAGTTAACCTAGATGCATTTCCAGTAAGATCAGGAGAGAAACAAGAATGTCCATTATCACCATTGTTACTCAATATGCTACTAGAAATGTTAGTTGTAGGCATAAGAGAAGAAAAAAAAATTGAAGGAATTATAATAGGCAAAAAAGAAACTAAGTTTTCACTCTTTTCAGATGATATGATATACTTAGATAATATCAGAGACTCAAGCAATGAACTACTTGAAATAATAAACAACTTTAGCAAAGTTGTAGACTACAAAATAAACCCACACAAATCTTCTGCATTTCTGTATATTACTAACAAAATCCAACAGCAAGAGATAGAAAGAGAAATCCCACTGAAAACTAGGGTAGACACTGTAAAATATTTGGGAGTCTACCTGCCAAAAAAAAATCCAGGGACTGAATGAATACAATCACAAATACTTTTTGCATAAATAAAGACAGATCTAAGTAAGTGGGAAAATATCAGTAGCTTGTGGGTAAGCCAAGCCAGTATAATAAAAGTGACAACACTATTTAAACTGCTTTACTTATTTAGTGCCATAGCAATCAAACTATCAGATAATTATTTTCTAGAGCTGGAAAAAATATCAAAATTTATCTGGAAGAACAAAAGTTCCAGAATATCAAGATAACTAAGGAAAAGAAACGTTAGGGAAGGTGGCCTAGCTCTATCAGATCTTAAGCTGTATTATAAAGGAGAAATTATGAAAACCACTTGGTATTAAGAACAGAAGGGTAGACAAGTGGAATATGCTAGGTCCTCAACACACAGCAGGCAATGAATATACTAATCTACTGTTTGATAAACCCAAGAAGTCCAGCTTCTGGGATAAGAACTTACTGTTTGACAAAAATTGCTGAGAAAACTGACCAAAAGTGTGGGCAAAATCCAGGCATATACCAGTACCTGACACCATACACAAGAATAAAATCCAAATGGTTACATGATCTATGTATAAATATTGATACTGTAAACATATTAGTGGAGCAAGGAATAGTGTATTTATAAGATTTAAGAAGGGAAGAATTTTTGAACAACCAAGAGACAGAAAGCAGTATGAAGTGCAAAATGGATAATTTTGATTACATTAAACTGAAAAGTTTTTGTACAACCAAACCCAATGCAACTAAGATTAGGAGAGAAACAGAAAACTTGGAAAGAATTTTTGCAACTAGTGTCCGTGATAAAGGCCTCATTTCTAAAATATATAGTGAACTGAGTCAAATATTCAAGAATACAAAGCTTTCCCTAATTGATGAATCGTCAAATGATATGAACATGGAGTTTTCAGAGGAAGAAATTAAATATATATAGTCATATGAAAAAATGGTCTAAATCAGTATTGATTAGAGAGATGCAAATTACTCTGAGATACCACATCACACCTATCAAATTGCCTAACATGACAAAACAGGAAGATGACAAATGTTGGAGAAGATGTGGGAGAGTTGGAACACTAATTCTTTGTTAGTGGAGCTGTGAGATGATCCAATCATTCTGGAGAGCAATTTAGAACTATGCCCAAAAGGCTACAAAAACGTGCATACCCTTTGAGGGAGCAATACCGCTTCTATGATTGCATCACCAAGAGATCACTAAAATGGGAAAGGTTCCTATTTGTTCAAAAATATTTATAGCAACACTCTTTTTGCTGGTCAAACCTGGAAATCAAGGGGATGCCCATTAATTGGTAAATGACTGAATAAATTTTGGTATATGAATGTAATCGAATACTATTGTGCTGTACGAAATAATGAATAAGAAGACTTCAAAGAAGCCTGCAAAGACTTATACTTTATGATGCTGAGTGAAAGAAGCAGAACCAGGAGAACTTAGTACACAGAAACAATGACAGTGTGAAAGGATTTTTCTGGCAGACTTAGAACTTAGGCAATGCAAAGACTTAAAAAATTCCCAATGGTCTTTTAAGGAAAAATGCCTTCCACATTCAGAGAAAGAGCTATGAAATTCAATTGCAGAATATAGCAGATCATTTTCTTGCATTATGTTTTTTTTTAATGATTTCTTCCATTCATTTTAATTCTTCTATGCATAAGAATATGGTGAAAATATATTTAATAAGATTGTGTAGAATCTACATAAAAATTTATGCTATCTTGGAGAGGGAGGGAGAATGTGAGGGGAAGGGAGGGAAAAAAAAAACCTGTGCTATATTATAGTGATTGTAGAACATTGAAAATAGATAAATTTAGTAAAATATGAAAAAAAGATTTTTCTTTTACGTATTTGACATCATTATTAAAAGTGAAATGAGAATTATGGATATGTTTTATTCTATCCTGAAGTGGGAGATATATGTTTGAGTATTTTCCCCTCACTGATCCAAAACTCTTTTTAGAATTTTTTTCTAGATTTTCTCTTTGAAATGAGATCGTGTTTTAGATAAGGTTGTATCTGACAAGAGTATTACACACACAAAATTTGGTTCCTACTTCTCTTCCCCTTAAAAAATAATAGTGAGTTAAAGAAAAGGAGAAAAAAAGACCCAAAGTGATACTGGGGGTAGCAAAATGATGTATTATCTCCATTGGTGATTATAAAAGGTGTGCACAATAAAACGCAAAGAAAGAGCAATGAACTGTTCTTTCTATCATTTTTAGAGTTGATCTTTGCATGAGACATGTGGGAATGATATGGCCTTATGATCATGGTTACACAACAAATTAAAGCACTTCCTGAAATCAAAGTTTGATTCTTAGTAATGCGGTTTATTAATTGATTGATTTTCAAAATGCATCCAAGAAATCCTCTAGATATTTAGTGAAAAAAATGAAGAGTTTATGCATTTCAGTTTAATCTCTTGCATTACTGCTAGATTTTTATTTACATTTATCACTGTTATTTTTTTCCAAATTTTTAGAGGTCACATAATGTGATAGCTTAATTAATATTGCAGGTCACAAAGAACTAGGAAAATCCAAGATACTGTGATTCTAATATTTCATTTTAGTGAGTAGCATGGAAGTTTATTTTAATCAATTAACATCTATCAATTGACCACACATTATATGGCAGGAACTAGGCTACACATTTTATATACAAAGAAAAAAACTGAAAAAATCTTACATCCTTTTCTAAATCTCTTTTCAAGGAGTTTGCATTCCATCATTTCTTTCACTTTTGTTGCTTCAACTGATTTCATTGGTTCATAATATTTTAAAACCTTATGTCAGTTCCTTTTTTAAAATTATTTTAAGGTTTTATTCCTAATTTATTTTCCTCTCTGATTTCCCCCATTTGTCCTTTTTTATTTTTAATTTCTCATAAAATTTTGGACAAAATATTTGAGGAGCATGGCCCCTAATTCTGTCATATAATATTTTGTACTTAGTTACATTGAATCTTATTTCCAGAAAAAATAGATAGAAAATCCACATGACACATAAGCTATTGTTTGTTCAGAACTTCTCTTACTCTCATTGTCTTCCTAGGTAAAATATGTGAATTAGCTGTTATGAAAAAGGCATATTCTTTGCAAATGTTAACAACTAGACTTGATAAATGTAAAAGATAACAGGAATAAAACAACATAAAATGATTTTTCAAACATCACTTCCAAGACTTTACATGGTTTCTTGATTCATTGTGAACTACAGAAAGAAAGGAAAAGGTGACTTGAGTAAATAGGTATGTTCTCCTATAGGTTTGCTTCTACTAACTTTGATGTGATTAAGCAAATGTGATGGAGAAACAAACAGGAAAGACAGATTGATATTGCTTCCAGGAGACCAGAAGTTAATAAGCAATTTATATCAGAGTGATTTCAAAGGAAATGAGAACTGCTTTTGACACATGGGCTTAGAACAACATTTCCTGAAAGATTGTCCTGGTCAGACTTTTGTGTGTGTGTGTGTGTGTGTGTGTGTGTGTGTATGTGTGTGTGTGTTTTGTTGCTGTTTGTAGCTTGATTCGCACATCAGCATGGAGGTAGTCTATGACTCAGAATGTAAGGATATTATTTATCTGTCTTCTTACCTCCTAGCGGTTTTGCCCCTAAGCTATATTTTGTCTCTCCATAGCAGTAAGTCTGAGGTTTTAAAGAAAATGACGATTGGGTTCTATCTTCCTCTCTTTTATTCTCAACTTTTTTGGCGTTAAAACTCGTCTCATTTTCCACAATGTGTTTGGAAATGATGCACTACCAATTATCCTCCTTTTCCTAACTTACCTCCCTTTTTTATTTTTTCTGCTCAGATCCAAGATTGAATATAGGTTACAACAGGTGAACTGGCAGTTTGCTTCAGGAGCAGGATGCTTTGGAATTAAGGCCAACTCAGAAATGAGGTAAAGGAAGAACAGTCCGTATCAAACATGGTATTTATATTCATTATTCCTCAACTCTTGACTGTCATTTTTTTTTACTCTAGAATAGAGACATTCCAAGATTCCTTTTCTTCTTAAAATACTGTCACTCTCTAGGTTTTGTTGTTATTGGTGTTATTTTGGGGAAAATTATTTCAGTTGATGTTACAATAGGGAAGAGTTTCATGAAGCTAGCGAAAGAAAAGGTAACAAAAGTCATCTGGTCAAATTTTTGTAGATTAAAACAAAACTGTTTTAGCAATATTAAGTATCTTCACAAGGTCATGCAAGTAGCTAAGTAGCAGACCTGTAATTTGAACCCAAGTCTACAGTTCCAAATTGGATCACTTTCCACTATACCATGCTAGAAGAATTCTGTAAAACAATATTTCTTTCTTAGCAGCCAAGACAATCTCTATTCATCATATATACTTGTCTATTGAATGAAAAGTAATACATAGAGATACACAGTGACATAAATTATACCAGAACCTATGAGTTCTCTCTCCTTTTGTAATTTTTATCACTTCCTAAGATCTGCAATTACTTAGGGAACTTCTGGATATGTGAAAATTAGGAAAACAAATGTTGATTTTAAGGGATTAAAAGTAGATATTTACAATTAACATAACTTTAGTCTTTTATGGTTTTTGATAAAGTACAGATGTATAAGAAACCTTAACCCATCACTAAAAGGACAAAGGGTAATATGAGTAACAATACTTTATCCACACCAAGGGAAGTAAACAAAGATCAGTAGGTTGTTAGAGATGGAGAAAAAAATAAGGCAATGTTGTAAAGTTTTCATTACTTTTAACCATTGGAGATTACCTTGAGAATTATAAAAATATTCCCATAAAAGATTATTTCACTACTATATACGACATACATTATTTAGTTCAATTAATATCACCATCATTGTTGTACATGCTTGCTTTTACCATAGTAGAAAATTCTCAAATATAAATGAAATGGAATGCTTTGGGAAGCAGTGGGTTCGCTCTCCTTACAAATCTTCAAATAGACATTGGAAGACCACCTGGTCATTATGCTCTAGGGGCTATTTATTTTGTAAACAGGTTGCGTTAGAGGACCATGAAGATCCCTTTCAACTTTCAAATTCTGAGAGTCTATAAAGTTCCCTTCATCAATGGGGACCCAAGAACTGGACTATAACTTAGAATCTTAAAGATCACTGAGAATTTGAGCTACTTCCTCATGTTAAGATCTATGTATGTGCTACATGGGACCTTAAGGATAATGTTCAAACACTGACTCAAGTATAGCTCCACTTGTCGATAGTTTTCTATTCACAGTGCCATTGCTATTAAGGCAGGAACGTGGCACAGAAGGTAGAACTCTTATCCTGATATTAGGGAGGACTTATACCTTTGCTTCAGAGGCTTACTAAGTTTGTGAACCTGGTCAGTTCTCTTAACCTGTTTGTTTCATTTTCCTCAATTGTAAAATGTAAGGATCAAGTGAAGCAATATTTTTAAGCACTTAATACAGTGCCTTCCTTTTCTCCATTTTTTTATTCTCCTCCTACCTTTCTATTTCCCTTATTTCTTCCTTTCCTTTCTTTCCATGTTTTTTTAACTTCTTTTTAAATTTTCTTTTTCATATCTCTGCTAAAGTCTGTCTCTTAGATGAATTGGCTGACTTTTTTCACATTTTAAATTACTGACATGGTAGAATTATGATTAAGTTGTCACTATATACTGTTACCACTTTGCTCTTTCTAGAACAAGGTTCTTTATAATATTAGAGATGGGAAATGAATCTAGCTATTCTTTTTCTACTTCTTTGTGTCAACCTTAACAGAGTTTTGTGACTTCAGGCAAAATAACTTTACTTTTCCAATTCGTGTGTTTGCTCTATCTTTGCATTTAGTAATTTAAATATATTTTGTATATTTTGGCATTGTATCTTTTGTGTTCATTCTCCTATCTCTGTATTTCCCCTGATATTCCGAGTCCTTTAATTTCTTTGGACTACTCTTTTAATCCTCTTCATATTATTCTGGAAACAGCATGGTAAATATAATTATGTAATTAATAGAAAAGTATGGTGTAGTAGGAAAAGATACCAGTTTTGGATTCAAGGAAGTGGGGTACCTGTAATGTCTCTGTCTTTCATTACCAGTGTGATGTTGCATAAGAAAATTAACATTTCTGATCCCCAATTTCCTCATTGGTAAAATGACCTCTAGAGTTTCTGCTAGTTCGAAATCTATGACCGTCATATGCCATAATATAATTGTATTGCTTTCTTATAAACTGCTTAAGGAAATATTTTTATCATTATTAAAAAAACAAATTCAATTTTCATTTTAATTCCTTAATATCCTTATTGACAATTAAGTAATTACTTATTGACTAAAGTCTTGATGCACATATATTTTTCAACCCCAGATTGAATAAAATTGAATAGATCTGATAAATCTCTTGAACGAATTTTGCACTTTTCTATTTTCCAGATTTCTCTCCTGGGTAGTAAGCAATAATCAATTCTGGTTTGTGTATTATTTATTACAGACAGATATGTAAAAGTCTTTTTCATTAAGATGGTTTCAATCCTCATGGATCCACTCTCGATATGAAATTGTATCTCTAGCTGATTATAAGTTGATATGTACTCTATCATTTTGTATCCATCTTCAAAAATGACTAATGCAGAGTAACACACTGTTATTGAAATATTCCATGAGGCTGTACTTTTAAAAAATCAAATCTGCAATCACATGCCTTGTTTTAGATGATATAAGACTTCATTCAAAATAAGTACTTTAAATGGAATGAAATATGTTATGTACATTGTAGTCATCTCTGATACTGGAATGTGTCTCTTCTATAGACTATAATGCAGAATGTGCATGAAACATGCAGTCAGTCAATAAATATTTATTTTATATGTTTTGTATTACTGGATCTTGGAATGTTCTCACTTTAAAAAATGGCTCTTGTTTTAAATGTAATATAGTTAATAAAAAATGCTAATTGTAGGTTTGTGAGGCAAGAATAGTAAAGTTAAAATCATATTTCAGACATTTACTAGCTTAATGACTATGTAAAAGCAACAGAACCTCTCTATACCTCAGTTTCCTTATCTGCAATATGAAACAGTTCAGGTGCAACGATCTCATTTCCTCCTCTATGATTCCAACCACTACTAGGTGTCAGGCACTTGTTTTCAAAAGATGAAAAATGAGTGGGGGGGGGGTTGGAGTCAAGATTGCAGAGTGAGAGCAACTATTCACCTAAGCTCTTAGACAAACTCCTTCAGATACCTCTGAAAAGAGAATCTGACTAAATTTTGGAGGTACAGAATCTAATAGGAGAAAGACTGTGGCAGATTCACAGACCAGGACAGACTGGCAGGTGGACAGGAAGGATCTGTTCCTCAGGGGTGAGCTCACATCACACAGCCCAGTGTGGCCACCTCACTGGGGCAGCATGAGGCAGTGGCAGTACAGTGGAACTGCAGAGTGGCAGCCCAGGGAAGGAGACTAGCAGAGCCGAGTGAGTGACAGCCACTGAACCCCAGGTATCAGCCCCAGCGGCTCCTGAGACTTTCAGCTCCCATATTAAATGTCTGTAAGTAACCTACTTGAACTTCCAGGAGCCAGAATGGTGCAATGATCAGTAAATGCTCTCTCCCTCTCCCTTTGTTGACCCTGACAGAACCATAAAATATTTCCCCAGAAAAATCCTGGAGCAGTGGGATCAGCAGAAGGAGCTAGGACTATCATAGTACCTGAGATTAGGAAAATACCTAAGGGGGATTCCTCTTACTGTGGCATAGGTGAACTTGAAGGACATGAGCCCCAGGGGAGTGAAAACTCTCATTATGACTCAGGAGTACCTCAGCACTCCAGGTAAAATAGGAAGAAAATAGAACAGTTGGGATCACCAAATACTGAACTTGTCTTTGATCTAGCTCAGTTGAGGAGATCTCCCATGACCAGACCACCCATCTGCAACACTTCACAAGCTAGCCCCAGGGCTGATCCAGGAAAACACAAAATAAAATATACAAAAAAGGCACCTGCCCTTAGCTTTTCCACACAAGTCAGCTCAGCATCAGGTTCTCCAGCTTCTAACTGAAAGAACCAGAGACCAAAACACACAAAACCTCACCATCATGAGCAAGAAGAAGGAAAGCAACGGAAAAAGACCACAGAATCTTTCTAAGGGTACAAGGACCAAAACATGAATACCAAAGAGGTCAGTTTTGATATATTGTACTCCCACCTGAAACTTCAGAAGGGACTATGAAGCTCTCATGCACAAAGAGCTCTCCTGGAACAGGTGAAGAAAGAAATAGAAGAAAAACTGGCCAATGATATTAAAAGAATGAAAAAAGAATTCATTGAAGAGAACAGCTCTTTGAAAAGGAAAATTAAACAAATGGAAAAGGAAGCACAAAGATTAACTAGAAAAATTGGAAAAATTGAAAAGGCAGTACGAAAAATAACTGGAGAAAATAATCGCTTTAAAGGAATAATTGGACAGATGGAAAGTAGATGCAAATGTTAACTGAAGAAAACAATTTGATAAAAATAAGAATCAGACAAGTGGAAGCTAATGACTCTCTGAGACATCAAGAATCATTCAAACAAAATCTAAAGAATGAAAAGATAGAAGAAAATGTAAAATATCTAATTGGAAAAACAACCGACCTGTAAAATAGTTCAAGGAAAGGAAATTTAAGAATTATTGGCCTACCAGAAAGCCATGATAAAAAAGAATCTAGACAATATCTTCCAAAATATCACCAAGGAAAGCTGCCCAGAAGTGCATGATCCAGAGGGCAAAATATTCATCGAAAGAAACCACTCGGTGACCTCCGAGAAAGGATCCCAAACTAAAATCACCAAGAAATATCGTTGCCAAATTTCAGAACTATCAAGTGAAGGAGAAAATACTACAGGCAGCCAGGAAGAAACCATTCAAATATCGAGGAGCTACAGTCAAGAGCACACAGGACCTTGCAGCTTCTACACTGAAAGATTGAAGGAATTAGAATATGATATTCCATAAGGCAAAGGATCTGGAGGTACAACCCTGGATCAATTACGCAGCAAAGTTCAACATAACATTTCAGGCAAGGAGATGGATATTCAATAAAATAAAAAATTTCCAGACCTTCCTGACAAAAAGGCCAGAAATCAGTGGACAATTTGATCTTCAAATGTAGGTCTCAACAGAGGAATTAAAAGGTAAACAGATGAAAAGCAAAACTTGTTACTCAGTTTGGGCAAACTTTTTACCCCCTTGTAAGGGAAGATGATACTTGTTAATTTGAGAATTGTATATCTCTTATGAAATATCAAAGATATATACATAGATAGCTGGAAGAGGTATAAAGTAAACGATGCCATGATAATATTGTGATTTAAGCATGGGAAAGGATTGGAACAGGAGATGTGAAAAGGAGGAAGCAGAAAATGGTGAATTACATCACAGGAAGAAGTACAAAGTTATATTGTAGTAGAAGGAAAGATGGGAGGGAAATCAGTATTGTTTGAGAGATACTCTCATATGATTTGGTTCACGGAGTGAACAATAAACTTAAGTATATAAATCTAACTAGTTCTAAAGGCAGTAGGAGGAGAAGGGAAGAAAGGGGATGGGAAACTACAAGGAAGAGGAGTAGTAAGAGGAAAGGGGATTAAAAGGCAGGGGGCTGAAAAAAGGAAAGGAAGACTGAGTGAGGTGGTGGTCAAAAGTGAAAACACTATTGAGAAGAGGAAGGGAGATGGGAGAACTTAAGGCACAAACAGTGCGAAGGAGGATGCAGGGAAAGATACAAATTGTAATAATAACTGCCAATGGGATGAAATCTTCCATAAAATGGAGATGGATAGCAGAATGGATTAAAGCTATAATCCAACAATATGTTGTTTACAAGAAACATATTTGAAGCAGGGGATACAAACAGGGTAAAGGTAAAAGGTTAGAGAAGAACACATTGTGCTTCAGCTGACATAAGAAAAGCAGGGATAGCAATCCTAATCTCAGACAAAGCAAAAACAGAAATAGATCTAATCAAAAGAGATAAGGAAGGAAACTCTATCCTGCTGAAAGTCATCATACACAACGAAACAATATCATTGCTAAACATATATACTCCAAGTGGAATAACATCTACATTCTTAGAGGAGAAGTTAAGGGAGTAACAGGAAAACATAGTCAGGGAAACTATAATACTGGGGCACCTCAACCTCCTACTCTCTTAACTTGATATATCTAACCTTAAAATAAATGAGAAAAAAATTTAAGGAACTGAATAGGACTCTGGATAAGGTAGACATGATAGACCTCTGTAGAAAATTGAATGGGGATACAAAGTAATACATCTTTTTGTCAGCAGTCCATGGTACGTATACAAAAATTGACCATGTCCTAAGTCATAAACTTACAATCCAGTGCAGAAATGGAGAGATAGTCAATGCATCCTTCTCAGATCATAATGCAATAAAAATTATTTGTAATAAAATGCCATGGAAAGATAGAGAAAAATTAATTGGAAAATAAATAATCTAACCCGAAAGGAGGGGGTTAAACAACAAGTCATAAAAATGATCAACAACTTAATTCAAAAGAATGACAATAATGAGGCAACCTACCAAATCTTGTGGGATGCAGCAAAAGCAGTTCTTAGGGGAAGCTTTTTATCTTTGAATGCCTACAGGAATAAAATAGAGAAAGAGGAGATCAATAAATTGGGCATGCAGTTTAAAAAGCTTGAAAAAGAACAAATTGAAAATCCCAAATCCCAAACACCAAATTGGGAAATACTGAGAACAAAAGGAGAGATTGATAAAATTGAAATTAAGAAAACTATTGAACTAATAAAACTAAGAGTTTTATGAAAAAACTAATAAATCTGATAAACCTTCAGTCAATTTGATTTTTAAAAAAGAAAGAAGAAAACCAAATTACGAATATCAAAAAGGAAAGGGGGAACTCACCTCTAATGAGGTGAAAATTAAAGCAATAATTAGAAATTAATTTGCCCAACTTTATGCTCAGAAATTCGACAGTCTAAATGAGATGGAAGATTATTTAAAAAATATAAATTGCCCTGATTAACATAAGAGGAAGTTGAATATTTAAATAACCCCATCTCAGAAAATAGAAATGGAACAAGACATCAATGAAATCATTGGGAAAAAATCTTCAGGGACAGATGTATTTACAAGTGAATTCTATTAAACATTTAAAGAACAGTTTATTCCAATATTATATAGATTAATGTGGAAAATTGGGGAAGAGGTAGTCCTCCCAAATTCTTTTTATGATACAAATATTGTTTTGATACTTAAACCAGGAAGAGCCAAAACAGAGAAAGAAAAATTATAGACAAATTTCTCTAATGAATAGAGATGTAAAAATTTTAAATAAGATTTTACCAAAAAGAATACAGCAACTTATCATGAGAATAAAACATTATAATCAGGTAGGATTCATACCAGGAATGCAGGTCTGCTTCAATGTTAGGAAAACTATTAGCATTACTGATTATATCAACAACAAATCTAACAGAAACCACATGATAATCTCAATAGATGCATAAAAGTCTTTTGACAAAATGCGACACCCATTCTTTTTTCCTCTAATTAATTAATTAATTTTTAAATTTCGACATTCATTTCCACAAAATTTTGAGTTCCAATTTTTTCCTGATCTTTCCCCTCCCCCACCCCATAATACCTTGTATTCCGATTACCCATTCCCTCAATGTACCCTCCCTTCTATCACACCCCACCCTTCCATTTTCTCTTTTCTTGTAGGACAAGATAAATTTCTATACACTATTATTTGTATTTCTTTTTTTCCCAGTTATATGCAATAATAATTCTCAACATTCGTTTCTAATACTTTGAATTCTAACCTCTCTCTCTCCCTCCCTCCCTCCCCATCTCCACTGAGAAGGCAAGCAATTCAATACAGGCTATATATGTGTGGTTTTGCAAAAGACTTCCATAGTAGTCACGTTGTGTAATATTAACTATATTGTCCTCCATCCTACCCTGTCCTCCCTCCCTTTTATTTATATTCTCTCATTTAACTTCGTCCGTTCCCAAAAGTGTTTACTTCTACTTACTCCCTTCTTACATTGCCCTCCCTTCTATCATCTCCCTCATCCCACTTGTCCCATTCTCCCTTACTTTCCAGTAGGGTAAGATAGATTTTCATACCAAATTTGATAAGGATGTTATTCCCTCCTTAAGTCATATTTGAAGAAAGCAAACTTAACTTTTCCCCTCTCACCTCCTCCCTTTTCTCCTCCATTGAAGAAGTTTTATCTTATATCTTTTATTAGTGATAGCCTGCCCCGTTCCATTTCTCCCTTTCTCCTCCCAATATTTTCCTCTATCACCCCTTAATTTTATTTTATGTATGTATGATATCATCCCTTTTGATACATCTCAACTTGTACTATGTGTATGTATGTGTGTATATGTGTGTGTGTTTGTATAATCCCTCCACCTGCACAAATACCGAGAAAAGTCTCAAGAGTTACTAATATTATCTTTCCGTATAGGAATGTAAACAGTTCAGCTTTAGAAAGTCCTCTGTTATTTCTCTTTCCTGTTTATCTTTTCATGTTTCTCTTGATTCTTACATTTGAAAGTCAAATTTTCTGTTCACTTCTGGTCTTTTCATCATGAATGCTTGAAAGTCTTCTATATCATTGAATGACCATTTATTCCCTTGAAGTAATATACTCAGTATTTCTGGGTAGGTGATTCTTGGTTTTAATCCTAGTTCCTTTGACTTCTGGAAATCCTATTCCCAGCCTTTCTATCCATTTATGTTTAAGCTACCAGATCCTGTGTTATCCTGATTGCATTACCAGAGTACTCAAATTGTTTCTTTCTAGTTGTTTGCAATATTTTCTCCTTGACCTGGGAGCTCTGAAATTTGGCCATAATATTCCTAAGAGTTTCTCTTTTGGGGTTTCTTTCAGGAGGTGATCAGTGGATTGTTTCCATATTTATTTTGCCCTCTGGTTCTAGAATATCAGGGCAGTTTTCCTTGATAATTTCATGAAATATACTGTCTAGGTTCTTTTTATGATCATGGCTTTCAGGTAGTCCCATAATTTTTAAATTGTCTCTCCTGGATCTATTTTGCAGGTCCGTTAAACCACATATCCAATGATATGTTTCATATTTTCTTCTATTTTTTAATCTTTTCATTTCGTTTTGTAACGTTTTGGTTTATCTCAGAGTCATTAGCTTCCTTGAGCCCCACTCTCTCTTTTAAAGAACTATTTTGTTCAGTGAGCTTTTGAACCTTCCTTTCCATTTAGCTAATTCTTTTTAAAGCTTCTTTCGCCTCATTGCCTTTTTGGACCTCTTTTTCCAATTGAGTTAGTCTATTTTTAAAGGTGTTATTTTCCTCAGCATTTTTTAGTTCTCCTTTACCAAGATGCTAACATGCTTTTCAATCTCTGCTATGGCTTGAGCTCATTTCTTATTCATTTTGGAGATACTGGAGGCAAAAACCTTGACTTCCTCTGACAGCATGCCTTGTTCTTACACATCTGAAAGGATGGAAGGAGACACCTCTTTATCAAGAAAGTAACTTTTTATGTTCTTGTTCTTTCCCTTTTTGAGCGTTTCCCTAGCCAGTTACTTGACTTCTGAATCCTTTGTGAATAGGATAGCCCTAGTGCTTTTCCTCTTCCCAGTACCCAGATCAAGACTGAGATTCAGATCACTTGCTCAATTCCCCCAAGGACTTTGAATGGAGGCAGGGCTGCCAATGAGGACTGAGGTACAGATCAGCTGCTCGATTCACCCAGAGGTTTTAAGCTGAGCTGCCTGGACAATGGACCCAGGCTTCTTCCACAGTCACTGTAGCTGCCTGTTCCCTGCTGCTGCTGCCTCCTCTGGCACTACTTGGAGCCAAAGCTGTGGGGACCTTGCTCCCCTCTTTCCCATCTGGGAAAGCCCTCCCACACTGACTTTTGGGGTTTTCTTTTTCGCTTGTGGGTTAAGGGATCTGGGACCCTCTCTTCTCGGTATTCTGTCCCAGAGGTTTGCTCAGGTCCTGTTCCTCTGCACAACCAAGGCTGGGCTCTGCTCTGCTCTGTGTCCCCTGAAATAGAACCTTCCTGTCGGCCTTCCAGGTTATCTTTTGCTGGAAATATCTTTCACTCTATTGTTCTGTGGCTTCTGCTGCTATAGAATTAGTTGAGAGTAATTTTTACAGGTATTTCCTGGACTGTGAGGGAAGCTCTAGAATATATGTGTCTATCTACTCAGTCATCTTGACTCTGCTAAAACACACATTCATATTAAAAGCCCTGGAGATCATAGGAAGAAAAGGAACTTTCCATAAAATAATAAAGAGTATCCACCTAAAACCTGCAGCAAGCATTATATATAATGGACATAAGTTAGATGCATTTCCAAAAAGATCACGGGTGAAATAAGGATGTACATTATCACCGCTGCTATTCAATATGATATTATAAATGTTGCTTCTAGCAATAAGAGAAGAAAAAGAAATTGAAGGAATTAGAATAGGCAAAGAAGAAACTAAGCTATCACCTTTTGCAGATGATATGATGATATTCCTAGAGAATCCCAGAAATTCAAGTAAAAAACTACTTGAAACAATGAACAACTTTGGCAAAGTTGCAGGTTACACAATAAACCCACACAAATCTTCTGCATTTATGTATATTACTAACAGTGCCTAACAGCACGAGATAGAAAGAGGAATCCCATTGAAAGCTAGGGTAGACAACATAAAATATTTGGGAGTTTACCTGCCAAAACAAATCCAGGGATGATATGAAGATAATTACAAGATACACAAATAAAGTCAGATCTGCATAACTGGAGAAACATCATTTTCTCATGGGTAGGCCAAGTCAATATAATGAAAATGACAATTCTACCTAAATTAATTCACTTATTTACTGCCATACCAATGAAACTATGAGACAATTTCTAAAACTGGGAAAAATAATATCAAAATTCACCTGTAAGAACAAAAAGTCCAGAATAGCAAGGGAACTAATGAAAAGTAATGTGAGGGAAGGTGACCTACCTCTGCCAGATCTCAAATTGTATTATAAAAAAGCAATTAACAAAACCACTTGGTACTGGCTAAGAAACAGAAGGATAGAGCAGTGAAATATTCTAGGTACTCAAGACACAGTAGCCAATGAATATACCAATCTACTATTTGATAAAACCAAGGACTATAGCTTCTGGAATAAAAACACACTATTTGACAAAATTTTCTGGGAAAATTGGATAACAGTGTCATGAAAACTAGTCATAGAGCAAGGCCTGAGACCATACACAAAAATAAATTGCAAATGGGTACATGATGTAGATATAAACAATGATATTATAAACCAATTATTGGAGCAAGGAATGATATATATATAGAGTGTGTGTGTATCAGATTTAAGGAGAAGGGAAGAATTTTTGAATAACCAAGAGATAGAAAGCATTTTGAAATGAAAAATGGATAATTTTGATTACATAAACTAAAATGTTTTTGCACAACCAAACTGAATGCAACAAGAGTAGGAGGGAAGCAGAAAACTGGGAAAGAATTTTTGCAGCTAAATTCTGTGAGAAAGGCCTCATATCTAAAATATATGGAGAACCGTGTCAGGTATACAGGAATACAAGTCATTCCCCAATTGATAAATGGTCACAGGATATGAACAGGAAGTTTTCAGAGGAAGAAATTAAAGATATCTGCAATCATATGAAAAAAATTTCTAAGTCACTATTGGAGTGATTGAAATCAAAAAAGTTCTGCGATACCACGTAACACCTATCATATTGGCCAACCTGACCAAACAGGAAGATGATAAATGTTGGAGAAGATGTGGGAGAGTTGGAACACTAATTCACTGTTCCTAGACGTTATGAGCTGATCCAGCCATTCTGGAGAGCAATTTGGAACTATGCTCAAAGGGCTACAAAAATGTCTATGCACTTTGACTCAGCAATACCACTTCTAGGACTGTATCCCCACGAGATCATAAAAATGAGAAAGGGTCCCACATGTACAAAAATATTTATAGCAGCATTCTTTGTGGTAGCTATAAACTGGAAATAAAGGGGATGCCCATCAACTGAGGAACTACCGAATGAATGAATTAAAGTAATGGCATACTATTGTGCTATAAGAAATGGTAAACAGGAACACTTCACAGAGGCCTGGAAAGACTTATGTGATCTGATGTCAAGTGTAAGGAGCAGAAGCAGGAGAATTTTGTACACAGC
Source organism: Potorous gilbertii (assembly GCA_028658325.1). Taxonomy (NCBI): domain Eukaryota; kingdom Metazoa; phylum Chordata; class Mammalia; order Diprotodontia; family Potoroidae; genus Potorous; species Potorous gilbertii. The sequence continues at coordinate 692,449,138 of CM053770.1, forward strand.
AACAACCAGAGTGTGAAATGATTTTTTCTGGTAGACTTAGAACTTTATTGCAATTCAAGGACTTAAAAACTTCTCAATGATCTTTTACAGCAAAATGCCTTCCACATCCAGAGAAAAAACTATGGAATACAATTGCAAAATGTATCAGAATATTTTCTTTTGTATTATGCTTTGGTTTGTTATATGATTTATCCCATTCATTTTAGTTTTTCTATACAACACGACTATGGTGACAATGTATTTAAAGAATGTATGTGGGAAGATGTATGTGGGCAACGACTCTCCTAAGCTCTTAGACATACTCCTTCAGATACCTCTAAAAGAGAATCTGACTAAATTTTGGAGGTGCAGAATACAATAGGAGAAAGACTGTGGCAGACTCACAGTCCAGGTCAGACTGGAAGGTCGACAGGAAGGATCTGTTCCACGGGAGTGAGCCCACAGCATATAGCGCAGTGCATCCAGCGCAACAGAGCTGGAGGGCCCCGGGGAAACCTGAGACAGCAGCAGGCAGAACCAGTAGAGTGGCACCCTAGAGGGAGAGACCAACAGAGCCACCCCAGATTTCAGCCACAGCAGCTCCTAAGACTTTCAGCCCACAGATTGTCTGTAAGTCACCTACTTGAACTTTCTGGAACCAGGATGGCAGAATTTTCCGTATATGTTCTCTCCTCTCCCACTGATGACCTCAAAAGAACCAAAAAATATTTGCCCAGAAAAATCCTGGATCACAGAAACAGCAGAGGAGGCAAATAGTCTCATAACACCTGAAGCTAAGAAAATACCTAAGGGGGCTTCCTCCTACTGTGGTAGAGGCAAATCAGAAAGAGAGGGGCCCCATGGAGGTAGAAACTCGCAGTAAGACCCAGGCAAGCCACAGAGCTAGAGAGGAGACCCAGGAGGGGTGGAAATTCACACTAGGATCTAGTTAGAAACTATGACTACAATCAAGGATCAACTGCCCAATGAAGTTCAGCATAACATTTAAGCGAAGGGGATAGTCATTCAACAGAGTAAGGGATTTCCAGACCTTCTTGACAAAAACGCTAGAACTTCTATTAATCAAATAGAAAATTCTATCTTCATATGTACGTCTCAAGAGAGGCATAAAAAGGTAAATAGGGGAAAAAAACCCAAAAACCTCATTACTCAATTTAGGCAAACTGTTTACCTCCCTATAAGGGAAGACGATACCTGTTAATCTTGAGAATTGTGCATCTACTGTGAAATAGAAAAAGGATATACATAGAGGGAATGGGTATAAAGTAAATGATACCATGTTGAAAATATGATTTAAGCATGAGAAGGGATTGTAACAGGAGGTGTGAAAAGGAGGAAGCAGAAAATGGTAAATTACATCACAGGAAGAAGTACAAAATTATGGCAGAGGGAGAGAGGGAAGGGAGATGGGCATTGTTTGAGAGGTACTCTTATCTGATTTGGTTTAAGGAGAGAAAATAAACTTAAGTGTATCAGAAGGAGGGAAAGGGGAAGAAAGGGGAGGGGAAGCTATAAAGGAAGGAAGAATCAATAAGAGTCAAAGAGAGTAAAATGGGAGGGCGCTAAAACAAAGAAGGGAAGGCTGCAGGAGGTGGTGGTAAAAAGTGAAAACTACTGATGAGGGGAAGGGAGACAGGAGAGTAAAGGCACAAATGATGAGAAAGAGGATGGAGGGAAATACACAGGTTATAATCATACCTGTTAACGTGAATGGAATGAACTCTCCCATAAAAGGGAGATGGATAACATAAAACCATAATCCAACAATTAAAACCATTAAAAACCATAATCCAACAATCTGTTGTTTACAAGAAACACATTCGAAACAAGGGGATACACATAGGGTGAAAGTAAAAGGTTAGCGGAGAATATATTGTGCTTCAGATGATGTAAGAAAAGTAGAAGTAGCAATCCTAATTTCACACAAAGCAAAAGGAGAAATATATCTAATCAAAAGAGATAAGAAAGGAAACTATATCCTGCTAAAATGCACAATAGACAATGAAGCAATGTCATTACTAAACATGTATGCTCCCAATGGTATAGCATCTAAATTGAGGAAGTTGAAGGACGAAATAGACAATAAAACTATACTAGTGGGGGACTTCAAACTCCCCCTCTCTGAACCTAATAAATCTAACCTCAAAATAAACAAGAAAGAAGTTAAGGAGGTACATAAATGTTTGGATAAGGTAGATATGATAGATTTCTGGAGAAAATTGAATGGGAATTGAAAGGCATATACATTTTCCTCAGCAGTTATGGCACATACACAAAAATTGACAATGTACTAAAATATTAAAAACCTCACAATCCAGTGCAGAAAGGCAGAGATGGTTAATGCATCCTTCTCAGATCATAATGCAATAAAAATTAGATGTAATAAAAGGCCATGGAATGATTAACCAAAAATCAATTGGAAACTAAATAATCTAATCTTAAATAAGGAGTGAGTTAAACAAGTCATAGAAACAATCACCAACTTCATTTAAGAGAATGACAATAATGAGACAACATAAATATCTCAAGGCATATTGCAAAAGCAGTTAATAGGGGAAATTTTATATCCTTGAATGCCTACATAAATAAAACTGAGAAAGAGGAGATCATTTACCTGGACATGCAATTGAAAATGATAAAAAAAGAACAAATTGAAAATCGCCAAGTAAATACCAAATTAGAAATACTGAAAACCAAAGGAGAGATTAATAAAATTAAAATTAAGAAAACTATTAAATTAATAAATTAATTAATTTATTAATAACCAACTATTGGTTTTATGAAAAAACTAATAAAATTGATAAACCTTTGGTCAATTTGATTAAAAAAAGGAAAGAAGAAAATCAAATTACTAATATCAAAAACAAAGGAATGAACTCATCTCCACTGGGGAGGAAATTAAAACAAAAATTAGAAATTATTTTGCCCAACTTTGTGCCCACAGATTCGATAATCTAAATGAGATGGATGAGTACTTTAAAAAAATACAAAGTGCCTAGATTAACAGAAGAGAAAGCTAAATACTTAAACAGCCCCATCTCAGAAAAAAGAAATTGAACAAGCCATCAATGAACTCCCTAGGAAAATATCTCCCGGGACAGATGGATTCACAAGTGAATTCTATCCAACATTTAAAGAACAGTTAATTCCAATATTATATAGACTATTTTTTGAAAATGGGGGAAGAAGGAATCCTCTCAAATTCTTTCTATGATACAAATACGGTTTTGTTCTTGAACCAGGAAGAGATAAAACAGAGAAGGAAAATTATGGACCAATTTCTCTAATGAATACAGATGCAATATTTTTAAATAGTATTTTAGCGAAATGAATACAGAATCTTATCACGAGAATAATACATTATGATCAGGGAGGATTCATACCAGGAATGCAGGGCTGTTTCAATATTAGGAAAACTATTAGCATTATCAATCATATCAACAACAAAACTAACAAAAAACATATGATTATCTCAATAGATGCAGAAAAGCTTTTGACAAAACACAACACCAATTCCTATTAAAAATACTGGAGAACATAGGAATAAAGGGAATTTTCCATAAAATAATAAGCATTATCTACCTAAACCTTTAGCAAGCATTATATGCAATGGAGATAAGCTAGATGCATTTCCAATAAGACCTGGGGTGAAACAAGGGTGTCCATTATCACCAAGGATGTCCATTATCACCACTATTATTCAATATGGGACTCGAAATGTTAGCTGTAGAAGTTAGACAAGATAAAGAAATTGAAGGAATAAGAATAGGCAAAGAAGAAACTAAGTTATCACTCTTTGAAGATAATATGATGATATACTTAGAGAACCCCAGAGACCAAGGTAAAAAGCTACTTGAAATAATAAACAACTTTGGGAGAGTTGCAAGTTACAAAATAAACCCAAACAAATCTTCTACATTCCTATATATTAGCAACAAAGTCCAACAGCAAGATATGTAAAGAGATATCCCATTTAAAGCTAGTGTAGACACGATAAAATACTTCAGAGTTTATCTGCCAAAACAAACCCAGAGACTATGTGAACACAATTATAAGACACTTTCTGCACCAATAAAGTCAGATTTAATTAAGTGGAAAACATTGGTTGCTCATGGGAGGCCAAGCTAATATAATAAAAATGACAATTCTATCTGAATTAATTTACTTATTTAGTGCCATACCAATTAAACTATCAGATAATTATTTTCTAGAACTGGATAAAATAATATCAAAATTCACCTGGAAGAACACAAGGTCCAGAATATCAAAAGGACTAATGAAAAGAAATGCTAGGGAAGGTAGCCTAGCGCTACCAGATCTCAAATTGTATTACAAAGCATCAATTATCAAAATCACTTGGCATTGGATAAGAAACAGAAGGGTAGACAAGTGGAATAGACTAGGCACTGAAGGCACAGTAGGCAAGCAATATAGCAACCTCCTGTTTGATAAACCCAAGTATCCCAGCATATGGGATAAGAACTCACTCCTTGATAAAAATTGTTGGGAAAACTGGATAACAGTGTGGTGGAAACTAGGCATAGACCTGTGCCTGACACGGTACAGAAGAATAAAGTCCAAATGGGTACACGATCTAGGCATAAAGGTTGATACCATGGACAAACTGGAGGAGCAAGGAATGGTATATTTATCAGATTTATGGAGAAAGGAAGGATGTTTTTTACTAAAGAAGAGAGAGAAAGCATTATGAAATGCAAGATGGATAATTTTGATTACATTAAACTGAAAAGTTTTTGCACAACCAAACCCAATGTAACCAAAATTCTGAGAGATGTACTAAATTGGGAAAGAATTATTACAGGTAACCTTGAGGATAAAGTCCTCATTTCTAGACTACATAGAGAACTGAGTCAAATGTACAACAATACAAGTCAGTCCCCAATTAATAAATGGTAAAAGGATATGAACAGGCAATTCTGAGAGAAAGAAATTAAAGTTATCTATACTCTTATGAAAAAATGCTCTAAATCACTTTTGATTAGAGAGATGCAAATCAAAACAATTCTGAGGTACCACATCACACCTATTAGATTGGCAAACATGACAGAACATGAAAATGAGAAATGTTGGAGAAGATGTGGGAGAGTTGGAGCACTAATTCATTGTTGGTGGAGCTGTGAGCTCATCCAAACATTCTGGAGAGCAGTTTGGAACTATGCACAAAGGACTAGAAAAATGTGCATAGCCTTTTACCCAGAAATATTCCAGGACTCTATCCCCAAGAGATTATAAAAATTGAAAAGGGTCCCACTTGTACAAAAATGTTTATAGCATCACTCTTTTGTAGTTGAAAAAAACTGGAAATCAAGGGGATGCCCATCAGTTGGGAAATGACTGAATAAGTTGTGGTATATGAATGTTATGGAGTACTATTGCTCCATAAAAAATGATGAACAAGAAGACTTCAGATAGGCCTCGAAGGACCTATATGATCTCATGCTGAGTGAAAGGAGCAGAATCAGGAGAATTTTGTGCACAGCAACGACCACTGTGTGGGAGAGCTTTTTCTGATAGACTTGAAACTTCCTAACAACGCAGGAACTTAAAAAAAATTCCCAATGTTCTTCTAAGGCAAAATGCCTTCCACACTCAGAGAAAGAACTATGGAATTCATTCGCAAAATGTAGCTGATCATTTGTGTGTGTGTGTGTGTGTGTGTGTGTGTGTGTGTATGCGTGTGTCTGTATTATGTTTTAATTCGTTATATGATTTCTTCCATTTATTTTAGTTCATCCACACAGCATGACTATAGTGAAAACGTATTCAATAGGAAAGTATGTGTAGACCCTATAGAGAATTGTATGACATCCTGGGGAGGGAGGAGTGTTGTGCGGGGCAGGTAGGGGGGAAAATGTAAGTTTTATGGTAGTGATTGTAAAACATTAAAAATAAAAATTAAAGTCTTAAAAAATTTACTTTGCCCAACGTTATGCCCACCAATTCGATAATCTAAATGAGATGGATGAATATTTTAAAAATTAACAAATTTCCTAGATTAACATAAGAGGAAGTTGAATACTGAAACAATTCAATCTCAGAAAAAGAAATTAAACAAGTCATCAATGAACTCCTTAGGAAAGAAAAATCTCCAGGGCCAGATGGAGTTACAAGTGAATTCTATCAAACATTTAAAGAACAGTTAATTCCAATACTATATAAACTATTTTTGAAAATTGGGGAAGTGTAAGTCTTCTCAAATTCTTTTTATGATACAAAAATGAATATTTACACAGCAACGACCACAGTGTGTGAGAGTCTTTTCTGATAAACTTGGATCTGCATAGCAATGCAAGGACAAAAAAAAAATCCCAATGATCTTCTAAGGCAAAATGTCTTTCACATTCAGAGAAATAACTATGGAATTCAATCACAGAATGTAGCAGATCATTTGTGTGTGTGAGTGTGTGTGTGTGTGTGTGTGTGTGTTATGTTTTTCTTTGTTATATGATTTCTCCCATTTATTTTAGTCCTTCTACACAGCATGACTATAGTGAAAATGTACTAAATAGGAATGTATGTGTAGATCCATTTTAGAACTGTATGACCTCCTGGAGTGGGAGAGGGGTGATGGGGAGTATGTGGAGGGGAAAAAACAACTAAAAATAATGTATGTGGATATTCTAAACAAAATTCTGTGCTGTCTCGGTTTGGGAGGGGAAAGCAGGGGAGGGAGGGGAAAACTTCTGTTATATGGTAGTATTTGTAGAACACTGAAAATAAAATAAAAGAAGAAAAGGAAAAAATAAGTAAAAAGACTCGATGTAAGGTATGTTGGGGTGTTTTTCGTGCATATCTTTTTAAAAAACATTTTATTTTTAATTTATGATATAAAGTAATCATTTCCATAACATAGTATAATAAACAAAAGAATTGATTGTCCATGACACTACAAATGGACTATGTCCAGCTTACCATTTCTTTTAACTGTGTAATGGATTTATGATGTAAATGTCTTCCTATTTCTTCTCCCCCTCACCATAATCCCAGAGATGATTGCTGTTAGACATGATGCAAAGGATGTGTGTGTGTATGAATGTGTGTACTCCAAGGACGTACGTGAATGTAGGTTTATATACATCATTCTGTTGATCGGTTCTTCCTCTAGATGCAGACGCCATCCGTCCTCCGTAGTAAATTTGGGTCTTTTTAATGACAATTTTCATCTGACTGTTGTAGAGAGAGAAATAATGATTCTTTTTATTTTTATGCTTAGTAAAGGTAATAGGAAATGGCATCACCTTCTGTAGACTCGCTGCAGAGAGCTTAGGGGCAATTCTAGTGCCTAACAGCATAAAGCGCATACACAAGCATCCCTGTGCTCACATGATTTTCATTCTTTCTGCTGCTTCTTTATCTTTTAAATCTATTCATTTAGGGTGGTTTGGAGATGGGATCTATTAAATGCTTTTTTTTAATTTGTAAGGACCCATGTTACATGTGGAAGATTATGTTCAATACTTTCTCTGCAATGATATTTTTTTTAAATTTTTATTTTATTTATTTATAAATGTTTTACAATCATTTCCTTAAAATTAAGATTTTATACCCCCACACCTTCCCCCCCTACTCCCCTCCCTCCCCATGACAGCATACAATTCTGTATAGGTTCTATATATATTTTCCTATTGAGCATATTTTCACTATAGTGATGTTATGTAGTCACACTGAGATAAGTGGAAGAAATCATATAACAAATCAAAACATAATACGCGAAAACCCACAGACACACAAACATGATCTGCTACATTCTGCGAATGACTTCCATATTTCTTTCTCTGAGTGTGGAAGGCATTTTGCCTTAGAAAATTGACATTGGGATTTTTTTTTTCAGTAAGTTCTTGTGTTATTACAAAGTTCCAAGTCTACCAGAAAAAACTCTCGCACACTGTGGTCGTTGTTGTGCACAAAGTGTTCCTGGTTCTGCTCCTTTCACTCAGCATCAGATCATATAAGTCTTTCCAGGCCTCCCTGAAGTCTTCTTGTTCATCATTTC
>CM053770.1:692457651-692495428 GCA_028658325.1 Potorous gilbertii
TAAAAGTCCTCTATTTCATTGAAAGGGCATATTGTCCCCTGAAGTATTACACTCAGTTTTGCTGGGTAGGTGATTCTTGGTTTTAGATCTAGTTCCTTTGACTTCTGGAATATCATATTACATGCCCTTTGATCCCTTAATGTAGAAGCTGCTAGATCTTGTGTTATCCTGATTGTATTTCCACAATACTGGAATTGTTTCTTTCTAGCTGCTTGCAATATTTTCTCCTTGACCTGGGAACTATGGAATTTGGCCACAATGTTCCTAGGAGTTTCTCTTTTTGGATCTATTTCAGGTGGTGATCAGTGGATTCCTTGAATCCTTATTTTGTCCTCTGGTTCTAGAATATCAGGGCAGTTTCCTTGATAATTTCATTAAAGATGATGTCTAGGCTCTTTTCTTGATCATGGCTTTCAGGTAGTTCCATAATTTTTAAATTGTCTCTCCTGGATCTATTTTCCAGGCCAGTTGTTTTTCCGATGAGGTATTTCACATTATCTTCTATTTTGTCATTCTTTTGATTTCTTGGTTTCTCAGAAAGTCATTAGCCTCCATCTGTAACATTCTAATTTTGAGAGAACTATTTTCTTCAGTAAGCTTTTGAACCTCTTTTTCCATTTGGCTAATTGTGCTTTTGAACGCATTGTTCTCATTGGCTTTTTGAACTTCTTTTGCCAGTTGAGTTAGCCTCTTTTTTAAGGTGTTATTTTCTTTAGGATTTTTTGGGATCTCCCTTATCAAGGTATTGACCCACTTTTCATGCTTTTCTTGTATCTTTCTCATTTCTCTTCCTACTTTTACCTCCACCTGTCTAATTTGATTTTGAAAATCGTTTTTGAGCTCTTCCATGGCCTGAACCCATTGGGTATGTATTTGAGATGTTCGGGATACAGAGGCCTTGACTCCTATGTCTTTACCTGATGGTAAGTATTGTTCTTTCACATCACAAAGGAAGGGAGGAACCATCTGTATACCAAGAAAGTAACCTTCTATCGTCTTATTTTTTTTTCCCTTTTCTGGGCATTTTCCCAGCCAGTTACTTGACTTCTGAGATTCCTCTCCACCCCCACCTAGATCTGCCCAGCTAAGTGTTTGGAGTCAGATTGAAATGCTGCTCCCCAGCCTCAGGTCTTGCAGCGACAGTCGAGACTGATATCCAATGTGAGCTTAAGTTCTGGTGCTCAGCGTAGGGGCTGGGCCACCTCCTAGGCTGAGTTCCCTCAGGGGGTTTATGAGAAGACCTTCCGTAACGGACTTGATGTCCTGCCTGCTCCAGGAGCCTCTGGCTGCCCACTGCCTCTGCTGCTGCCTCCTGTGGGGGCCTGAGTTATGGAGACACTGCTCCCCTTTTGGCCAGCCCAGAAGTCTCTCTCATTGACCTGTGCGTCTGTGGGTGGAGGGACCTTCGTGGTCTCTGGAGATTCTGCCCCTGGAGCCTGCTCGGATCTGTTCCTCTCTGTGCCGTGTGGCCAGGGCACGCCTGGGCTCTGCTTTCGTCAGGTGCATGACGGACTTTTGGGATCAGATTTTTGGGATCCAGGGCTCTCTGGAACGTAAATCTACTTCACTCTTGCTGTGTGGCTTCCACTGCTCCAGAATTTGTTGGGAGTTCTTTTTACAGGTAATTATGGGCTGTAGGTTCGGAGCTAGCATATGTGAGTCGTTCTACTCTGCCATCTTTGCTCCTCTCCCTGCAATGATATTTTGAATGTATGTACAGGAATAGCATATTCATTTTGTTGACTTATCAAAGATGCTTAGTGTTTGTGTTTTTCATAGAGAACTATCATGTTAATTCATGAAGAATGTGAGATTCTGTTATCTAATTCTGATTACTTGGTCATGTTTTCCTCTTCATTTCGTGGGAGTCATTGTTTAGTTTTGATTTTCAATAGGAAGTGAGGTATTGAATTTTCTATCATTTCCTTTCAAGAGTGTGAATTTGTTTGAATCTGGCTCCTTTAAGTATAACCTTTTCTATAATTTACGGTGAAAATCAGCAGGGGCTATTAACATTTCTTCATATGCTGAGGACTTAATACATGGTATATACTTAACAAATGATTGTTGACTCTGTGTGTGAGTGTGTGTGTGTGTGTGTGTGTATGTGACAGAGAGAGAGATTTGATGTCTTCAAGTGTTATGTGTGTATATTTACACATAAACACATGCATTTTAATACTATTTAAATATATACCTATGTGACTGAAACCTGAATTATATGTTTATAATGTAGATATGCATGTTTAGTATTTACTGACTGTGAAAGCATATTTGTGTGTATGATATGGTGTTACATAATTAAGATTGCATATCTATGTTCAGTCGTGTCCAACTCTTTGTTACCTATAGGGTCTTGCTAATATTGCCCATGAGGTATTATTTGCAAAGATATCAGAATGGCTTGGGCTTTTGTTTTTAATTACATAATTATACAGAAATAATTACATATACATAATGTTTATATGCATATATGTATCTATTATGCGTGTCTATTCTCACTTGATTATTAAATATTGTACTGCATGAGATGTATAGTTATTATCACCATTTTATTAATAAGCTTAAGAAAAGTTAACTGTCTTGCCCAGGATCACACGGATCAGAAATGGATTAGGAAGAGGTTTGAGAACCCTCACACCTGATTCTTTTCTATTTCTTCAGACTCTTTGTAACTTAACTCTGTTTGGGTCCTCTCTGCCTCAATGGTGCTGACCTCCTTCCTTTTTTTTATATGACAATTCTCATATGCAGACCTTTACAATGTCTGCAATACTGTCACTTCCTCTCTTGAACTCATGCCTTCTCTAATTTCTTTAAAATCCCAGCTTCTGCAAGTTTTGTTTATTGTATTTATTTGTTTATTTAGGCTGACATTCAGCAAGTACTTTCTCCATGGTATTGTATCCAGTTCTCCCCTTTTTCATACTTAATGTTTGGGTGTGTTTCTCTGACATTACAGTTTGAGTTCCTCAAGGGGAGAATTTGTTTCCCTTTCTTCAAATTCCATGCCCTCAGAGCAGCACCTAACACATAATAGTTGCTTAATAGATGCTTCTTGACCTGATTTAACTCCTTTTTCTGCATACTATTCACTACTCCATCTAGAAGTCTTACAATATTTTGACTTGGCCTTGACTTGAGTACAGTTTCTTTCCTTGAGTTAGAAGGAAAGCTGTAATAGAACCTATATCAGTGAAGAAATCAAAGACAGGTTTACTTAATCCTTATAATTCCCATTATCAAGAGGAAAAGAAAAACTCATATGCGGACTACACAGAATATGAGAGACTCATATTTTTACGTTGTTGTATTTCTAGAGTGCTTTTCTTACTCTTATCAGTTTCCATGTGAGCAGGACATTAGAAACTACATTGAAAGAAAGACACTTGAAAAGAACTGCTTTGGACTTTATAGAAATCATAGGAAAAGCAATATTTTTGTCTTAGTCTAAATTCCAGCACTTCTAAACAAGAAGATGTTGCTCTGTTTTTACAGCCAGTCATACTATAATGCTCTACAAGTTTTATCTGAATATTAAAAATTTGTTTGGGAAAGGCTTTAATTTTTTTAAAAAATTAAGCCTTGTCATAAATACAAGACTCATTGCACTTGGTCCTTTACTATGTGGTCATTAACAATGGGATATTCTAGTCAGAACAGTTCTCCGCACACCTATAAAATGAGTGCAGAGACGATTGCTCAAAATAATATCATCCCCATCACCATCAACAGCATCATCACCTTCACCATTTTGTTTTTATACGACGTTTTTGTTCTTTGTTTGAGAATTCTTTTATTTCTGCTGAAGAAAATGGATGATAATTTTAATGTGTTGAGGCTATCAAAACCAATCCTTTTGTTATTGGATTCTATAGTTAATTGTGTTCCTTTTTTCAATTCCAAATATGTATGTATCTCTGAGTCTTGTATGAGCATAGATAGGCTAACATCTGTTGTATGACATAGACAAAGGCTGGATTTGGTGTCAGGAAGACAGGTTTGATTCCTACTTGCTGATATCTACTAGCTCTGTAGTTACGGAGAAACTTATGGACAGTTATAGATTTTATATTGTTAAGAAAAAAAACAGGAATCATGACAAAGGATTATAGGATGATTTCTCTAGAATTTGAAGAAAGCAAAGATTACTGTTAATGCAACTCATTAATTTTACAAATGAAGAAAATAAGGCCCAGGGAGAAAAACTGAGTTATTTAAGGTCACACAAAGTAGAAATGACAAATTGGGTGGTAGGATCGCACTATTTTCAGTCAAAACACATTTTTCTATTGAATCTAGTTGCTTGTTCCCCATTATTCTGAGTCTACAAATTTGATCTTAATACATAGATCGTAACTCCCTAAAAGGTTAGAAGTACTTGATATTTGATTTAAAAAAAAGCTGTTGTGAAAAACAGATGTACCTAAAGAAGAATTTCATGTAGATCAAAATCTCAAAAACTTATGCTAATTTCAAATCTTAATTGATTTATAACACAGATATAAAAAGTTCACATCATAAAGAAATTTAAAGGGAAAAAGTAGGGGATAAAAATAAAATACATAATTAGAATAAAAATGAAAAATAGATTGAAAAAATATGTGGATATTTTTAATGAGCAAACAAGGGATAGAGAAGATCACAGAGGATCAAATGAATAATTTTGTTTACATTTTAATTTTTATGAACAAATTCAATCAAGCTAAAATTAAAAGGGAAACAAAAAAAAACTAGTACAATGTAGCATATTTTTCTGAAAAGAAGTCTCATTTCTAATGTAAGAAACTGATAGCAGTTTATAAGAATGGGATCCACTCCCAAGTTTTCAAATGGTCTAAGGATTTGAACATGCAGTTGTCAAAAGAAGAAACCAAGGATATTTTTTTGGGAGGGGAGAATGCTCTGTCAGTAATAATTATAGAAACACAAAATTGAAGTGATTGTGATACTCATCAGATCAGCAAATATAATTTAAAACGAAAATGAGAAATTGGAAGTTTTATGAGAAAATAGCCACTTTGATTGAAGTACAGTTGGTGGAGCAGTGAATGAATTCAACTGCTCTGAAAAAGCAAACTTGGATTGAAAGACCAAAATTACTAAACATGGCATACTTTTTGCTCTAACCATACCACTACTAGATTTATAACCCAAAAAAAAGATCTAACAGAGGAAAATATATCATATGTAAAATTATATATTAAATATCACATTTTATAAATATGTGGTGTATATATTTAATTAGCATGTGTGTGTGTGTTTGGAGGTGGGAGAAACCTGGGATGTAAAATAATGTCCATCTATTGGGAATGGGAAAGCAAATTGTTATATCAATTAGTGAAATACTATGGTGTTATAAGAAATTGAGAGGGAAGAAGGTTATTTCAGAGACATATCAAAATACTTGTGTCAACTGCTATTTGGCAAAGTCAGTAGAACTAAGAAAGCAATTTATTCTAAGTCTTAATATTACAAAAATAATTTTGGAAGTTAAACTGAAGAATGAAATAAGTAGAACCAGGAGAATATTTACATAATAATATCACTCCAAAGGCAAGCCCCTTTGAAAGTTATACCACCCATGATCACTACAATACCCATCCATGATTCTAGAAAACCAATGATAAAACATGCTTTCCATGACAGTGGGGATATATTTAGTGTGCTTTTGAACCCTATTATCACATAACACACATTAATTTTCTAATAAATGCAATTTGGGTGAATGAAAGACTTTGACCTAAGCTTTAAATTTTTTAATTAGCATAAATGACATGTATGTTTCTCAAAATAACATTAATAGATGGATTGAGGTTCAATTGAATTTTTTTCTCAATACAGCAAATGATTAACATTGCTTAAAGGAAGCATCATGGTGTAGGAGATGTAATAGTTGCCTTAACGAACAGATGACCTGGTTTGAAATGCTAAATCAGATACTGAAGAGCTGTGGGACATAGTCAACAAGAATTCGTCAACTTAAAGACCCTAGGTTTCAGTTTCCTCTTCTGTGAAATGAAGTTGTTGGTGTTTGGCCTGTAAGATCCTTTCTGGCTTTTTCTTTGATCATATAATCTTGTAATTTATTTTGTATTCTTTATATCTTTTCAGTATATTAGAATTATAAGGTGTGAAACTATGGTGTTCAAACATTTGTTGGTCCTTGCACTTTTCAAAATATTGATTATGGCAATGACCCCTGGCGGCTAGCTTGCAAAATAGGTGACAGAATGAAATTAGTACGTAAATGTGCTACCAGGAGGAGAAAGCGCTTTCTTGTAAAAGTGTTGGCAAGAGGAAGCTTCAAGGTCTGGCTATGAGTGAGTGTTAAGGGATTAATGTGTTCTCAGAGAATCTCATTATCACAGTTCCTTCAAGCAATAAGATAAGATAAAGAGAAGATCTTAGTAGTAGCCTTCCTAATGAAACATTGACCTAATGAGATGCTATTAGCATTTCTTTATTTTTTTCCATATAATATCAGTGTTGAACAGGGTTTAATAAACAGTGCACATCCCATAGTTTCCTGCCATGATTCTCCCCAGTCACAGATTTCTTTGGGCCTAATAAAAATGATATTCCAGAAATTTTCATCACAGATATTCCAGTGCTATGACATCCATCTCAATAGTTATTTCTCTGGACTTTCTTATATCAGTCTTACTATATCATGTCATGTCTTCCTCTTCTTTCCTTAGTGGAAGTGTGAGTAAAGTGAGGAATTCTTATGTATTGCTATCTAATATTATTTATTATACCCTAATAAAGCCAAAGACACACTTATCTCTGTAAACATTAATATTCTTTTGGCTCCATTAAAATTAGACAAAATGGTCTTAATACATAGAACTGGAAAGTAACTTCAAGATCAAAGTGTTCAGTGCCCACTTATTATTGGTGCAATGTGATTAAATGACTATTTGAAAATCACATACAAAGGAGATACTATATAGAATGGAAATGGGTAATTTGAATCCACAGTTAGTGAGTTTTGACTACAAGATAATAGATTCAAGCAAAGTTGTATATGCTTATAGACTTTGTTAATGATATAAATGAATACACACATATATGAATATGTATAGATGTGTGTGTGTGTGTGTGTGTACATTTTGATGTATTAGTCAGATATGACATCTCAAGAGATTGAGATGCCATTTCATATTCCCTTGTTCCAAATATAGGAAATATTATCAGTAGACAATATAATTTAATGGACATACTAATTCAGGAAGGGCAGACCATGTATGACCTAATCCAGTGTTGTTTCTGCTTCTAATTTTGTCCTTGTTTGGACAAATTCAGCTTGTGCATATGACTACAATACAGTTAATATCTCTCCAGATATTTTACCAGTTCTCTATGATAAAATGTCATGGAAAGCTCATTTTTACAGTAAATAAGAAAAAAATGGAGCTGGAATTTCTTATAAATGCACCAATTTTGAGACATCACATATTAGGGACCTTTGAATAAACTAAACATGGAAAAGTCAAATTACTCTCGGTACAGAATTTGGTTAAAATCCTTTGGAGTCAATGCCTATTCTCATTAGTGTTTAGAACAAGTTCTGTCTCAATCCACATGCCTCCTCTCTGTATATCTTAAGGACCCACCAACTAGTCTGTATCAATTCATATCTTTGTTATGCAAATATTTGATTAGGTTTTTATTTGTTTTTGAGCACAAATAATCTGTTCCCTTTTGTATCACACTGTTTTTTTTCTTAAAGTATTATTTCTAAACTATATGTTATGTTTTTCCTCATAGAAGAGCCTACGTGGAAGGCAGTTCACATGCTCTTTATTTGTCAGTCCCTTAACTTTATCAAAGATCATTTTTCCCCTGCATATAATCAATGCTGAGGCCATTGACCATTTACCTTAGGTTGAAGTCAATCACTCCTTAGCTGAACTTCCAACTGAAAAAGAGGTCGTGAAAAAGAGGCGATTAGTTCTGATTCTATTCCAGTTGAGTTTTACAAGGTAGGGGGACCATTGCTTACGCAAAAGCTGACTGAAATTTTCCAGGTTATATGGCAAGAGGAGGTTAATTCCCCCAGGACTTCAAGAATGCCTCCATTATCCATCTCTATAAGGGTAAAGGGAGTAGATTATCTTGTGACAATCACAGGAGGATCTCCCTCTTAGTCATTTCTGGCAAAATTCTTGGTAGAGTCCTCCTTAGTAGACTGGTCCTTCACCTGAAAGATGGTCATCTACCTGAGAGCCCGTGTGACATCAGAAAGGACCGAGGAATAGTCCATATGGTGTTTGCTGCCCAATAACTTCAGGAGAAATTCCAGGAGCAGAATAGAGGTCTGTACAAAATGTTTGTGGATCTGACCAAGACCTTTGACACTATTAGTAATAAGGGCTTATGGAAAATGAAGTCAAAATTTGGCTGCCCAGAGAAGTTCATCAATATTGTACATTAATTTCATGATGGCATGTTTGCCCAAGTTCTGAATAATAGACAAAACTCTCATGCCTTCCCAGTCACAAATGGAGTGGAACAGGGCTGCGTGCTTGCTTCCATGTTTTTTTGTATGATGTTTTCAGTCATGTTGACAAATGCTTTCAATGAGGATGAACATGGCATCAAGGTCAACTACCATACTCATGGTAAGTTTCAATTTGAAAAGGTTAAATCCAAGACCAAAGTGGAGGGAAGATTGGTGCATGATTTTCTGTTTGCAGATGATTGTGCACTCAGTGCAGCCTCTGAAGCTGAGATGCAACAAGGTATGGATCAATCCTCTGCTACCTGCCATAATTTTGACCTAATAATTAACACCAAAAAAACACAGGTGCTGTATCAACCACCATCACACCATCCATACATGGAACCATCGGTTGCAACAAATGGAGAAATTTTGAATGCTGCGGATAAGTTCACTTACCTTGATAGTGTACTTTTCAGGGATGTACATATTGACAATGAGGTTGACACATACATTGCCAGAGATAGCTCAGTGTTTGGGAGGCAATGAAAAAGGTTTGGGAGAGAAGAGGTATTAGACTGACTACCAAACTGAAGGTCTACAGAATAGTTGTGCTGAGCTCATTGTTATATGCTTGTGAAACATGGATAGTCTACCAATGCCACGGCAGAAACTGAATCACTTCCATTTGAACTGTCTTAGGAAGATTCTGAGAATCACCTGTCAGAATAAGGTACCAGGCACTGAAGTCCTTGGTCGAACTGAACTGCTAGGTATTCAAACTATGCTTCAGAGAACATAACTCTGATGGGCTGGACACATTGTTCGAAAAATATATGCCTGCCAAAAAGACTATTTTATGGAGAACTTGTATGGGGCAGGCAATCACATGGTGGTCAGAAGAAACGATACAAAGACACTCTCAAGTCTGTTTCAAGAACTTTGGATTTGACTGTGCAACATGAGAGACACTGACACAGGACTACTCAGCATTGCATGCCCACATAAGAAAAGGCGCTGTGTTCTTTGAGCAAAGCAGAATTGAGACAACACAAAGAAAATGCAGGAAGCACAAATTTGGGATATCCACCCCAAATATTCATACGAACTATCTGTGCCCAACCTGTAGTAGAGCTTTCCAAGCTCATATTGGTCTGATCAGCTACAGTCGGATACATTGAAATTTCACTTTACAATGGTGATGTCATTTTGGTCCTTTTTGAAGACAAAGAACAGCAACCACCCCCATCATCAGTTCTATGCTTCCATCTCACTTGAACCAACAACAAGAATAAGAAAAGACATTCAGAACTCTATTAAAAACATCATTTTCTATTCACAGAGATAAATTTAACATCTTTACCAAATGTTAATTTCCTACTTTAGATTATTTTTGAATAAGATAAAATACATATTCTGGGTACAGAAGTGGAATATGTTATGTGGATGTCAGGTTTCAACCATCGAAAATATTTATTATCATCAACCATCGAAAGAATATTACCTTATTAGGTAATATTCAGAGATGCTTGAGTCACACCATAATATATATTCCATAGGGAAAAGGTTTATAAACAATGTAGGAGAATTTTATCTTATTTCTATTTCAGTTATTATCATTTGTTAAAATTACCTTTAATGTGTTATCGAGTATTTGAGCATTATCCACTCATATATTCCAGTTGATCAGATTCATTACAAAGTTACACTTGAATTCCCCAGAGGAGACAGCAGCTGATCATCTGTGATTTCTTCTCTGTTATATGAGACTAAGATAACCTGATTAATTACTTCTGTCTCCAATTGGGTCAGAGGTCTTGCTTCTGTTCCATAGCTCTGATAAGTTCTCTTGTAAGACAATTCCCCTTAGTTCGTGAGGAACTAGGTGAATAAGTGTGCATTGGCTTAATATGCACACAATCAGTTCCCACTGTTTGAAAGAAAAAAGCTCTCCATGTATATACCCTAGTAATAGTGAAACAGAATCTTCATCTTCATGCACAGAGGACTACATGACGATTGTAAAGAAAAAGAGTGAGTGAGAACATGATGAGGCTCTGAAATAAGTCTATGTAGCAGCAATACAATTCCAGGAATATACATTAAGTCAAAATGGAATTTCCTATTTGCCATTGGCTAAATCAAAAACTTTGCCCATTGACATGCAAGCTTTTAGAAATCAGGAACTGTTTTTTCTTTGTTTCTTTGTCATGCTTTTCTGTCTTCCCAGTGCTTTATATAGTTCTTTATCAATAGAAAGTGTTTAATAAATGTGTTCTGATTTTATATTTAAAATACGTATTTTTGAAATAACTTTATGAATTATTTGTATGTGAAATATTTTCTTAGCACTGGATTTGACTAAGTTTGGCTTTCAAGTCCACAGTTCAAATTATTCTGGAGAAATCTAAAATTAAATCTTCCTGGTCATCAGTTTCCTCAATTGCAAAATGGAGATCATAGTAATTACAGCACCTACTTCAAAGGGTTACTCACAAGAAATAATTTATATATCACTTGTAATGATAAAAATGATTTCCACGTGATTCATTTGATTTTTAGTCATATCCGGATATCATCAATTTCAAACTTGATTCAGCCTTTGAGATCATAGAAAGATTTAGCATTTTAGAAAAATAGGCCCTGAGAAATGAAGTGACTCTCCTAAGGTCAACCTGACAGTAAGTCTCCTTTACCCTGACTTTAGCTCCTTTTGCTTTCAGCAATATTTTGTCTGTGGATGGGGACCAGGGAGAGAAAAAATAAATCTTGAACACACAATTGATATGTATATTTTTCTACGTGTAGCATATAGTCAGCACTGAATAAATAATGAATGAATGAACATTCACCGTGTGAAAGCAATGTAATTAAAGTTGGTATATGTATAAATATATATGTAACCATATATGTGTACATTCACATACATTTAAAGAGAGCATTCAACCTATAAATGTGACAATACATCTGAACATACACACACATATATTTATATTTGCATAAACATATATACACATCCATAAAATTGTCTTGGTTGTGAGAGACTACTTAAAACAATATGCAAAGTTCTTTGGGATTTTCACTTCGAGCTTTGTCTGCAAAGGTCTTCGATGAATATTGCATTTCACCTCTCTGTTAGCAGCTCCATTAAATACAAGATTTCTTTAACTATCTCTTTCATCTGTTGTCCTAGAGATGTTCAGAAGACAGACTATACCAAATAGCATGCTTTGCATTCATGGCAGAATGTGTCCAGTTAAACTTCCAAGGTTTAATGTAAGGCAGTAAAAAACAAAACGCAGGACTGACTAAACATATTTCCTGGAGCATGAAGAACCCTATGAATCTTTCTACCCCACTTTAAACAAAGTTAAAATTACAAGTCTTAAGTACTGAATGTTTTTCTCACTAATGCAAGTTCACTATTCTAACCTTGTCTGGCAAAGTTTCTCTGCTTACAAGCCTGGAACATTTTCATTAACTGCTCTATCTCAGAGGGACCAGGAATGCAGTTGTTTCTGTTGGTAATGGGCTGATAGTGGGGATGTTCTGAGAAGTAGTGACTTGAACGGCACATTTGAGGGTTAGACCCAAACCTTTATCTCTGGAGCTCAACTTCCTTCTTGATTATTACGGGTTTAAATACCGCATACAAATTTCTCTTGACTTTGCTGCTGTTGTCACTCATGAGCACGTATCCCCAAAGTTTCTGGCTTCACACTCACCTGCCTCTACACTGCCAAAATGGACACAGTAACAAACGGGTCCATATGTTAATGGCTATTGTGCTGGGGCCTTAGTGCTGCTATCATTGGTGATGGTAATTTAGTCATTGTAAATTTAAAATTTGTAATGCTTGCGTACATTATCTTACTTCATTATCCTGGTACCCCCTTTGGAGGAGGTGTATCCTTTAAGATGCAATGGATAGAGTCAACAGGGCAGAACAAAAGCAGGGACTCGCTTAAGTTCTCCCCCAAAATCCTAGCAAGACCTTTAAATAATGACGTAGAACAATTCCTGGAGTGGCAGAACCCACAAACGGAAAGGGTGAAACCATTTTCCAGTCAAAGACACCTTAGAAAATGTCTGTTGCACCTGAGAGAGAGTGGTGCCCAGTCCAGTGAATACTACTCCAGTCCAACCCCAGCTCCAGCTAACCAGGAGTAGGCCTTGGCAGTCATGGAATCAGCAAGAGCACTCCATAAACTTAGTCCACGGGTGCTAAGGGGGTCAAACAAGTGGACAGAAGGAGATTACAGGGGTCTCTTTTGAGGCACTCGGTGTAGGAATCTGTTGCTATGCCCATACTTGGATCCATATCATAGTCCTGAGTGGCAGCCTCAGGGAAGTACCCTTCTCACAGTTCCCAGGCAGAAAAGAGTTCTTGTGGTTGCTTACAGACCGGGAGAGTAAGAAAAACTTCTCCTTATATCATACCACCTTAAAAGAATTGAAAATGTATAGTTACATAGAAATAAATAATACAGAATGAACAAAATAAAATGAAAATTGATGCAACAAAAATAAGGTTGAAAACATAAATAATTAAGAAAGATTTTAAAACTCAGGTTAGTGTGAGGATTAACTATGTTTCCTCTAGATGAATGATGAAGAATTCTACCCACCCTTTGGCAATGAAAGGGTGGACTCACTATGCAGATGCAGACATGCATTTTTGGCAATGGATAATGTAGTTATTTGTTTTGTTTACTATGTCAAACAATGGAGGATCTAGATGGCAGAGGACAGAGTGCTGGACCTGAAGTCAAGAACAAATGAGTTCAAATCTGGCCTCAAATGCTTGCTTGCTGCATGACATTAAGCCAGTCACTTGGCTTCTATTTGCCTCAGTTTCTTGGTCTGTAAAGTAGGGATAACAGTAACATCTACCTCCCAGGATTGTTGTGAGAATCAAATAAGATAATATGATAAAATATTTGTCACAGACCCTGGCATATATTGTTATTTAAATGTTTGTTATTGTTTTTGACATCATCATCATCATCATCATCTTCGTTCATGTGTGTTGCATTTTTTTTATTTATGAAAGGAGTATGGGACAAAATGAGAAACAGGAAAGACAATGTTGGGCATAAGTTAGGAAAACTGTGTTTAGTGAAACCAGGGAAGGACCAAAAATGAAACAATCCAATCGTAGAAGGGCCTCCGTGTCCTTCTCTCTGCAGGTTTTCTAGAATTCAGAATTTAGTTGTAGATGACCCATTTCCCAGCTACAGAACAAGACTTGACATGATTCAAAATAATTGGGGGTAACTTGAAGAATGCTATGTACCTTCAACCACAGGGGTCTTCTCTTTCAGCAATTTGACTCCCTTTAATCTTGCTGTGGTAAGAACATTATCCATATAAAAGCACTTGGAAATATTAAAGCATAATGTACATTGGTTGTTGGTGTGAAAAATATCATGATAGAACAGAGAACTGGCTTCAGATCAGGAATACCTAGGGTTAAGTGGCATCCCTGAGACCTCATGAACTAGTCAAGTCATTCAGTCTCTTAGGGTCTTAGGCTACTCTTTACAGCTGTAAGTTATGGAAGTATTATTCCATATTAGTATTTATATTAGTACTTATATTAGTAGAGGTAATTTCCTCATTGATGAGTTCCTTATACCAAAGAAATAGGCTGAGGCTTTGTCACTTTCATCGTCACTTATCATTATCATCCCTATTCTCTAGTATACACATTAATTGAATGTTTCAGCGCAGCTCTTTTATTTTAAACATATGTTGCCAATAATAGTGCAGCAGCTAAATGACTCAATGGATGGAGCTCTGGACATATAGTCAGGATGATCCAAGTTCAAATCAGGCCTCTTACACTCACTGGCTATATGAACCTAGGCAAGTCACTTTACCTCTGCTTGCCTTAATCCACTGGATAGGAAAATGGTGAACAGCTCCTCTATTTTTGCTAAGAAAACCCTATATGGAATGAAAAAGGGTGGGACATGACTAAATGACTGAAGAACAAGAAGCTAAAATTACTAATGACATGAAAAAACAGATGTAATGTTGATCTCAATGATTCCTAGAAAGGTATTCTGTCATTAATTCATTCATTTGATTTTTTGTCCAAAGTGATTCCTGGAATAGACTATGAAAGTGAGAAATATTAATTATTAAGGATTGAATTATCTATGTCCTGGGTATGCATTTCTCATACATCTCCAGATCCACCCTCCCTTCACCCTAGTTCATTGACTTTTTTTGCTACCTAATGACACTTTTGATCATGGGAGAAAAAATCATAGACCTAGGAAAGGTCTTCAAGGGATCATTTTATCCTTACTTCCATATTAATTTTCACATTTATTCAATACCTTATTGCTTATGTTCCCCATCCCCACTCCCAAGCCTCCACGATATAAATATCATTGCCATCATTTTGTTTCATATTATGATAGGGAGATTTAGTGTTTAACTTGTCTATGTTTACACATTTTCAGGTCTGAGACAGTAATATATCAAGGACAGAATGGACTTGAGGCTTGGAAGGCATGTGTATTGGAGAGAGTTATCTAAGATTACAAACTGAAAAGAAGTTTCTCTCCCAAATCAGTAAAGAGGATTCCCTCCTCCAATAGTTTCCTATAGTAAGGAAATTAGAGATTTGATGTTTGTCACTGTCTCTTAAAGTCAAAGAACTATATATTATACCATGCCACCTTCATGAGTAAGGCCAATATTTTTCTATTCAATTTTGAAAAATTTCAAGGAAAGAAAGGAATCTAAATGTTCTCATTTTCTTTACAGATAAGAAATATTCTTCTTCTACTACATAACTATCTGGCTTTAGATAAATGTTTAACTTGTATCTCATGCCATTCTTTTCTAACCTGGAAAATGAAGAGGCTAGAAATCACTACAATAACTAGAACATTGTCGGGAACCTGCAGCCTTGAGGCCATATGATGCCTTCTAGATCTTGTGTGTGGGCTTTGGACTGAGTCCGAGTTCTACAGAACAAATTTTTTACTAAGGAGATGTGTTCAGTGAAGTTTGGATTTAGTCAAAGGGCCACACTTGAGGACCTAGAGGGCCTCATATGACCTTGAAGCCACAAGATTCCCCACCCGTTAACTATACTATGAGGGTTAGGAAAATAAAGTTTTGTGCACAGTCCCTCAAGGTGATATATAGTGGAGACATTGCATGACTGGAGATCACCGTGGGCACTTTGAAGGAATGACAGGAAAACTGAAAAATCCCATAGTTGGACTTTGCCAATAATGCTGATTAAAATAGTTCCCAAGTCAATGGAATGCCATCATTCCTATGGATCAGTATGGAGCAGTAATTAGGGCAAAAAAGATGTGCCGGCTGACTCTACTTGGATCAAAATATAACAAAGGATGGCATCATGTATATTTCTGAAAGTGTAACACCAGTTACATTTCAAAAATATGGGACATTGATAGGTTTTTTATTTTATGCGAATTGTCTTCACCTTATTTCAATCAAATCATCTGTCTAAAAATTCATATACACCTTCATTGACTGAGGAGAAAGACTATGTTCTGAAAGTCCCCAGGGGTGTACAGAACAATTTTTTAACGACCCAGTGTTTCTAAATAAGTCATTCAAAAGCACTATAACATTTTCATGACCTTATTGATCATTGCAGAGCCATGTTCTTAATGCCATACTAGTGAATGTCAGAAATAAATGACATCAAAGAATAGAAAACATACTAGAAAATTTATGGCATATAAGTAAAGCTACTGCTTTCCAAAGATTCCAAAATAATAACTTCGAGAATAATGAATAGAGAATGTAGAATGCAGTAGGGAGATAGTTTGAAGGCATTGCGGCTCTGTGCGACCTTTGATAATGTATCGGCATTCTTGAGGAGGAATGAGGGTATATTTCAAATGGATCTCTAACCAAAATTTATTAGTGGCTTGATGTACATGGATATCAACATTCATTGAATACCTGCAATATCTTAGGTACTTTTATATGTGTTAGAGATACAAATAAATGCAAAAAAAATCCCTGACCTAAAGGAGATTATAATCTAAGTGACAGAGAAGACATGCAAACATGTACATACCAAAAAACCATATATACGATAAATAAGAAATAATTAGCTGTAGGACAATACTAATAGTAAGAAAGATTGTGAAATACTTGCTATGTAAAATGGGATTTCACCTGGGACTTGAAGGAGGTGAGAATGGCCAAGAGGTGGAGATGGAAAAAAGTATTTCGGGCATAGGGCACAGTCAGAGAACATGCCCAGATACAAGAGATGGAGAGTCTTGTTTACAAAACTGAAAGAAGGTCATTATCATTGGGATAAGAACATATGGGGATGGGGTGGAGCAAAGATGGCAGAGTAAAAGCAAGGACTTCCCTGGGTTCTCCCCCAAACCCCTCCAAGTACCTGGAAAAATGACTCTAAACAAATTCTAGAGGAGAAAACTAATAAAATAACAGAATGAAACAAATCCCTTGTCCAAGACAACCTGGATAGTCAACAGGAAGAGTCTTTTGAACTGAGTAGTGAGTGAAACATAGTCAGGCATGGGCTACACCAGCACAGATAGGATGGGAACAGGTCTCAGGGAATGAGTCATTGGTAGCTGTGGCAGTTTCCATACTTCTCAACCCACAAAGGCCAAAAAAAGGTGAAAGAGGAGGGTGCAGCAAGGTCCCACCCCAGCCCCAAACACAGAGTAGGGGGTCAGGGGGCATTGGCAGCATCAGTGGCAGAAGCTGCTTCCAGAGCTCGGGACCACAGTTGGTGGGGAATTGAGTGGCTAAAAGCATATATGTAAAGACTTGGACAGTACATCCACCCTAAACCTCATTCTCACTGGAAGCAGAGTCCTACATTAACCAAAAGTGTTTGACTGGGAAGATGAGTAAATACTGTGAAAGAACTAAGAGTATAGAATCTTACTTTGGTGAAAGGAAGATCAATTCATACAACCAGATGAGGACAGCAGAGGTAAAGCTCCTCCATCAAAAGTTTCCAAAAGGAAGATGAATTGGCCTTAAGCTGTGGAAGAGCTCAAAAAGGATTTTGAAAATCATGTAAGAGAAATAGAGGAAAAATTGGGAAGAGAAATGAGAGTGATGCCAAAAAATCATGAAAATCGAGTTAATAACTTGCTAAAGGAGACCCAAAATATGCTGAAGAAAATATCACCTTAAAAACAGATCGACACAAATGGCAAAAGAAGTCCAAAAAAGCTGAGGAGAAGAATGCCTCAAAAAGGAGAATGAGCCAAATGGAAAAGCATGACCAAAAATTCACTGAAGAAAATAATTCCTTCAAAATTAGAATGAACCAAATGGAAACAATGACTTTCTGCAAAATCAAGAAATAATAAAATAAAACTGAAAGAATGAAAAAAACCCCACAAACTGTGAAATATCTCATTGGAAAAACCAATGACCTGGCAAATATATCCAGGAGAAACAATTTAAAATTTTTCAGAATACCCAAAAACCATGATCAAAAAAGATACTAGACATCATCATTTCAGAAATTATCAAGGAATACTGTCCTCATATTCTAGAACCACAGGGTAAAATAGCAATTGAAAGAATCCACAGATCACCTTGTGAAAGAGATCTCAAAAGGTAAACTCCTAGGAATATTTTGGTCACATTCTAGAGCTTCCAGGTAAAGGAAAAAATATTGTAAGCAGCCATAAAAAATGATTGGAGTATTAGGCAAATATAATTAGGATAACACAAGATCTAGCAGCTTCTACATTAAGGAAATGAAGGGTTTGGAATATGATATTCTAGAGGTCAGAGGAGATAGAATTAGAACTAAGAATCACCTACTCAGCAAAACTGAGTATAATCCTTTAGGGGAAAAATGGATACTTAATGAAATAGAAGACTTTCAAGCACTCTTGATGAAAAGACCAGAGCTGAATACAAAATTTGACCTTCAAATACAAGAATAAGGAGAAGCATCAAAAGCTATACAGGAAAGAGAAATCATAACAAACTTATGAAAGCTGGACTGTTTACATTCCTACGTAGAAAGATCAGATGTGTAACTCATCAGAATTTTCTCAGTATTAGGGTAGTTGGAAGAGATAGTTATCTATCAATACATGGATAGATAGATAGAGGGCACAGGATAAGTTGAATATGAAGGGATGATATCTAAAAAATTATAGGATGAGAGAGAAATAAATTGGGAGAAGGAGAAAGGGAGAGATAGAATGGGGTAAATTATTTCACATAAAAGAGGTACGAAAACGGTTTCACAATAGAGGAGAAGTGGGAGGTGAGAAGGAAAGAATGAACCATACTCTCATAAGATTTGACTCAAGTGGGGAATCACATAAATACTCAATTAGGTATCTTACCCTACAGGAAAGTAGGGGGAAGGGGGATAAGAAACCGTGGATGATAGAAGGGAGGGCAGATTGGGAGAATAGGTGGTCAGAAGTAAACACTTTAGAAAACAGACAGGGTCAAAGGAGAAAATAGAGTAATTGGGGGTTGGGATAGGATGGAAGAAAATGTAGTCAGTTTTTCACATCATAACTACTATGTAGGTGTTTTGCATAACTATACATATATTAACTATATTGAATGGCTTGCCTTCTGAGTCTGGATGGTTGGGGTGGGAAGGAGAGAATTTGGAACTCAGTTTTAAAAATAAATATAAAAAATTGTTTTTACATGCAACTGAGTAATAAGATATTCACGTATGAGAGTACAGAAATCTAACTTGCCCTTCCAGAAAGAGGCAAGGGAAAAGGGGGATGATAAAAGGGAGGGCACACTAAAAGGGGTAATCAGATTGCATGTCATGTCAGGAGAGGTGGAAGAGGAAAGTTGGGGAAAGATTTTGGGACTTAAAATCTAGTGGAAATGAAAGTTGAAAAGTAAAAATAAATAAACATTTAAAAAAATACATGGAGGGCATGAGGTGTAAAAGGACTGGAAAGCTGGGTGAGTGGGTTCACAAGGGCTTCAAACACTAAACAGATGATTTTATTTTTGATTCTTGAAGGGATAGGGATACATTGGATTTTATTTAATAGGATGTGTGGGGGGAGAGAAAGCATTGTAGATATTGTTGGACTTACCTTTAGTAAAGTCATTTTGGCATCTGAATGGAAGATGAATTTGAACACAGAGAGACTTGGGGCAAGCAGACCACCCAGCACTGTTACACTTGTCAAGGCTCGAGGTGGCAAATCATGTACGACAATAGCAGCAGTGTCAGCAGACAATGAGCTTTATAGATTTCTTATCACATAGCTTTGGCATAGCAAAAAAGATGACCTGTGATGGAGATGTGAAAAATAAAACAAAACTATAAAATTTTAATTTAATACAGGGCTTTTCCCCTCTAAGAAACCTAGCAAGTGATATGTACTCTACAGAAAAAAATGATAAATGTTCTCAGAACATGGAATAAAATGTTTTGTTTTTATTTTTATTTCCATTAGAAAACGTCTGCTGCAAAGTCAGACTACTATTTTTTTTTTACTCACTGAGGGAAAGTAATACATTTAAATGGCAGAATATATATTCCTTCATTTGCAAGAAAATAAATAGAGATTCAATGTCTTTTGTAGACTTCCTCTTGACTTTTTTTAATTTAAGTTTTCATTTTTAACACAGTTTGTAACAGATAAAACAATTCAAACTTTTGGTCAGGTGATACTTCTTTTTAAAGTATTTGCAGTGTGAATCACAAAAGAATTTTTTTAAACATTAATCAACTGAGACACAAATAATATTTATGTTGTTAACTTCACAAGCTCTTGACATGATTTTCTCCACAGTATTACTAAGAATTCAAGGACCCTAGTTTATTGTTGTTGGTCTAACGTCTTATGCTTAATGGTTTAATTTTAGATTTAACCTCGGATGTTCCCCTACCAATAATCTATAATTTAATAGATCTGGTGTTAAGCTTACAAACCTTTTGACGATAGGAAATTGCAACCAAGAGTAGGGACATTGTAGGGATACAATATCTCCCCAACTTCATGTCAATTCCAGGCAGGATTAGATTGTCCACTTGCATTCAGTCAGGCTTAAAGTGTTTCAGGTGTCAGAGGGGAAACTGAGTCATGAGAATCCTACCTCAGCCCAGGCTGAACAGCCACTCTCCCACCCTTCCCATAAGATCACCTTTTGCAGTTCATACCAGCATCTCACTGGCTTATTGGCATCATGGATTGGAGACTCAGACCACCTTTCTTGCTATCCATACCTGGAGTTAGACTCAAAAGAATAGTCACCATTAAGTCCCATAGCACCTAAAAATGGCAAGTTCCAATATCCAGGTTTCAAATATGATTATTATTTCACTTTGGATAAGGGA
The DNA here is from genome assembly GCA_028658325.1 of Potorous gilbertii. NCBI lineage: Eukaryota > Metazoa > Chordata > Mammalia > Diprotodontia > Potoroidae > Potorous > Potorous gilbertii. The sequence goes on from CM053770.1 coordinate 692,478,441, forward strand.
CATCTTTTGAGGCAAGTGTTAAATGGCTTACATGCCTTTTTATACATGTTGTAGTTCCTGATTAAATAGCAATTATAAAAATCAAATTTACCATTAAAACCTTAACTTTTCCAACAATGCCAAATTTTACTCCGAGGTTACCTCCCTCTAGAAAATTTAGACTAAAATTCTTTTTCCCAAACTAAAGATGTCATTGATTTATTCTCAGTAATTAATTCAGTCAATTGTTTTAATACTAATGGCTTTTACCTCACTTTGTAACACGCCCAATTTTTCTCCCCATGACTTCCCTCCCCCAGCTTCCTAATACTTGGCATTCTGTTTATTCCTTCCCTCAATATACCCTCCCTTCTATCACACCTCACCCCTCCCTTATCCTCGTCTTCTCTCTTTTCTTGTAGGGGAAGATAATTTTCTATATGTCATTTCTTGTATTTCTTATTTCCAGATTATATGCAATACAAATTTTCAACATTCATTGAAACTCTGAATTCCAAATTCTCTCCCTCTCCCACTCCCCAGACCCACTGAGAAGGCAAACAATTCAATACAAACTAAACATGTGTTATTTGCAAAAGACTTTCAAAATAGTCATGTTGTGTAATACTAATTATATTACCCTCTGTCCTACTCTATCCCCCTTACTTTTTCCCCCTACAATTGACCTTGTCCATTCTTGAAAGTGTTTATTTCTGGTGACTTCCTTCTCCCATTTGCCCTCCCTTCTAACATTCCCCTCTTGTCACCTCCTCTCCTACTTTCGTGTGGTGTGATATAAATTTTCATATCAAATTTAGGGAGCATGTTATTCCCTCCTTCAGTCACATGTGGAGAGAGTAGCTTCATTTTCTCCCTCTCACTTTCTCCCTTTTCTCCTCCATTGAACAAGGTTTTTCTTATCTTTTATGAGTTATAGCCTGCCCTGTTCCATTTCTCCCTTTCTCTTCCCAGTATTTTCCTCCATCACCTCTTAATTTTTATTTTACTTTTATTTGTGTGGATATCATCTCTTCGGATTCAACACACCCTGTACCCTCTATCGATATATGTGTATGTGTGTGTGTGTGTGTGTGTGTGTGTGTGTGTGTGTGTGTATGTACAGTCTCTCCATCTACCCAAACAATGAGAAAAGATTCAAGAGTTATAAAAATTTTCTTTTACATGTAGTAATGTAAACAGTGCAGCTTTAGAGAGTCTTTTATGGTTTTTCTTTCCTGTTTACCTTTTCATGCTTCTCTTCATTCTTGTCTTGGGAAGTCAAATTTTCTGTACAGATCTGGCCTTTTCTTCAATATGAATGATTGAAATCCCTCCATATCATTGAATGACCATTTATTCCCTTGAAGTATTACACTCATATTTGCTGGGTAAGTGATTCTTGGTTTCAGTCCCAGTTCCTTTGACCTCTGTATTATCCCATTCCAAGCCTTTCAATCCCTTAATGTTGAAGCTGCTAGATCCTGTGTTAACCTGATTGTATTTCCACAATACTCAACTTTGTTTTTCTTTCTAGTTGTTTGCCGTATTTTCTTTTTGATCTGGAAACTCTGAAATTTGGCCACAATATTCCTAGGAGTTTCTCTGTTCAGGTCTCTTTCGGGAGGTAATCGGTGGATTCTTTCAATATTGATTTTGTCCTCTAGTTCTAGAGTATCAAGGCAGTTTTCCTTGATAATTTCATGGAATATAATATCTAGGCTCTTTTTTTGATCAGGTAGTCCTATAATTTTTAAATCGTTTCTCCTGGATTTATTTTCCAGGTCAGTTGTTTTTCCAATAAGATGTTTCACATTATCTTCTATTTTTTCAAATTTTTGGTTTTGTTTACTAACTGCTTGGTTTAACTGATACTCATTCATTTCCCTGAACTCAGTTCTCCCTTTCAACGAATTATTGTGTTCAGTGAGCTTTAGAACCTTCTCCTCCATTTGGCTAATTCTGCTTTTTAAAACCTCCTTCTCCTCATTAAGTTTTTGGGCCTCTTTTTCCAATTGATTAGCCTCTTTTAAAGCTGTTATTTTCCTCAGCCTTTTTCTGGTTCTCTTTTAGTGAACTGCTAACTTGATTTTTAAGGTCTTCTCTTGTCTGAGTCCAATATAAGTTCCCTTTGGAGGCCCTGGAGGCAGAGGTTTTGACTTTCTTTGACAGTATGAAGAACTTCATCATCCAAAAGGATGGGAGGAGACACCTGTTCCCCAAGAAAGTAACCTTCTATGGTCTTATTTTTTCCCCCTTTTTTGGACATTTTCCCAGCCAGTTACTTGACTACAGAGTTTCCTCTCCACAACCATCTAGCCTCCAGTTTTGCCTAGCCAGCACTGAGGGCTGAGATTCAGATGAGCTCTTCCAAAGGCTCAGGGGCTTTAGGCAAGGGTGGGGCTTCTATTCAGTGTGAGATTAAGATCAGCTGCTCAGGTGGGGACAGGGTTGCCATACAAGACTCAGTTCCCTCAGGGGGTTTACGATGAGACCTTCAACCATGGATGGGGGCTACTGCCTGTGTTGGGAGCCCTGTCCACTGCTGCCTCTACTTCTACCTTCTGAGGAGACCTGAGTTATGGGGACATCCTGCTCCCTTCTCACCCAGCCAAAAAGGCCCTCTCACTGACCTTTGGCGCCTGTGGGTTGAGAAATCTGTGCTGCTGCTGGAGATTCTGTCCATGAAGCCTCCTGGGATCTGCTTCTCTAGGTGTTGCATGGCCAAGGCTGGGCTGGGCTCTGCTCTGAGTCCAGTGGGACACACCTTTCCTGTTGGTATTTCAGGTCTCTCTGGGATAGATATCTCCTCCACTCTGACTTCTGCTGCTCTAGAACTTGTTAAGAGTTCTTTTTCACAGGTATTTTATGGGCTGTGGGGTAAGAGCTAGTGTATGCATATCTTTATCCTCTACCATCTTGGCTCTTCCCCCTGAAATGTTTTAAATTGAAAGCAATACCTTTGGAATAAGGAAACACTTCAAAAACATTAAAGTTTGATGAAGATACAACACTGAATATTTCATATTACATGCTTTATCTCCAAATGGAGCACATGATACTGACAATCTAAGAGTGGAATCAAAAGTTGCAGCATGGGCCATAGCTAAAAATATCAGTCAACAATATATTTACAGACGAGTATAGAAAAATAGTTGCCTTGTGCATATATGTTCATACAAATCATGTGTTTATGATAGCAATCTGGCCATTACCCTCAGATATCATGAAGTCATAATTTTCAAGGAACTAAGATGTATTAATTGATAGTTTTTTTCAGATAGCAATAGAAATTGCGCAATATATGTCCCATATTGAAGAAGAATGCTTCTCACAGCTATAGAGAAAAAGGCTTATTTGACCTTTTTTATACAAATAAAATCAGGATTAAATAAATGGAGAAATATGAATTGTTCATGTGTAGGCAGAGTCAATATAATAAATATGATCATTTTACTTAAACCAATTTATATATTCAATGGAATCCCAAATAAATTACCAGAAAAATGTTGTTAGGAGAAAAACCAACAAAATTTATTTTGAAGAACAAAAAATCAAGAATATCAAAGCAACAAATAAAAAAACTGAAGGAGGTTTGTCAGGAGCAGATCTTAAATTATATTATAAAACATTATCAGAACTAAATGGTAATGACTAAGAAATAGAAAGATAGATCAATAGAAAAGAGTGGACACACAATTTATAGCAGCAAATGAATAGAGTTACGTTGCATTTAGCAAATGTAAAAAGTAAGTTTCATTAGGATGAGAATTCATTATTTAATAAAAATTCTTGGGGAAATTGAAAAGCACTCTGGCAGAAATTGGGCATCTACTGCTATACCGATGAAAAAGGTAAGATCAAAGGATATATGACGTAGATAGCAACTAAAAGAAAATCTGAAGAACATAGAATATTTAACTATAAGTCTTATAGGTATATGTGTGTATGACATGTAAAGCATAAAATTGATAATTTAACTTGTCAAATATATGAGTCATTCCCCAATTGTCAAATTGTCAAAGGACATGAATAGCCAGTTTTGCAATGATGAAATCAAACCATTTATAATCATATAAAAATGTTCTAAATCATTACGGAGTAGAAAAATGCAGATTAAGGCGACTCCGATATATCATTTTTTTTGATCAGATTGTTTAAAATGATTGAAGGAGAAATAGAAAAGTATTGGAGTAAACATTGAAAAACTGTGACACATTCACCATGGGTGAAACTGTGAACTGATGAAACAATTCGTGAGAATAATCTGGAATAATTACTAAAGAGTTATTAACTGCCTGTATTCTTTTACCCAGCAATACCACTACTAGGTCTGTTTCCCAAGATAATTGGGGAAAAGGGAAAAGAACCTATATGTTTTCAAATAGTTTTAGTATCTGACCCAGGGAGTTCTAAATTTCTCTTTCTGAATTTCTTATTGCTCTAAAATTTGGTACTTTTCTAACAACTCTATGCATTCATTTGCTTTTTAATCAGAAATGCATAAAATGGACAGTATCCTTATGGTTTGCTTTTATATTTTCAATATAATTTCATATTAACATCTCCCTATCTTGAACATACCAAGTTCAACTAATCTCTTCAAAGAACAAGTTTTCCATTTCTTTCAATGTATTTGCCCGTATCTAGACAACCTGAAATTCCCACTTCTCTCTTATGAAGGGAAGGAAAGAAAAGCATGAAGAACATAGAAAAGGATGCTGAATAAAGGACTTTTGACCATTCATTTCAAAGCTAGGTATAGAGGCTTCTGGAAGCAAAGAGGATGGAGTAAGTAGTAAATCGTGATAATTTCTCCATATTCACCTCTAAAAAACCATGGGCTAGCACTCCAAAACAAATCCTGAAACTACAGAACAAGCAAACAAATAGGGTGAAACAATTTTTGAATCCAAGATATGTAATTGGGGAAAAATAAAATGGTATGAAAATAAAAAATAAAAACTAGGTATTAGAATCATAGAAGCCTCCTCTTACAAAATATTTGGGCTCAGTGTAAGTTCATTAGGTAATCTAAGAACAAAACAAATAAACACAAATCATATCACCAAGTCAAGGAATAAAATTGAGAGAACTAATTCAAGCAATTTTTCCCTTACCCTTCACAAATGATTTTACATGGACCACATTTGACAGTGACAATATAACCCTTTGGAGTGAAGCTGTAAAGGAAGTGAAGACTTCAAGTTCATCTGAATTCACATTTACAGATGAGGAAGTGACCCAAGAGAGGATGTGACAATGCCAAGACCACACAGGTTACACGTGGCGGAACTAGGATTTAAACCCAAATTCCATACTCTTTCCAATATGTAAACTTGTGTCCCTCAGATATTTGGTCCAAACAGTAGCTGAAAGGAATTGGTATTATTATTGTAGTAACCATTGTTGTTTATGATTGCTAGCATTGTATAGTCTCTCGAGTTTGCCAATTGCATTTCTTATCTCATGCTATCTTCACAGTAGCCCTGAGAGGCAGATGCTCTTATCCCCATTTTACACACCTTTAAACTGCCCAGAGTCACACAGCTGGTGAATGTCTCAGACAAGTTTTGAATTTAATTCTTTCCGATTCTAGATCCCGCACTCTGTTCACTAGGAATATGGTTTAGATAAAGATAAGACAACAACAGATCTTTTAATAACAGTTAAGTGGTCATTTAAACTTTTGAAATCCTTTATGTCATACTTTGATCCTCACAAAAGTGGTTTCTACTCTTATCTCTATTTTATACATATGAAAACTGAGACCGAGAGAGTTTAAGTGACTTGCCCAGAGTCACAGGACTAATAGGCATATGAGCTCAACTTTGAACTCCAACATTCCTAACTTCATGTTCCGCATCTACCTACTGCTACATATTACCATTTCTATGCACCACTATACTCATTGTCTTGCCATAGCTTTCCAGTTGATCGTATAAAATTAACATTGTCAGTGGTTTAAACTTGATTTCACACTTCTCCATGTATCCAGAGAAATCCTGCACTCCTTCATTCATAACAGCTCATGCAAAGTGTATATAAAATACAATGAGGTTGGAGAATCAAAGCTTTTGTAATAGCTTCTTCTCTTCTAGTCTTGAAATGATAGTACAAATTTATTGTTTGTTTAATTACCTATTAATTTATTTGTTCATCTATCTATTCCTTTGTTTTTGTTTCTTTATTTATTCTTCTATGTATGGATTGATTGCCGCTATAGAATGCACTACTTGGCCAAGAAAACAGATTAGTGGATATTACAGGCATGCCAAAACAAAAAGATACCATAATAATTTGTAGATTTTTGCTTTCCCTTTTTTCATTTACTTATAATAGCTTCATCATATTTCAGTCAGTCTTACTTAGAAAAAAACATAATCCTTTAGCCTCTTTGCTCACCTTTATTTGAGTGGGATTTTGTTAAATTTCTTGTGCAGAAGAGAGTTCAAATCTTGAAATGTATTACTTCTAAAGTTTTGCCCTCTATCCTATTGTAAAATGCAGGTCAGCAATCAGAGGTGCAGTCACCTTGCCCCCCCAAACACCCCTATCCACATATTCTCATGTCATAATGGATGCGACCTATGAGCAGAACTTGCCCAAGCATCTTCACTCAACACATAAAAATATACACAGTCACTTTCCCATGTGTTCCTATTCAGACCTCATGGTTTCCCTGTATTCCTGGTATTAGATTATCTCCATTAAAAGAAAGGGGTGTATGTGTGTGTGTTTGTGTGTGGTGGAAGCTGTTAATATGAATTCCTCCCATGCAAAGTGTATTAAAAGAATTCTAACCCATCAGGAACTAATCACATTTCATTTTCTTTTTCTTTTCCCCCTTATGGTCAACACACACCCAGGCAGCTGAGGTGTATGATAATCAAAGTCTTCTTCACGGATGAATAAATTTAATACTGCTACTTCATCTTGGCAGCGTATTAAAAAGTCCCATGACATATTTAGCTTGATTGTTTAAGGCACTACACAGGAGCACTAGCATTATGGATTTCACATCCAATATGGGGTGAGGGGAGTATAGGGAGGAGTGAATGGTATTCATTTATCTGTAACAGGACATTAAAAAATTGGATTGAAATAAGTTTCTTTGTAAAAAAAAAAACTGATTGATAAAGTCGTAATCCAATCTTTGTTCTATGAGGACAGAAATAAATGAACCTTAATTTTCGATTTGCAAAGCAGACGGTTACAAATAACTAAGGTATTTTGAACTGCTTAAAAAAAATGTAGTAGTGTAATGCAAGACGAAATAGATATTTGTTTTCTAAGCAATTGAGTTAAAAACAATTCCAGCATGTTTAAAATGCCAAGTTGTTTTTGTGGCATAATTTAATATGCATATTGAAAACTAACTGCCAAATCTTACATCTCTGGGAAGAGTTTTATTTTAAACCTTGCATTTATTTTTCTCCACCCTCACCTTATATCATCCATTTATTGAGTCAACTTCTATACTCTTGCTTGGTTTAAGAGATCTGGTGAGGTGATCAGGGATAGGAAAATTCCTATTTTTTTCTCCTTTGAATCTCATGAAAAAGTCACTCCCTAATTGAGTTTTTTTTTATCTTTTAATCAGAAATCTAGAGTTCTAAGGGACCTGGTCTGACATCTTGGTCAAATCCTTCATTTTATATATAAGGATGCTGAGGCACTGGGAAGATGAGTGACTTGGGCAAGGTCATACAGTCAGCAAAGTAGCAAAGGCAAAATTTGAACTGAAGTTCTCTCACTTTCACACCTATACTTTTCCCAGTTTAATATTGTGATCTTAGTACTTTCACGTTATTCTTTATCTTTGTGATAAGCATGTCTTGTCTAGCTCTGGCTTCCTCTAAAATGAGAGAGATGTACCTGATGAACTCCCCAAGCTTTCCATGTATAAAATCTTGTGATTTCCAATTGTGACCTTAAGTCATTGAATAATTTACATGAAAGTAAAGTTTATAAGTATTAATGTTATAACCCTAGACCCAAAGTTCATTCATATGGGGCACTCTCTTCTTTGCTAGATAACAATGACTATCTTTTTTTAAATGACTTTCCCCCCCTGTTTACCTTTTCATGATTCTCTTGATTTTTGTCTTGGGAAGTCAAAATTCTAAATACAGATCGGATCTTTTCTTTGCCATGAAATCTTCAAATTTGTCTCTATTACTGAATGTCCATTTTTCCCTTGAAGTATTATATTCAGATATGCTAGGTAGGTGATTCTTGGCTTCAATCCCAGTTCCTTTGACTTCTGAAATATCCTACTGTAAGCCCTTCAATCCCTGAATGTTGAAGCTGCCAGCTCCCGTGTTATCCTGATTGTATTTCCACAGCACTTGTTTCTTACTAGCTGCTTGCAGTGTTTTCTCCTTCATGTGGGAACTCGGAAATTTGGCCTAAGAGTTTCTCTGTTCCGGTTCCTTTCAGGGGGCTATTGAATTTTTTAAATATCCATTTTGCTCTCTGATTCTGTAACATCAGGGCAGTTTTCCTTGATAATTTCATGGAAGATGATGTCTAGGCTCTTTTTTTGATCATGGCTTTCAAGTAGCCCAATAATTTTTAAATTATTTCTCCTCGTTCTACTTTCCAGGTCAGCTGTTTTTCCAATGAGTTCTTTCATACCATCTTTTATTTTTTAAAACTTTTGGTTTTGTTTACTAACTTCTTGGTTTAACTCATAGTCATTCTTTTCCCTGAACTCAGTTCTCTCTTTCAATGAATTATTTTGTTCAATGAGCTTTTGAACCTTCTCCTCCATTTGGCTAATTCTGCTTTTTAAAACCTCCTTCTCCTCGTTGGCTTTGTGGACCTCTTTTTCAATTGAATTAGCCTCTTTTTTAAAGCAGCAATTTTTCTCAGTGGTTTTTTTTTTTGGTTCTCCTTTAGTAAGCTGCTAACTTAAGTCCCCTTTGGAGAGAGGGCCCTTGACTTCCTCTGACAGTATGCCTTGTTCTTCCTCATCTGAAGGGATGGAGGGACACCTGTTCCCCAAGAAAGTAACCTTCTATGGTCTTATTTCGGCCCCCCTCCTTTTCTGGGCATTTTACCAGCCAGTTACTTGACTTCTCAGTTTCCTCTCCACATCCACCTCATCTCCAGTTCCACCCAGCTAGTTCTTAGGGTCTGAGAATCAAATGCTGCTTCCCAGCCTCAGGACTTTTGGCGAGAGTGGGGCTGCTATTCAGTGTGAGATTAAATTCAGCTGCTCAGGTGGGGTTAGGCCACCACACTGGGATCAATTCCCTCAAGGGGTTTACGTGGAGACCTTCAACTATGGATTTCAGCCTTGCCTTCTTTGGGAGCCCCTGTCTGCTGCTGCCTCAGCATTTGCCTCCCGAGGTGGACTGAGTCATGAGGACACCCTACTCCCCTCTCAGTGAGCTGAAAAGACCCTCTCACTGACTTTTGGTGCCTGTGGGTGGAGGGATCTACACTGCTGCTGGAGATTCTGTCCTTGAAGCCTTCTCAGATCTGCCCCTCTCCATGCTGCTTGGCCAAGGCAGGGCTGGGCTCTGCTCTGGGTCTGGTGTGAGACAGACCTTTGGTGTTGTTTCTTCAGATCTCTCTGGAATAAAAATCTCCTCCATTCCATTTTAGTGTGGCTTCCACTGCTCCAGAAATTATTGGGAGTTCTTCTTTACAGGTATTTTATGGGCTGTGGGTTAGGAGCTAGCATATGTGTGTCTTTCTACTCTGCCATCTTGGCACCCATATTTTTAAAAAAATAAATATTTATTAATGCCCTACTCCAAGCAAGATGCTCATAATTTCCAGGAGAAGGAATGATGACAGATGCGGCAATACAAAATGATTGAAGGAAGGAGAGGAGAGGTCTTTAGCAACTGGAAATATAAGGAAAAGTTTTACTTAAGAGCATTGTTCTTATTTTAAATTTACTATTTTTTTTTTTGCAATGAAGAATACTTTGACAAGTGATGTTGCATGGAAGATAGAAAGCCATCATTAAAAAAGATAGTGCTGAGTGAAACTTCCTCCCTTACACAAAACACCTATTATGACCCTGATCAAGTGACTTAGAATCTCAGTCTCCCAACACCTTTCAAGATTTATGAATTCCTGAAGAGTTAACAATCTGTGACTAATGGAGGACGTTTCCCTACAAGATTCTGCATGAATCAAATTTTGATTCTAGGGATGGGGAGTATCCCAAGTGATAATATCTCCATTTTGTTCTATGGAGTAAATTCTCTGACTTATCATTATGAAAAGTCCAAGGAAAAGAAATGCATGTCAGTATGTTCTGAATGAAAGTAGTTGATATTTATGAGACAGTAACAGAATATTGAGCTTTGAGAGCTTATACCTTATGAACATACAGAGTACACTTTGCCTGGGACAGAGTTCTATGAAGATTTTGGAACACATGCAAAAATTCTATGACATTTTCCTCACTGTGTCTCAGATAGACCTTTTGATTGACTGCTGAAGAGGAATTGAATATGCCTATGGAAGGTATTATTAGTTTGGCTTTTTCCTTCTTTGTTACATTCATGTGAAGAGGGCAGATTGTTATGGGTCTTTGGAAAAAACAGCCTCAAACCATTTACTCTCAAAACCACCATGAAACTAGTGGGATCATGTCCTTCTACACAGGGTTGTATCTGGGATGGTCTGAATCTTTTTCTCTCTTTCTTCTTCTGTTTTAGGGCCTTATAAGACTTTAGAGAATCAGAGGGATGGAGGTTCAGAGACAAGAGCCAATGTCAGCAGACAAACTGATTGGGGTATCAAGGAGGTGCCTGACTCAACTTTGCAGTTTCTAAGGCCACAAAGATCAAGTGTAAGATCAAGAAAGGATGAACATCCAAAAGACAATTTTATGGGGTGAATATTTGTGATAACTGTTTCCACATTTAATCTACTCCTCCCAAGGATTGAGATGATAGAGGAATAAATTTGTTACTATAGTTAAGGAAAATAGTTTGTCCTGGTCTTCCTATATGTTTGTATAGCAAATATCCTATTTTAAGATGTCATTATATTAATTGGCTAAATTGATTTGGAGTTATAAAAAGAAATCAACAAATGCTATAAAGGAGAGAATTGTCTATGAAGTTGGGAATAATATTGAAATGTGGGCTAGTGCCAGTAATGTTGAAGAATCACACTACTCATCAGGGATAGTCAGAGATCCAGATGGCTGAAGATGCTTGCTTTGTCTTGATGAAATGATCTGCCAGTGCAAATCAAAGTTGGAGTATGTACCCACAGAGTTTATACACAACTATAATACTTGGAAGAAAAGAAATCAAATAATGTCAATGGAAGATTCATACAGACAAAAATCAAGTAAAATTGACTTTTCAACTAAACTCCCACCCTTCCAAATCCCTACTAATATATGCAGTACCAGGATACTCAGCTAATTTGACTCAAAAGCATTTACTCATCATGGAGATCTGGGCAAGGCACAGTGCTGAGGGCTAAGACCTGCCAAAAACAAGCCCTGACCTCAAAGAACTGTTATTCTGCCAAAAATGAAGATACCCATGTAGACAATTCTGTTAAGAGAAAAATAATAGGAAAGTAATAACAACAATGAAAATTAAACAGAATGACCAAAACCCCTTTTATTTTAATTTTGTAAAGTAACAAGTCAATTCCATTACAATGATCTTTCTAGTAGTTGTATGTAGACAAAACCATGAATTCTTGCATTTTGAAAAGTCTTGAATTTGAGATCAAAAGTCCTTGTTTTGAACTTTTTCAATTCACTTACCTTCTCGCATTTTAATTTATCTGTAAAATGAGAAGATTATTTGGACTCAATAATCTCTTGTGACAAACCTAGGTCTGGGTTTATAATCAAATCTTTATTTGTGTTTATTAAAAAACAACAAAAAAAACCCCTAGTATCTGTCTTATTTGAAAGACGGTCTATTTTTAAATATTTTGTGAAATTATAGAGTAAAAATTCGTCAAGTGTATGACATTCAAGATATGGACAAAGGGGCACTTGTCTAGTATGATACACTGGGGATTCCTGTTATATTATGTTAGAAAAATGGTTTCTGAGGTCTCTTCTGATGGTGCAATTCTGTGACATAATAAGCAATCAGAGTTATAGATCCTTTGTAAAGTCTAGTTTTACTTTGGAAAAGTGGTATTAAAACCATAGTCATGCTTTGTCACTCAGTGACTTTGTGGGGAGTAGAGTAGGACCAAGTGATTTACTGTTTTTTTTTTTTCAGAGATATGTCCAGCTGAAATAAATGCCCATTACTTTAGTAAACTTAAGTTCCTTAAGTAATACAAGACACCAAATGATATTAAACTACTAGATTTAGATGTGATGTATAATACCTTAATCTGAAAAGTCAGAGAAAATGAAGTTTAATAATGTATAACATATGCAACTAATTATGCCGAGAATCTCAAAGTAAAGTCTTAAATGTGTGTTCACAAGAGAGCTATTGATCTGTCACCCCAGGAATGCCTAATGAGGGTGCTCACTTTTCTGCATGAGGTTCTGCAGTGGGCAGACTAAAACAGCTCCAGCATTCTGTCTAGGTCTCTTTTGTCATGAGATCGGGAAGTTGTAACTGATTAAAAATACTGAACACGTCAATATTGCAGTTAAATAAGGGAGCTGAAAAATCATCTGACTCCTCCTTTCTAATTAAACATCTTCCTTGTGTGGATTAGTGGTCCATGAAATAGGGACAATGTGAATCCCAATTTGTCTTGTACAGCTTGACCATCTAATTGAACCTTACCATTGAGTTTAAGGAGGCTGTTTTCTAAGAGGTCACATACATCAGGATTGCACAAGAGATTTTCTTTCCCTCATGGCTTTGTTGTTAATCTTTTGGAGAATAGGTTCATTATTCCTGATATCACAAAACATCATTCAAACCATTTAGCATGGATTTGCACTCTCATACGCCTACAAATTGTAACTGTCTATGTTCCGCAAACATTCCTCATATTAGGCAACAACAAAATTTGACTGTATGGCATCTGTATTTTTTTCTTTTCAAAAGATGTTGGAGTGAGAAATAATCTAAAGGCCAGCCACCTTCCAAAACCTCTAAATAAAGTAGTACCTATCTTTCAAATGTAGAAAATTGAATACACACACACACACACACACACACACACACATATATATATATATATATATATATATATATATAATTGTTAAATTAAAAGAATATTCTTGCCAAAAAAAATAAAAGATACATAAGAAAACTAACTAAAGGTCAATTCCTCAAGCTTTTACACATACTCCTGGACTTACCCATTTTCTTTTTTTAATTTTTCCTTTAAAATTTCTTTATTTTACTTTTAATATAAGAAATAAGACATACATTTCCATAACATAGTAGATTAGGAGAAAAAGATTGCAAATCGAACCACAAATATATTATGTACAAATTATTGTTCCTTTTAAAACGTAATAAAGTTATCATATCACTTTCTTTCCTTCCCCTCTTCTCCCCAGAGATGGCTACCATTAGACACAAATAGACACACACACAAACACACACACACATGCGCACATGGATGCAAACACACATACTTGTAAAATCATTCTATGCACATTTGGATTTATCCATTATTTATCTGGATGGACATATCATATTCCTTTATAGATCCTTTGCAGTTAATTTAACAATAATCAGATTAACATAACCACCCAAAGCCTTTCTTAAAACAATGTTGTCACTGTTTGCAGTGTTCTTTGAGCTCTTCTCAGGTCCTTCTTCATTATTTCGTTCAAGTTTATCCACATTTGCTAAGATCATCAAGCTCACCATTTCTTATAAACATTAGCTTTTCTTTTTAAACATATATCACAACTTGTTCAGTCATTCCCCAATTGACTTGCAACCTCATAATTTCCAGTTCTTCACCACTACAAAAAAGATTGTTAACAATATTTTTGAAACATACAAGTTCTTTTCCTTCTCCCCTAATCATTTTGGAAAACAGAAGAAGTAGTGTTATTGCTAGGTCAAAGGGCAGTTTAATAACTCTTTGGGCATAATTTCAGATTGCTTTCCAGGATGGTTGGATTGCTTCACAGTCCCAAAAATATTGAATTAGTGAATTTTTCCACATCTCCCAACATTTATCACTTTCCCCTTCTATCATTTCAGCCAATCTAATTGGTGTAAAATACTATCTCAAAGTGGCTTAATTTGCCTTCCTCTAATCAATAATGAAGCAGAGCAGTTTTATATGATTACAAATTGTGTTGATTCCTCCAGTGGAAAACGGCTTGTTCATATCTTTCCATTATTTATTAATTACGGAAGGATTCCTTACAGATTTGACAAAGTTCTTCATATACTTGGGATATCAGACCTGTATCTGAGAAACTGTCCATAATGCTCCCATCCCACTGTCTGCTTTTCCTTTGATCTTGGTCTTATTTGTTTTATTTACACAAAACTTTTTTTAATTATGTGTAACATAAATTATTCATTTTATACTTTCCACTGCTCACTAGATTTCATTTATTCATAAATAGCTTATCCATAAGTCTGATAGGTAATAAGTTTCATGTTCTTCAAATTTTCTTGTAATCATTCTCTTTATATCTAGGTCATGTATTCATTTTGACTTTATCTTGATAAATTGTATAAGATTTTGGCAGCTTACCATGCAGCGTGTTCTCTTCCCCACCATGTCTTTTCTTGGAAGCTGAGGTTTGGGAGGATGACGTTTTGGAGTTTTGCTTTGTCCATATCCCAAGGTGAAAGTTATCTCACTTCGTGGTCAAGTGATAGTCCATGAATCAGATCAGGCATGAAGCTCAAGAGAAAGTACCATGGATGAGTGAAAAGGATTTAGGTTGTCAGGGGTGCCTCTTAGGTATGAGGAAGTGAAAAAGCAGTGAGTTTTTTCATGCCTCGACAATATTGTAAATAAGGAAACAAGCAATAGGTAGTAGGAGTAAGAGATTACCAAAGAATACCAGGAAAGAGGAAAGTAGAGCCAAGATCAAGGGGCCCAGGAGATTGGGCAGAAAATCCTGGCTCTAGTGCTCACTGATATTCTCTGAGTCGCAGTGGTTTAAAAAGTCTAGTAAGTTTTAACAAGTTTAACCCTTTAAGAGCCACTGATTGTGTTCATACATGATTAACTGTAAGAAGAGAAAATGGCACACACTTTTTGGGAAAGGGGTCACAATATATTGGCCTTGCCAAAGTGAAAATATTGAATGCAAGTAGGATATTTAAATTATGATGTTATTGCAAAAGGACCATAAAAAAATCAGCATTGATTAACAAGGAAAGTCTTACAAAGAGGAAAACACTCACACTAAATGAAAAAGAAACCCATCTCAAACGACAAATATTTTGCAACAAAGAAAAGAGAATCAAAATTCCCTGAGGAAGATGAAGGTATAAGAATCAATTTTGTGAATGCAATCCTAACTAGCTTGGACCCACTTCTTGAATGTCATGTGTACTATTTCTCACTTTTATACCAAGATTCTCCAGGAATGATATAAATGTTTGAACTTTCTGGGTTTTCTTCCATTGGTTCCTATACGCACCAATATGTTTTTCTCTAGTGTTGAGATTATATATTCTGCACCCCAGTTCAATTAACCAATAACATATTAGTTTTTTGCAAAGGAGTATTTATTTTCAAAGTACAGAACATAGTGACACAAATATACTCCATAAACTTATGAAACATGGGGAAGGAGGAGCCAAGATAGTGGAGTAGAAAGATGCACATATGGTAGCTCCGAAATCATGGCCCATGGATTTCCTGTAAAAAGAACTCCCAACAAATTCTAGAGCAGTGGAAGCCGTGCAGTAACGAAGCGAAGGAGATTTCCGTTCCAGAGAGCCCTGAGAAACCGATCCCAAAGGTCCGTCCACACACCAGACAGTAGTGGAGCCTAGCCCTTCCCTGGCCACTTGGCACCAAGAGGAGCAGATCCAAGCAGGCTTCAGGGATGTAATCTCCTGCGGCCACGAAGGTCCCTCCACCCACAGGTGCACAGGTCAGTGAGAGAGACTTCTGGGTTGGCCGGGAGGGGAGTGGGGTGTCTCCATAAGTCAGGCCCACTCAAGAGGTAGCGGCAGAGGCAGCAGGCGGCCAGAGGCTCCCAAGCAGGCAGGACCTCAGGTCCATTGTTGAATTTGTCCATATAAACCCCCTGAGGGAACTGAGCCTGGAAGGTGGCCTTGCCCCTACCTGAGCAACAGAACTTACGCTCACATTGAATAGCAGCCAGGCCTGCCACCAAAAGCCCTGAGTCAGGGGAGCACCATTTGAATCTCAGACCCCAAACACTAGCTGGGCAGATCTGGGGTGGGGGGCGTGGAGAGGAATCTCAGAAGTCAAGTAAGTGGCTGAGAAAATGCCCAGAAAAGAAAAAAAAAATAAGACCATAGAAGGTTATTTTCTTGGGGAACACATGATGGTACCATTCCTCTCTGACGAGGAAGAATAATGCTTACCATCAGGTAAAGACAAAAGAGTCAAGGCCTCTGTATCCCAAATATCTGAAATAGATATCCAATGGGCTCAGGCCTTGGAGGAGCTCAAAAAGGATTTTGAAAATCAAGTTAGACAGGTGGAGGAAAAACTGGGAAGAGAAATGAGAGAGATGCAAGAAAAGCATGAAAAATGGCTGAATACCTTGATAAAGGAGACCCAAAAAATGCTGAAGAAAATAACAACTTGAAAAATATGCTAATTCAATTGGCAAAAGAGGTTCAAAAAGCCAATGAGGAGAAGAATGCTTTCAAAAGCAGAATTAGCCAAGTGGAAAAAGAGGTGCAAAAGCTCACTGAAGAAAATAGTTCTCTCAAAATTAGAATGGAACAGATGAAGGCTAATGACTTTCTGAGAAACCAAGAAATCACAAAACAAAACCAAAAGAATGACAAAATGGAAGAGAATGTGAAATATCTCATTGGAAAAAAAACTGACCTGGAAAATAGATCCAGGAGAGACAATTTAAAAATTATGGGACTACCTGAAAGTCATGATCAACAAAAGGC
>CM053770.1:692495928-692518779 GCA_028658325.1 Potorous gilbertii
GATAAAATCTTAATTTTAAGGAAGTGATTATAGAACATTTATAAATAAATAAATTAATTAATTAATTAATTAAAAAAAAAAAAGAATGTGTGTGTTACCTGAAGACCAGCCTAGGTAAAATTGGAAAGGTGTCCTTCCAGGTGGGCCACAGGCTGATGCGTTTTTATCATCGTTGGCTCAAAGTAATTGAAAGGACAGAGGGCATTTATGCCCACAATAGGAGTTAGGCATCAGTGATTATTGGCGCCAAAGTATCCTGGCCGTTATTGACATAAAGACCCAGCTCTCATCTCTTTATCACTGGAAGAAACACATTGGTCACAAAATGATCGGGAAGCTGTCCGACTCCACCAATTCCATCTTCATTCCAGTCTAAGCAGGTCATTATATTCATGGTGCCATCTACCTCTGCTAGCTCAAGCTGCTCCTTGGGGTGGGGAAGAGGGCCATTCATGAAACAGTTTACATCTCCACCGCCTCATGATAAATCCTCTACAGATAGGCTTTTGGGGGAAAAACCAAAACCAAAACATATTCTCTCCCTCTGAGTTCGACTTTGTGGGCTGTGCATTCTGTGGCCTACCTATCTTGATGTTTTGCTACAGTTGCAGAGATCTCCAGGGAATGACTCTCTATGGAGACTGAACCAGCCTGCTTCTGTCTCTCCTCTGTTTTTGAGTTCCTGTTTTCAAGTAACAATTCAGGGAAACTAGAGACTGCTTTCCTATCGCACAACTCTGGTGGCTGAAATTAATTCTCCAAAGACTCCTCTTTGGAGGCAAGCAGATGGTCCATGTGCACGTGTTTGAGTTTTGATTGTACCAGTTCTGAATAATTTAAAGTTTCAAATCTCTCTAAAACTACTGTATTCCCATTTCCCAATACAATTTTTTTTCACTTTTGCCTTAGAAATTCCTTCCTTATATTTTGACATTTGGCTGAAACTTCGCTCATTCTGTACCGGCTCCATTGTCACATGTCTCCTGCTGTTCTTTGTTACAATTTTAGATAAGTATGGCTTTAGAAAACTAAGATGCTTTTAGAAACTCTTCTCCTGGTGATTTTTGCAGAACATTTTGTATACATAAACAGCACATTAGCCAAATGATGTTGTTATCGCAGCTCCTGTTGGTCTGCGCTTGGCACTTGCTTTAGCATTGCTCCAAATAGCATTGCGGAGCTTTGGAGAGGCATTATGAGGCACTCAATAATATGTGGGAACTCAGGAAGTTTTTGGCTGCCATGTTGGTCGAGAAACAGTGAGAGCCGACCCTGGGACTATTCATTGCTTTTACAGGTAGGAAAGGAGAATTTGTTAATATTCAGCATGTCTCCTAAGTGCATCTGAGCCCCTCCATCCCCATTTGGAAAATGCTGTGTGTTACCTGTAATTTTCTGTATCTACTTGCATATATGTAGATCTATACTCACCTTGTGCCCTGCTCTAAAAAGTCAAGCTGCATGGTTCAAGTCATAGAATCAGAGTTTTAGAGCTGGGAGTCAGTCAATTAATATTTTTTAATTATCTACTATTTGCAAAGTACTGGGTTAAATTTTGGGGATACAAAAAAAAAGATGAAAATTTAAAAAAAGGAGAAAAGAAAGAAACCTTCCCATTCTTAAGGAGTTTACAGTCTGAGTGAGATAATATGCAAACACTCCTCTGTATGCAAACAAAATATAGATGAGATAAATGAGCAGTAAGATGGAGGAGCTCTGGGGATGGTTTCTTTCAGAAGGTAGAGGGCATTTAGAAGTCTGATACTCAGAAGATCAGAGGTTTCAATCTAGAAGAGCATTGGGCCTAATCCCCTAATTTTACAGATGAGGAAACAAAGGCACAGAGGGCTGCAAGCACTGGCCCAAGTTCCCACAGCCAGCATCTGTCTGAGGCAGACTAGAAATTCAGGTCTGCCTGATATTCAGTTCTGCCTGCCTACCAGCCACTAGACCCATTATTTTACTGATACATAACCAGAAGTCTTGAGGATTTCAGTGATTTCTCCAAGGCCTCCTAGGTGGCAAGTATCAGAACCAGCATTCCAGCTGAGCTTCTACAACTATCAAGTTCAATACTTACGAAAAAAGCCTTGGCAGCTCGGTGGCACTACACATGAAGGCAGAAAAATATGATTTCAAATCTCTTTCCTGGTTGTGTGACCAGGGCAAGTCCTATACCCTCTCTCAGCCTCAGTTTCTTTTTATTTGTAAAATAGGAACAATAATAGCAACTCCTTCCCAGGTTGCTCTGATGATGAAAGAGACATAATAGTAAAGTGTCTGACCACTTTACAGCGTAATGCTTTGTACGACCAACAACACCAGGCTGTCTACTTCCCAGATGAAGTTACACATCAATATTCACTTCCATGTTGATTATCTCAGTGTGGATGGTTGTACAGAGATGCAGAGTCAATTATTTCATATAGGCTGGAATTAGAATGAGTGAAAGAGCTGACCACTGGACAAGGGGTAATCAGAAAACCAGGTTTTCTGTCTAGATGTGTTATCTGAATCAATCTGTCCTGGTAAATATCTTATGGTTCCAGAAGGCAGGTCTATAATCAATGAATGGAAGCTGGAAAGAGGCAAATAGATGGTGTGGAAAGGCAAACTCCCTAGTACTTAGAGCTACCCTAAGTGGGAAAGGTGGGGCAGTTAGGCTGCCCAGTGGATAGAGCTCCTGATCTGAAGTCAGGAAGAGGCTATGCCCTTTATCTCCACAGGCAAATATGTATTTAACCAGTCATTGATTGAGATCAAGAAGTGAACTCTGAAGCCATCACATCCTACCTCCTCAATTTGCAGATAAGGAAACTGGAGAAACTCTAAGTCTAATCCTAACTGAAGTTCCAAGAAGGTAAAAATCACAGAGATATTCTCAAAGGTCATAGCTTCTGATTCTTAGATCTGCACTCTTCGTACTAAACCATATGGGCCTGTTTAAAAAAAGAAAGTAAAATATATGTGCATGCATACATGTATGTACACATGCATTTATATACATATGCACAGGTATGTATATGTGTATATGCCTGCTGCATTGAGAATACATTTTTGGTTTTAGTATAATCAAGTGCTTCTGACTGAATGATGTGATTAAGGAAGATTTCCCCCCACCCATTAATGGGCTTGGGAATATTGTAGGAAAGCCCATGCCTCTGTTAATAAAGCACTGATTCTCAAGGGCTGTAATGCCTTCTGACCCTAAAACATGTATAAAGATTCTGAAATGAGGGTTTACTTTGGGGCTTCCTCTTTGGAAGTGTTTGTTTGGCCAGATGAGACACTGGGAAGCTGATAAACGAGTCCCCAGGCTTTAAGAACCCAGATGTTGGTGCGTTTCTCTCTAGTAACTTATGTATGTATATACGTAATGGTCAGACAGTTGGATCTGTCTGTTAATTTATGATGTCTGTATTGCTTATACAAGACATTTGTAAGCATGTCTGTTGACCTTTGATTTCTCTGTATTTTCTCTGAAGTTCATGGTGCTGACTTTTCCCCTGAACTAAGTGAATGATACATGTGCTTCATTAAAGTGATTGCTGATCCCTCAAAAGTTTCCTTTCCTTTTATAAATGCAGATCTGTAGTAGCAACTCCCAGTGTATGTTGGATGTTTAGTGTTACATATGTATATATTTATATATCTATTTCTATCTACAGTTAGGCAGATAGACAGACAGATAAATAGATACAAATATAGACAGATAGAGAGATAGGTTTGATAATATCATTGAACATTCTGACAATGTTAGCTCTTGTAATTATTAAATGTATACTGGAGAGAAAGATTTACATACAAGGTAGCTACTTTTAGACTAATATCTTATTTGTTTTATAAATGCTCCTTGGAAAGTAGAAATTCAGAATGGCTGGAGGAAGTCCTAGAAGAATGTTGTTGTCTTCATAGAGCCTAGCCCTTGGGATTTGGACAATGTCTATGCAGAAACAACAAATAAATAACTTTCAGTAGTGTTTTGTCTCTCTTGATTTCAAAAGTTCAAGTAATGAGACTTGTGTCATGTCCCTCGGGAGATGATTCCCTAAGCCAGTGTTTCACACTGTCAGGAAGCTTTTCATGATGTTCAGTCTGAATTATCCTTTTTTCACTCCCTTCTAGTGTTCCTGCTTATTCTGTCTCTGAGGAAATCACCAAATGATTTCTTATTCTCGGTAGGGAGTATGCCTTTCAAAAGTTGAAAGGTTTATCATTTCCTTCCTTCGATCTCACTGTTCTAAGAGTTAGTCATCTTTGTACAAGGTCCTTTTTTTAATCAGTCAGTTTTTCTGGGACCTTAATCACTTTTAAGCTTTTCTCTGACTTCCCTTTAAATTATTGGGGGTATTGTAACACAGATTCTGAATGCAAGTGAGGTCACAATAGAGGGGGAAAGAGATGGGATTCATCTAAAGTGAATAAATAGTTATTAAACATGTACTATATTTAAGGAATTATTCTATGTTCTAAGGACAGAGGGAAAAAAGAACAATGAAATGTTATACCAAGGGTTAATACCAAAGCAAGGTCAGGAGAAAACAGGGGCTCCTGGGGTGATCAGCAAAGTCCTAGTGTAGGAGAAAGCACCAGATTTGCCCTTTGGATAAAGATAGGAAGGCTGCAGGGCACACTGGAGGGTGATTGGAATTTGAAAGGAAGGGATCCATTTGTGGAAAAAAGCAAAGTTGTGAGATGAAATACTGTGTAATGGAAATGGGTAGTGGGCCTATGTGACTGGAACGGAGAGTGCATTAAGACGCATAATATAAAAGAACATGAGAAGCTGCATGACTGTCATATTGTGAGAAGTTTTGAAAAGTTTACATTTTATTCTAGAATTAATAGGGAGTCACTGAAGAATTTTAATTAGGGCAGTAGCATTGTCAGGCAGGCTCCTATAGTACCTTGGGATTCAGCGCTTGGTTTAAACCAAGATTCAGATACTATCAGTGAGCCAAGGAAAGAATTTAGCCTTCTTTTCTCCTCCCCTGATCTTTCCTCTTCCTCTCTTGTCTTCATGACCAATCTTTCAGATATAGTTATCCTTTCCACATTATGACTTATTGTGGTTCTTATATTGTAGCTTAGCATGCAAAATGAAATGGGGATTTGGGGGGAAGTTTTGCAGAAGGCACAGATGACATGCAGAGGACGGTGGACAAATAGAAAAGTTTACAAACCAAGAAATGCATAAAAGCTATGTATAGTATGGTATAATATTAATGTATTTCATCTTTTCATATCATAATAACTCAGACCTGTCTGGGATGAAGGAAGGACCAAAACATTTAACGCGGTTTTCCCAATCTCAGGCATGCTGCACACCTTGACTCCATAATGTGGAATTGTGCTGACTAGGAGGGTCTAACCCTTTTAAAATCTAATTTTCCACTGAGTACTAAGAGTATCATTGCTTCAGTTTTCATTTAACTTCCAAATTTCATAAATTATATGTAGTATTAGTCAGTCACTATTTTTTTCATTTTGTTCTAGGTTCTCATAGAACAGATAACTGTCAAAGAAAAGGAGCTTTTAAATGAGAAAAATGAAATCAATATAATGGTAGAGAGTAGAAAGTTTGAATGTATATTATGTCCTGAATATACATTATGTCCTGACCACTTGTTAAAATTAACTCAAGTTGTGACATTTTCTATTCTTGAAAAAAATAAGTTATGTCATAGAAATGGGGTATGTGATTTCCAACTGGACCATTTTTGCATTCACCTGCTGTTTTTAGCTGACCTTTTCAGTATTCCATGCAGTGTTTGGAAATGGCTGACCATCCAACTCCTCTTCCTATTAAGAAATATACTAACCTGTTGCAAAGACTAAAATGATTGGCCAATTGGAATAGGAAATTTTGAAAAGGTTACTATGCTTCAGGACACCATATATTACATGGTGTTTATTAAGCTTCAAATTTTATATATGTGTGTATACATATACACACATGCATATATGTATATTATGAATGTGTATTGTATGTGTATGTATGCATATATGTGTATAAAAACATATGTGTATACACATATATGCAGATGTATATGCAGTGTATGAGTATAATTGTTTGCTTTGTTCATTTGTTCCAGTCATGTTGGACTCTTTGTGAACCCATTTGGCAAATTGTCTTAGCAAAGATACTGGAGTAGTTCACCATTTCCATTTTCAGGTCATTATACAGATGAGGAAACTGAAGTAAAGAAGGTTAGGTGACCTGCCTGTGGTCACACAGCTAGCAAGTGTCTGTGGTCAGATTTGAACAGAAAGAGGTAGGAGTCTTCCTGATTCCATGATCCAGCACTCTGTCTACTATGTGCCATGTAGCTCACATGTGTGCATACATACACATACATATACACATACAAGTATAGACATATATACTATATGTACATATATACATTATATTATATATGTGTACATATTATATATGCTTTATGTGCATATATGTGTTTGTATATACTCACATATTACAAGAAAAGAACTTCTGAGTTAATGGAGCCTATACTTAATAGGATGTCCTAATTGGTATAACAGGCATTATCACATGATCATCTCAGGATGGCAGGATGGCAGTTGCAGTTGGTCAAAGTCAATGTTCTAGACCCCAACATGATGTCATGGCAAAAGCTACCACATACCCCCATCAACCAAGCCTATAGAGATTTAGAATTCTGCCTCTAGCTTTTCAAGTACCTAAAATTATTCCCACATCAGCACAAGTCAACACATATGATAGACTTTATGATCAAGATGATTCTTAATAGTTTTCTTTTCATTGTGTTTCATTGTGTATATTTATATGTGCAAAATAAGTCTCTGATTCTTATGGCCTCAGCATATTTTACCCAATTTAAGTTCTACTGCACTACAATATTATGATTTATTCATAATTTCCTACTTCATCAGCACCAAACACAGCAGTAGAATGGAAGTTCTTTGAGATCAGTTCCTGGATCATTTCCTTGATTTATGTTTTTTTTCAAATTTCCATTGTTCAGCACAGAGCCTGCATTTTGTTGTTTGTTTCATATTTTAGGAGACCTGTGATTTTAGTGGCATAGGGAGCTCGCAGTCACAGAGGCCCTTCTCCCATTGGAGATCATCTACTGTTGCATCTTTTCTTGTTAGAGAAGCATCAGTTGCTCAAGTCTCAGCACATGTCAGAGGCAGGCAAGGTATCCCCAAAGCCAAGAGTGGTTCATTAACCATTATACCAGACTGAAAGCAAGCAGTCAATGTATCCTTATTTGTTTCTGTTGGATGGGAGGAAACACATCCATTTCTTCAATGCTTACGCAGTTTCCTCCGAGAACTTTAGGCTCCTATTTAGAGTGGATTCCTCAGCCCTGGCACATTTATAGTTTTGTGAGTCTACTTGGATACACTGCATTCTCAGGGGGAGAAAAGGTAAAGTTAATTCAAATAACAGACATTACCTTTTATATTGAAGAAGCACTGCAACAAATATTCACTGGGTGGGTAATCTTCCTAAAGTGTTGGCATCAGCATTAGCATTATCAATGGACATCTGATATTCATTCTAGTATCTACTGACAGCAGATTCGAGGTCCATTTAGGCATATGCAGGTGAGTTAATGTGTCAAGGGGTGGGGCGGAACAAGTTCCTGGGCCTCACTCTGGAACCCAAACTGGATTTGAACCAATTATTCAGGGACTGAAAAGCTGAGAGCATTTTTGAGTCTTAACACCAGCATGAAGATTTTACAAGCTAATATTTTGTGACATATGTAAATGACATACTTGAATGCAACAATCATGCAAAAATGTGTCTATTCTCTTTATATTTAGTACCTGGGAGTACCTAGGGACCCAGTTGCTGCCTGAATGCCCGACAGGAGGAATAATGAATTTAAACAAAGGGTGGCAATTTGATACCAAAATGTATTTTCTCCTGGTATTATGTGGAATCACTTTACAAGTATCTTGGGACTTGTGGGACAAGAGCAATGTATATTGAAGCCAAAATTGTATTTTGTGCTGTATTGCTGGCATAGTGTTAGGGTTGGGGTTGGGGGATGGGAATCTACTTGTTTCTCAAACTTTACTCTCAGAGGAAGACCACATAATTGTATGTATTTTCTTTCCGCCTGTGATGCTAAAAGTCTTTCTGATAGCCTAATGGACATGTGATTTCAATAGTTTTTGGGATGCCTTCCAGCAGGTAAATACCTACCAGTCTACACCTACCTATCCTGTATAACTATGGAGTTCACCAACATAAAGCAGTAAGTGAATATTGTGGCAACTATAGAATGTTCTGGGTACTTTCGTTACTTTGTCTTAATATTATAAGCACACAAATAGAATCCACTAAAGCCATGTGACCCGTTATCATTTTTGTTTTGCTCAAATTTCCCTTAGATAATATACTTGGGGGGGGGTAGACATAAAAGCTAGACTTGGGATTTGATTTCTATCAAAAAATTCTAAGATAGGGAAACCTTCTCTAACATTTCAGGTTGTCATCTTCTTTGCAAAGTCAAGCCTCAGAGAGTTGTCTAAGGTCATGGAGACCCTCAGTGACTTGCCAAGGCAGAAGTCAAATCCAGATTTTCTGGGTTCTAAGGCCAGCTCTTGTGTAGTGGAGAAAGCCCTGGGCTGGGAGTCAGAAGCACTTGAATGCAAATTCATCTCAGATATCTAGAAGTCACATGGTCCTAGGCAAGTTAATTAACTTCCTTTTGCCTCGGTTTCCTCACCCATAAAACTAGGATAATATATCTATTTCCCAGAGTTGTTGTGAGGATCAATGAGATAATATTTATATTTACAAATCATTTTGCAAATCTTAAAGTTATATTTAAGTGTTGACTATTCAAACTATTTCACTACAGCTGCCTCCCTACCTATGGAAAGCATTTCCAATGTTATTCTTACTGTTCACTAAACAAAATAGGCAACGTTTATATAGCACTTTAATGTTAGCAAATGCATTTAGATTTATTGTCTTATCTGGTTATCATAACAATGTTTATTATTCCCATTTTACAGATGAGAAAACTGTGGGGCTCAGAAAGGTTAAATAGATTGCTCAGGGTGCCACGAATGTCAGATGTAGGATTCGAACAAAATTCAGGACTCTTTCTACTATATTCTCTAGCTGAAAAATGTGTAAAACCAAATTCAAGGGTCTTTGAGCAAAGAACTAATGGGCAAAATTATGCATAAGCAAATATTGAAAATAATTATATATCTCTGTCACATTTTATACTTAGCAGAGCTTTCTAATATTGTTATTTTGTATTAGTAGCTAGCATTTATATAGCACTTTCCAAATAGTTTTTCATTCTATCCTCACAACACGGAGATAGAGGTGCTACTTCTCTCCCAATTTTACAGATGGGCCAAGATAAGAAGAGATTCAATAAGTTGTCTGGGATCACACAGCTAGGAGATGTCCGATTCCATACTGGAACTCAGGTATTCCTGATTCCAGGTGCAGCACTCTATCCACTCTACCATCCAACACCCAACATGAAATCTCATGAGATATCATTCTTCCTATTCCACCCATAAAGAAACTAAGACTTAAAGTTAAGTAGGGAGTGACAGAAATTAATCAATTCAATTAGTCAACACGTTTATTAAGCACCTACTACGTTCCAGATATGTGCCATGATGTGCTCTGGAGATCAAAAGACAAAACAAAATCAGTTCCTGCCCTCAAAGTGCTGATAATCTAGGAGAGGGAGCCAACAATTCCATAAAGAAATATATAAAGAAGTTAAACACAACCAATACCAGTTGGCTAGGGAGGGAAGGAAAAGTTCCATATTGCTGACAGTTCAACTCTCTTAATGAAAACCAAGATTTCTCCCTCCAAATAAAGAAGCTGATGACTTTGTGTGATTCTTCCTCACATAAATCCAATTCATGGCAAAGTCAAGACATCACTTCATGGTGCCACTTCTCTTCTTCCACTATGAAGGACCAATGCCAACAATAGCAGTCCCTGCCCTAGTCTTTGCTTTTTGTCTCTGGCCTTGCTTTGTCTTTTCACTTTCCCCTGTGTTTTTTGTTCGTTATTATTTTTTATTTCCACAGACTGGTTTATTCATCTTTATGTATCTGATCTTCTTCCCCACCCTTCTCCAATCCCCTGTTCTCATGACAGCTAAGAAAGTCTTAACCAATCAATTATCACCTGTGTTTTGCCTCCCCTAGTTGGTCTTTTGAGTTGAAAATAAAACAGAAATCATGGTAGATGAAATTGACAAATTATGCAGCATTTCCCCTCAGGTATCACAAAATGCTCACTAATGGAAAAACTCAATACTTTGAACACCAGCGTTTTCCTGATAATTGTTGTTAATTTCTGGAATACTATAGTGTCAGGAAACTTATAGCATCATTCATTCAGAGATGGAAGGGATTAGAGGCTATTAAATCCAGTGTCCTCATTTTACAATAAGGAAATTCAGGCTACCTAGAGTCACAGAGTTAGAATATGTCTGAAGCAGGATTCACAATTACAAGGAGTTCCAAAGATAATTTACACTTGCTAAGGGCAAGTAAGTAGATTAGAATATCATCCCTATTACATCAGGCTTCTACATATCAGGATTCTTGGACTCTTGCTTCTCTCTTCAATCTATTCTTTCTACAAATCCCAAGAAATATTATGAAAAGATCAACTTGACCATGTACTTCCCTCCTTGAGGTTTGTTAGTGGTTAGTGACTGAAATTCAAAGCAAACTTCTCAGCCTGGTACTAAAATCCTTCACACTCACACTGCCCCCTTATTTCCCTTTACTCCCCTTCATGTTTTTATTTGGTCCAACCAAACTAGTTAAGTACCTATTCTCCATACTCTATGCTACATATCTTTTCTGTGTTCCAGAACATTGCTGAATCTGTTGCTCTATCCGCTGTGCCACCTAGCTGCCCACTATATACATCTATAGGCATAGAAAACAAAATGATACAATGTGATTATGGCAGAAGAGATCTATCAACTGGAAAGATTAAACAAGGTAATTGTTGTTTTCACACAATAGAAAACTTGATGCTTGAGATCAGAGCTGCCTCATTTGTGTCTTGTACCTCCATCACCGAGCATTGGGCCTGATACTGAGCAGGTCTTTTAAAATGTGCATTGAAGGAATGAATGAGTTAATTAATCAATCGTTTGAATTATCGATGTTTACTCAGGATCTTTAACTACCATTAACAACAGAATTCTATCTATACCAGGAACAGAGTCAAGGTAAGGGTCAATATGCCTTAGATGACAGGATGTCCCTCTTCTCTAACATGGAATCACACCAAACATGAATCCTTCTGAATACCTTTTACTGAAAATTACATGATAAATTATTGTGTTAATTTAATCAGACAATTAGGAGCTATATTAATTTTAAATGAAAAAAAATAGGATACACCATGTTAAAATTGTATATTTTACAATTATTACAATGATAACTTACAATCATTTGAAATGTCACATACTATATTGATATACCATATAATGAATTAGGTCTTCTCTGAGAATGAGCCAAGACCTGTCAAGTGGTGTATCCTGTCTTTGGATGTATAAGTATGAGACATTTTGTCAGGACTTTGCTGACAGCAGGGTACCATTTTGAAAACTGCCACTTCAACATGCTAAATGATACCCCTAGAGACCCCTGAAAGTGGAAATGTGCTTCTGAAAATCTAATTTCTGCTCTGAGAATAGTTTACTCACTGCCAAGACCTGACCTCATGCACTGTACTCTCAAATACCAGCCAAGTAATGGATCTGAAAAGTCACACTCCATTTTTTTTTACCCTTTCAAATACTGGTTTCCAATTCACTTGTGTACAATTTGAGTGAAGCAGATACCTTGTTAAGGCACTGGAACTTCAGTGACATTCCATCTCAATGGCTCTTTGGAGGATTTATGATGTGAGGTGACTCAGACTCTGTTAATCAGTTCAGGTGTTTCCACTTATGATAAATTAACTTTCTGCCAAGTTTTTTCAATCCTTTTACAGTCTTTACATAATATAAATCTTGTACTTTTTTCATTCACCTTTTGCATAGTGAATTCATAACAATAGGGAAAAGAGAGTATATAAGAAACAATACATAACAAATACTTGTTAAAAATAATAATCAATTGCATATGTTTTTTAAAGGACATTTCCAAATGGCTTTTCTTTTCATCAAAATGGAGACAAATGCTGGTCCGTTACATTGCCCTATCTGTTCTGTGGAGAAATGTCATTACTATCAATTCTTTTAATGTGCCTGATAAGGCATTTCAGATTGATGTTAAATATAGTCTTTGTCACAATCTTTGGGGCCCATTTTAGAAAATGCAAATGAAAAGATGCTAGTGAAGGGTATAATAAGCAATTCAAGTCAAGGCCATTGTGAAGTTTGGGATGGACCAAGGGGACCATTGAGAAGGGCAGGATGCTATCTAGATGGTTGTGGAAGCAGATGGTAAATTACCTTTATTTAACCTTGGGATATAGACCACATTTTATCGAATTATTTAACAACTTGTCTCGCACTTACCTCCATCTCCTTTTTCAAACCAATTTGGCATACATTTTTCTGTCTGTGCCTATCAAATGTTTTAGGCTTTAACTCTTAAATAGACTTTGGAAATCATAAGAAATAATTCTATTATTACAAAAAGGAAGCTGGAACACAGAAAAGGTCAAGACCTACCATAATACTACTAATGTAAATCATAGTCTGACTCTCACTGATGCTGAGAATTGGAAAAGGGCAAAGTAGTCACCTGGTTCAACCTACACCTGAAAAGATAATGAAGCTTCCAAATAGCCATCAAATATCTGATTAAAAATTATTTACTTTATAAGGAAATTCAATCCATTTACAGATTCCAATTCTTAGAGAACTATTCCAACATTAAACACAATCTTTTTTTGCATTCATTTTTCCTGGTTCAGTCTTCTAGGCCAAGCCTTCCCTCAACACCCCTCTCCAAACCCCTCAAAAAAAAAAGCTAATCTCTCTTTCAAAAATGTCCATTCTTGAACCTGGTTGTCCTAGCTCCCTGATTCATCTGCTCTCTAGGACAGACATCTTCAGTTCCTTCAATGGAAGACTTCCTAAATATTGACTGACTTACATGGCACAAACACAAGCCTTTACATCATCCTAGTTACCTTCCTTTCAATGTCTGCCAGTTACTTGTTTCCGACAGAGGGATTGTCCTGCATTAGGGGAAAAAGTGTTGGCTTTGGGTTTGGAGTACCTAACCTTGAATAATCTCTGAAACTTTCTGCCTATGTGGGACTTGGATCTTCACTTGATTTCTTTGGCCCTCAGTTTTTTCATCTGAAAAATGGAAGCGTTGTGTAACCTCCCTTTTGACTAAAATATTGTTATAAAGGACTCAGGTTCTATCTTTTTTTAATTCAAAGTGATTTAACCTCTCTTGTACTTCAAAATAGTGTTATAAGGGAGCAGATTGTACTATAATATAATCAATGTATGTTAAAAAAAGATATATTTGACATAAACTTTAGACATATAATAAAAAGAGTGGAAAAAAATAAAGCAAATCTCAATGACTGTGATTATGAACAAAAAACACTTCAACATGCATGAGTATTTACCAAATAATTAAGTTCCAAGAGGAATACTGGGAATGCAGCAGCCAAACTAAAATGCCACTATCCTCGTGGAGTTTAAGTCCTCTTGAAGTTCTCTTTGGTGATATTGTCTTAGTACTTCTTCAGAATCTTGAAGGGATTGCATTCAGTTTCTACACCTTTAGAGATTGCTTATTGTGACTCAGATGGTTAGAAACAACACTGAGTGAAGCTCCAAGTAGAATTAAAATTCAGATGGAGAATTCATGGGGCCATTATCTCATCTCTGAATTCAAAGTAATTTACACCTGCTCACTATTGAACATAATTAAACATGGGAGCAAAAGAGATTTTTGTGGCATCCTCAAAGGGACAAGAATTTATGTCTTAACTAACAGAGAACAAGAGATGAAATTACTACTTATTTCCAATTCAGGATGTCCTAAAAGTGGAGGAGGGGAAACAATTCAATGGCAGTTTTTTTTTTTCTATCAGCTTCCTACTCCTTGGATTAAACTCTACTATGCCATCAAGGGAAAAATATCACTTATTGAAAAACTCGCAATTCTGTAAGAACGCATCAGCTTTTGTTTCCCTTCCTCATCAGTACCCTCAGTATATTTTCCTGTTATCACAGGGCTAAAGGGAAGGGTAAAGAACTCCTTGCAAAGCCTCCATTTGAAGAGGGCTGTCAAAGCAGCTAGCTCAACATTTCTCACTAGCTTGTACTCCTTGTGTTTTACCCCATGATGCCCTTAAGAAAACATGGAAAATTAACCATTCCACATGAATGTGTTACCTTGGGTACCATCTGATGAAAAGGCTGGCAGGTAGAAAAAAGAGTTTCTTGCCAAAACTCTACTAAAGGCAGGCTCCCATATTAGATCTCTCTTCATTTCCTACCATTTTGTCCTCCTATTACTGGATTACACCATATCCCCCACACCAGTTACATTCTGTCCAAGCTTCCACTGTTCAGCTTCCTTTTATACATTTTCTTCTCCCATAAGACTGTAAGTTCCTTCAGGGCTGAGACTGTTTTTCAATTTCATATTTGTACATCTAATGCTTAGCCCAGGTACATATTAGACATCTCACTGATAATTATTTAGTGACTGTGGGCAGTTTGGTAAAATTTTCAGGTACAGTAGGCTATCTTCATAATTTAGCTGAACAAATATCACATATACCAGCCAAGAAAAAAGTGGTGCTCTTAGCTAAATAATTTATTATAATAAAAGTGAGTATACTAATATTGGTAAATATAAGAGTGCTCATGCAAACATGAAGGGGGTGAGAATGCATGCTTTCACAGTCCTCCATAATCCCATTACAACAAATAAGGCCATAATGCACCAGAGATGAACAATACCTTAGAAAGCGTCTGGTCCATAATGGTTCTTTTGCTTTTTTAATTTGACTTTTTGGAAGGATAAAAATCTGGTAATAGTATTTCTGGATCAAAGAGTATGCACAGTTTTATAATGTTTTGGACATAGTTCAAGATTATTCTCCAGAATGGTTGGACAAATTTACAACTCCACCAACAATTTATTGATCTACTTGTTTTTCCACATCTCTACCAGCATTTGTCATTTTCCTTTCCTGTCATGTTAGCCAATTTAATTGGTGAGAGGTGACACATTAGAGCTGTTTCAAGTGACATTCATTTATTTATTAGTGACTTAAATCTTTGATATTTTCTTCTGAAAACTACCTGTCCATATTCTTTGACCATTTATTAATTAGAGAATCACTCATTTTTAAAAATAAATTTGGGTCATTTGCCTATATATTTGAGAAATATTTAAGAAATTTTTAATAGAAATAGTGTAAAATCTCCCCCTACAGCAGTTTCCTTCTTTTCTTCCAATTTTGACTATGTTGCTTTGGTAGTGAAAACATTTTGATTTTCATTAATCAAAATTATCCCTTTTACTTTTTGTGATCCTCTCTATCACTTATTTGGTCAACAATCATAGTCTTACCCAGAGTTCTTTTTTTTTAAATTT
The DNA here is from genome assembly GCA_028658325.1 of Potorous gilbertii. Classification (NCBI taxonomy): domain Eukaryota; kingdom Metazoa; phylum Chordata; class Mammalia; order Diprotodontia; family Potoroidae; genus Potorous; species Potorous gilbertii. The sequence goes on from CM053770.1 coordinate 692,511,523, forward strand.
AATATAATTTATTTATTTCCAGTTTTCAACATTTACTTCCACAAGATTTTGAACTCCAAATTCTCTTCCCATCTCTCTGCTCCCCCCATCCTAGGAGAGCATTGCACCCCAAGCACATATTTCCCCAATCTACCTTCCCTTCTATCATCCCCCTTCTCTCTCCCCCTCCCCTCAGTTTTCCTTTAGGGCAAGATAGATTTCTATAAGCCATAGCCTGTAAAACTTATTTTTCCAGTTGCATGTAAAAACAATTTTAACATTCATTTTTAAAGCTTTGAGTTGTACATTCTCTCTCTTCCTCCTTCCTCATCCACCCTCCTTGAGAAAGCAACTAATTCCATATAGTCATACATGTGTAGCCATGAAAAACACTTCCATAATAGCCACATTGTGAAAGATTAACCACACTTTCCTCTATTTTGTCCTCCCCTCAATTTATTCCATTTTCTCCCTTGACCTTTCCCCCCAAAAAAAAGGTTTGTTTCTAATTACCCCTTCTCCTAACCTGAGGTCCCCTCTATTATCTTCTATCTCCTATTCCCTTTCCCCCTTCCTTCCTGTAGGATAAGATAGATTTCTATGCCCAGTTGAATGTGTCTTATTCTTTCCCTTCCTTCCTGTAGGATAAGATAGATTTCTATACCCAGGTAAATGTCTCTTATTCTTTCCCTAACTCTGATCCAAGAAGAATAAGGTTCACTTATTCACTCTCATCTCCCCCATCTTCCTCTCCATTGTAAAAGGTTTCTTGCCTCTTTTATGTGAGATGTTTTATTAAATTCTACCTCTCCATTTCTTTCTCCCAATACATTTCACTCATCACTTAAATTTTATTTTTTAGGTATCCTCCCTTCATATTCAGCTTACACTGTGCTGTCTGTCTATCTATCTATCTATGAATACAAAAACATACACACACAAACACACACATATATATATATAAAATACACACATATGCATATTATATACATATGCATGTACATAATCATATATAATATACATATATACACAAACACACACATATATACATATATATTATACATAATATACATACATATATATATGTATATATATATATATATATATATATCTCCAAATATACATTATAACTACCGTGATACTGAGTAAGGTCTCATAATTTACAAACATCATCATTCTATGTAAACAGCTCAACTCTAATGAATCCCTTATGACTTCTCTTTCTTGTTTAACTTTTCATGTTTCTCTTGGTTTTTGTGTTTGAAAGTCAGATTTTTCTATTATACTCTGTTCTCTTCAAGAAGAATGTTTGGAAGTCCTCTATTTTGCTGAAATTCCATTTTTCCCCTGAAGTATTATACTCAGTTTTGCTAGGTAGGTGATTCTTGCTTTTAATCCTAGTTACTTTGGCCTCTGAAATATCATATTCTACATCCTCTAATCAGTTAATGTAGAACCTGCTAAATCCTATATTATCCTAATTGTGTATACACAATACTAGAATTATTTCTTTCAGGCTGATTCTAATATTTTCTCCTTGATCTGGAACCTCTGGAATTTGACTATAATATTCTTGAGAGTTTTCCTTTCAGGATCTCTTTCAGAAGGTGATTCGTGGATTCTTTCCATTTCTGTTTGGTTCTAGAATATCAGGACAGTTTCCCTTGATAATTTCTAGAAATATGATATCTAGGCTCTTTTTTTGATCATGGTTTTCAGGTGGACCAATGCTTTTAAAATTATCTCTCCTGGATCTACTTTCCAGGTCAGTTGTTTTTCCAAAAAGATATTTCATGTTGTCTTCTACTTTTTTCATTCTTTTGGTTTTGTTTTATAATTTCTTGATTTCTCATACAGTCATTTACTTCCATTTGCTCCATTCTGCTTTTTAAGGAATTATATTCTTCATTGAGCTTTTGGACCTCCTTTTCTATTTTACCAATTCTGCTTTTTAATTCATTCTTTTCTTCACAGACTTTTTGGAACTCTTCTGCCATTTGGGCTAGTCTATTTTTAAATGTGTTTTTTCAGCATTTGTTTGTCTCCTTTAGCAAGCTGTTCATTAATTTTCCACATTCTTTTCATGTACCCCTCTGCTTTCTCTTCCCAATTTTTCTTCTGCTTCTCTTACTTGATTTACAAAATTCTTTTTGAGCTGTCCCATGGCCTGAGATAATTTTATATTTTTCTTGGAGGTTTTGGATGTGGGAGCTTTGTCATTGTTGTGTTCTTCTGGTTTTATGCTTTGATCTTCCTCCAGCTGTATGCTTTGATCTTCCCTGTCATAAGAAAACACCTTTCACCAGTAAAGTAACCTTCTATAGTCTTATTTTTACCCCTTTTTGTCATTTTCCCAGCCAGTTACTTGATCTCTTAGCTCCTTGTTAAGTGGAGCGTGCACTGCCCCAAGTTTCAGGGGCTTTGTGCAATTGCTTTCAGAGATATCTCTAGGTACCTGCAAATTCTCAGTTCCTCCAAAGTGGCATTGTCCAGGTGGAGGTGTTTACTCCTCTCTTGGCCTGTACTCTGGTCTATGAGCAACCGCAAGCATTCTTCTTTGCCCTGGATCTGCAAGTAGGATTCCCTCTCCACATGGTCACCAGTTTGGCCACAACAGTATTGCTCCTTGTCCCAGGACTGACAACCAGTACAGCAAACACACATTAGCTGCTCGATTCACCCTCTTTCTGCATGCCAAAAGCTCCAATAGCAACTGGTCACTGCAGCTGTGACTGCAACCACCCTGGATGTGAATTGGGGATAGTCCATGTTCCTCCCTCACTCAGGTTAGAGAGCGTTCTCACTGACCTTTGAAATTCTCTTTAGAGTTTATGAGTTGAAACATTTGGAAACTGTAGAGAAGTGATTCAGCACCCTGAGGCCTGCTTCATTCCTCTCTGTGCTGGTGCAGTCCATTCTGGGCTGTGCTCCGCTCCAAGCTCTGTGCAATAGACACATCCTGTCAGCCTTCCTGATTATCTTGGGTTGGAAATCTGTTTCCCTCTGTCATTTTGTGAATTCTGCTACTCTAGAATTTATTCAGAATCATTTTTACAGGTATTTTGAGGGATTTGGGGGGAAACTCAAGGAGGTCCCTGCTTCTACTCTATCACCATGCTCCATCCCCCTTACTCAGAATTCTAATATATTTTTTCTTTCCTGCCCTAATTTGCTTGTATTACCTTTAATGTATAAACCATGTACCTATTTTAAGCTTTTCTTCGTAGGCAATATTGGAGGGTAGTCAATACCCAATTTCCTCTGTATTGCTTTTCAGTTTTCCTAATAGTTTTTGTCGAATAGTGAGTTCTTACCTCCGAAACTTGGATCTTTGGGTTCACCAATATTAGATTATTATGGTCATTTACTTTTATATATTATGTAGCTACTCTAACCCATTCATCAACCACCCTGGTATTTCCCAGCCAGTAACAGATTCTTTTAATGATTACTGCTTTGTAATACAGTTTGAAATTTTGTACCACTAGACTACCTGCTTTTAGGTTTATTTCATTGATTTCCTTGATATTATTCCATCTGCCCAACTTTTGCTTGTACTTATTAGTTTTTTTCTTACCCCCCAAAACCAAGTTCCTTAACTTCAGTCTGTCTCAGTCTTCTCATCTATAAAATGAAGAAAATACATAATTATTAGGGACAATTTTGCCCAGTCTTATGGCATTAAAACTGGCAATCTAATTGAATGGAGGGCTTAAAAATATAAATTGCCCAGATTAATAAAAGATGAAGCAGAATACTTAAATACCCTTATCTTTGAAAAAGGAATTGAACAAACCTTAAATGACCTTCTTACACAGGGTAAGGACAAGCAAATTCTGCCAAAGATCTAAGGAACAATTAATCTTAGTACTATGTAAACTCTTTGAAAATAATAGCTAACGAAAGAGGCCTGCCAAATTCCTTATGGCACAAATATGACTTGATACCTAAAACAGGGAGAGGAAAAACAAAAAAAGAAAACTATAGACCCATTTCCCTAATGAATTTTGATTCAAAATTTTAAGTAAAATATTATCAAGGAGATTTCAACAATATAGAAAATACACTAAGACTAGGTGGGATTTTTGCCAGGACAAGTTCTGGTTCGCCATTAAGACAACTGTAGCAATAACAAAAACAAAATCATACAGTTACAATAATAGCTGCAGAATAACCTTTTGACAAAATACAAGATCTACATCTATTAGAAACACCAGCAAACACTGAAATAAATGTAACCTTTCCTAAAATGATCAGTAGTTCCTATTTAAAAGCAAGGATAAACATTATCTGTAATACGGATATACTTGGAACCTTACTAGTAACATCAGGATAGCAAGGATAGCCATTAGCACTTTTATTATTCAATGTTTTAATAAAAACATTAGTTCTAGCAATAAGACAAGACCAGTGAATTGAAAGAATGAGAATAGGCAATGAGAAAACAAAGATATAATATAATGATATGAAGGTGTGCTTAGAAAAAAACCTAGAGAGTCAAACTAATTGAAACAATGAACATTTTTTTAAGCAAAATTAGAAGATATTAAATAAACCCACACAAACCATCAACATTTTTATATATTACCACCAAACCCAGTAGGAAAAGATAGAATGAGAAATCGCATTAAAAATAATTGGAGACAGTATAAAATCCTTGGGAGTCCACCTGCCTAGACTCACATAGGAATCATATGAACACAATTACATATTCTTCAAACAAAGGCAATTCTAAGGAATTGGGAAAAAAAATATTAGTTGCTATGTGTAAGCTGAACCAATATAAAATGACAATACTATTTGTAACTTTAATTAGAGCTAAATATCCTCCCTACTCATTAATAGGCCTCACCTGAAACTTATTAAGGGAAGCTTTTGTTAATTTCTATGAAGCATTTGGTCAGGAAGGGCATGATGCCCTCTCGCTCTGAAAACTGTCTATATACTCTGAGCTAACGTTTTACTTCGGGACTTACTCTTTGGAAGAAAGTTTATGTGGCAGATGAGACTCTGGGTATCCATTAAAGAGCCCCCCATCTTTTAAAAACCAGATGTTGCTGCTTTTCTCTCTGGTGACTATGTATGTATGTATGTAATAGTTAGATAGTTGGATCTATCTATGGGTCTTTGATGTATTGCTAATGGTCAGATAGAAGCCCATCTGTTGGTTTTTATATTTCTGCTTTTATTTTCTGTCTTGGTGAATGCATTTAAAGAAGATTGTTGACCCTTCAAAAGTTGCTTTCCTTTCAGCAAAACAGATCTAAGAACCTGTGCTTGAAGGTCATCCTGAATGCGTTAGGGTGCTTACTGCTACGCTATCTAATTTATTTATTTAGTCCATTACAAACTATCAAAAATTATTTTATCTAGCTAGAAAAAATTAAAAGTTATATATAGTAAAAAATGGCAAGACTATCAAGGGAAAGAATGAAAATAAATATGAAGGGAAATGTTCTATCAATACCAGATCTCAAGCTTTGATACAAAACGGTAATCATCAAAACAATTTGGCATGGTATATGTTATAAGAAATAGTGTTGATCGTTCAAATACAGTGGATATTGTAGCGAAGCACCCTGACATGCACAGGGAGGTCTGCTATCACAAGTTCTTATATCTGTTTTTCTACAAGGAAAGCAACTTTTGAGGGGTCAAAAATTACATTAATCAAACACATGTATTTTCACTTTCTTCAGAGGAACAAGTCAGCACCTTGAACTTCAGAGAAATTACAGAAACGTCAAAATCAACAGACAGGCTTCCAACTGCTTGACATATATCACAAATTGACAGATAACTGTCTGACCATACATACATAGCTACCAGAGAGAGAAGCACCAACATCTGAGTTTTCAAGGCAGAGGGGTTGCTTAGTGGCTTCCCAGAGTCTCATCTAATACATATAGCTCATTCCAAAAGTTAAGCTCCAAAGTAAAACCTTACCCTCAGAGTATTCATGCATTATTTTAGAGCCAGCGGCATCACAACACTTGAGAACTAGTCAATCGTTAAAAACTTAACAAAAGATACGGACCTTCCTACAAATCTTCCCTAATCAAACTCCCCTTAATGGGCAGGCCCATTAATGGGTAGGGAAGAACTTCTTTAATCACATTATTCGATCAGAGGCACTTGATTTTATTAGAAAAAAATGCATTATTAATACAGGTAGACAATATATAGAAGCAAATAATGTAAATAACCTAGTATCTGACAATTCCAAAGATCCCAAATACTGAGGCAATACCTCATTATTTGACAAAACTGCTAAAATTACAAAAAAACAAACAAACAGATATACAAAAAGTTCTAGAAAGTCATCTGGAACAAACTTACATTGGAGCATCTCATATTGTACACAAAAATGAAGTCAAAATGGGTACTTGATTTAAACATAAAGGATGATATCATAAGAAAATTAGGAAAGCATGGGAAAAAATAGCTTTCAGACCTATGGATTGTGGAAGAATGCATGGAAAAACAAGAGGAAGGATCCTGGGTGGTAAAATGGATAATTTTCATTATATTAAATTAGAAAGATTTTACACAAACCAAACCAATGCAGTCAAAATTAGAATGAAAGTTGGAAACTGAAAAATCTTTAAAGCAAATTTCTCTGATAAAGGCCCTATTTCTCATGTATATAGGGAACTGAGCCAAATATATAAAAATAAGCCATTCCCCAATTTATAAAAAATAAAATGATATCAATGGCAGTTTTTAGAAGAAATCAAAACTAACAATAGTGATAGAAAAAAATACCTGGACCACTAATAATTTAAGAAATGCAAATTAATATGACTATGAGATACCACCTTACCATCACAAAATTGACTAAAATGACAGAAATAAGAAAACCATAAATACTGGGTGAGGATATCAGAAAATATGTACAGTTCCTGAAATTTTGGTAGAGATATGAACTAGTCCAACCATTCTAGAGAATGATTTGGAGCTATTCTAAAAGGCTATAAAACCAAGCATAACCTTCGACCCATCAATACCACTACTATGTTTATATGCCCCACCACCTCTGACCAGAAAGATCAAAGAAAAAGGTGAAGGACTCATGCTCAAAATATTTATAGCAACTCTTTTTTTGAAGGCAAAGGATTAAAAACTGAGAAGATGGGTATCAATTGGAGAATGATGAAACAAGTGATGGTAAATGATTGTGAGGGAATCCTATTGTGTTCCCAGAAAGGATATAGGAGATGGTCTCAGAAAAACCTGGGAAGGCTTATATGGAATAATGCAAAGCGAAGTAAGCAAAAC
>CM053770.1:692518879-692555712 GCA_028658325.1 Potorous gilbertii
CTCTCTCTCTCTCTCTCTCTCTCTCTCTCTCTCTCTCTCTCTCTCTCTCTCTCTCTCCCCCTCTCTCCCTCCCTCTTTCTCTCTCGCTCTCTCATATGTTTTGCATGACTTCATATGCATAGTATATTTCTTACCTTCTCGGTGGATATGGTGTAGGAGAATCTTGAATTGAAAAGTAAAATTTTTAAAAATAAAAATACCTATCTCCTAAGGTTGTTTTGAGGATAATATTGGATAAATATATAAAGTGCTTTGAAAACCTTCAAGTGATGTAGAAATACTTTTTTGTTACTGTATATTGCAACTTCTCAAATATTAGAATGTATAGACATATTAGATAGAGTGGACATTCCTTTATAATTGGCTTAAGCCAAACAGCAACTGAGATTCATTCCAATTCACAGTCTATGATTCTAGGTATATGGTGTGAAACTGACAAAGAGCTACAGCAATGGAAAGCAAGGACCATTTTATTTTTGTCTTTGTAACCCCAACAGCTAGAACAGAGCCTGACATGAAAGAGTTAATACTTAATAAAGGCTTCATGAATGATCATTTGACAAATGAATTAATTCCTCAGGTTCATTCCTAGTGGAATACTCTGAGATTCTAGTAAAAAAAGTAAAAGTGAAGGAAATGTAATACCTTTCTCACTGTATTTTATGTAGAACTCTTATTCAGACTCATAGCCCATCATTCAAATGCAGGAGGAAATATTATGGGAAAGGGTCTAGACAATGTTAGCATGAAAATGAACAGCATGGCAGCTTAATTCTTATATGCCTCACTGAGTATTGCATTTAAGCTCCTATTGTATTATCCAGCCATTTCCCATTTTTACAGAAGATTTTCAATTTGGAAAAACTGAAAAAATATCTACCCAATGGAATTACTATAAAGCAAAGTCATTCAGATCACTCCTCCTATGGAATAGATTCCAGAGCTATATTAAAAGTTCCAAAAGGATCACATAGGGAAAATCTCTATGAGGACAAATGCTCATCCTTGCTTTATTACGACTCATTAAAAGGGGAGCTGTTGGCAGATATTCTCTCCAGTTATTGTGGCTCTTTTCAATGTCCCAGTGTATGCCCCTATGCACAGGATGTGGCCCTGAACCTTTTCTCTGAAACTTTCAATGAACTTGATCAGGTATGAGGTCACCCAATCTCATTTCTCCATAACCATTTGTAATAAGAGTTAAAAATCTTCCCTGACCATTAATATGCTTCAGGTGGTTTGATTAGAGGAGGCTTGTTTTTCAGGAAAACCCACACATTTTGTTAATTGCTAATGAAGTACTGGGTCAGGGGGGTCATTATGCCCTCCAACTCTGAAAAACACACACATACACACACACACACACACACATATGTAAATATATATATACATATATATATATACATACATACTGAGGTGAAATTTTGCTTTAGGGCTCAAATCATTGGAAGAGGGTTTGGGTGAAGAGACCAGACAAGACTCTGGGAAGCTGTTAAGGAGCCCTCTGACTTTGAAAACCCAGATGTTGCTGCTTCTCTCTCTGGTAATGACATATGAATTGTCTATGGTCAGGTATTTGGAAGTCCTGTCTGTTGGTCTTTCTGTTTGTATTTTCTCTGAATTTCAGGGTGTTACCTTTTCTTCCCTGCACCAAGTGAATGATATATATGCTTGATTAAAGGAAGATTTTAACTCTTTTAAGGTTGTTTTCCTTAGAAAAGCAGATCTAAGAACCTGTGTTGAAGGTCATCCTTTGTATGCCAGAGTGCTTGCTGTTACACCATCACACATATCAATTTTTGCCTAAATATGAAATTATTGTTTCTTCAGTCCTAAAGACACAATGAGAAACACTCCATTTTCAGATAGTATCCTAAGAAAACTTCCATATACTCAAGATTTATCTCCTTTTCTTTAAAAGAAAACAAAACAAAAAAAGTCTATATTTAGGAGACTTGTTCTGTGAGGTTCTTAAAAAATATTCTCATATGATCTAAGTACATCTTACTAACTACTGTGTACTAACTACTTACTAACTAACTAATGTGACATTAGTTTCACAAGTAAATGTGCATCCTTTTCATTGATTTAACTAAAAATCCAGTAGTGTTCAAAAATATTCAAACAATAGGTTTCAATAGCCCCACTCTTTATACTACTATAGGGTGGTTTGAATTTGCAGGAAGAAAGGTATTTCATCTCAGTTTGTGTAGGAAGACCAATAGCAGAGAGAATCAATGGACCACTGTATTCTGCTAGGAAATCTAAAGAAAAATGATGTTACTGCTGCCATATCCACCTGAAAATATGAATATGATACTTGCGAGTACTGAAGTATGATATGTAGATAAATAGATAGAAAGAGATATGTAGATAAAAATGGAGTGTATATGTGTGTGTGTGTTCTACTTTAGTTAAATCTTTTAACAGGTTGTAAACTTAAGCTTTAGCAGTAGAAAAAAGAACAGTGAAACCTGCTTTCTTCAATATTATTTCCATTTATAGTTGAGAATATTCTTTGGATTCATTATATTCCATAATCCTGCCAATTTCAAATTTATATTATTTATAGTTATACTTTCCCTTTGGAAGACACAATCCCTTGAAAATTCACACTTAAGTTGTGTTTGGAGAAAACAACTATGCTGCCAGTTGTTTTCTTGTAATCCTCCCACAAAAGACTGCCTAAATATTGTCATAGCCCATTTTCTCATATGAGACATGAGTAAAGCCTTAATCCTTGACCTTAGACAGAGGGAGACTCATAATACATACATTCTTTTGTTTGCCAATGTAAGAGGCATTGAGGTGGCAAGCTCAGGGGAGAGAGGGCTATATTTAAAGTTAGAGGATCTGAATTCAGATATTAGTTCATTCTGTTAATATCTGTGGGATCTTGAATGAGTAATTTAACATACCTTGCTCCCATTGGGCCAAATTGTAATTCAGTACCTAGGGAAGATATTCTCTATGAATATTTCCATCTTCTAATATAAAATGCTGTCACAGAGGCAGGAAGATGCAGGGTTCAATCCTCTTTCTGTCATATATTAGCCATCCTTGGGCAAGTCTTTCAATCTTTGTGTGCTATGTTCTATGTGAGTTGCAATGTGTTACTGACAAAAGTGAAGATCTGTAGCTTTTTCTCCTCCTTCATAAAAGAAGGTAGTTAGACTGGACATTCCTCAGGTCCCTTCTAGGCCTAGGTATAGAAGACAATGAGCCTCTCATCTGATTTGAGTTTCTGTGACAGTGAGTTAGAGTCAGTTCCCTGCTGGGGGATGAAGTTCAATTCCAAAACAGAATTAAAAAAAGTAGAGTAACTGGGCTGTGACATAACGAGAGATAACCAAGTGCTTGGCTGTAATGTGCAAAGCTCAAGCTAATTAATAAAGATCCCTCTATTCTAATTACAAATGACTTTGTAGAGCTCTATAACTGAGTACTTCCAATGGACTGTCCAACGTAACTTCTGCCACAGTGAAACACTCTATTTCATCTTGGAATGGTTGTTAGCCAGCCATGGTGATTTAATGACTTGAAAACAGTGTTATTAATTTAGCTCTGATATTTTCTACCAAGTCATAGGGTTTAACTTAAAATTAAATTAACATTAAAATGAACTAGAAGGAAAAATTAAAATGCTGTTGACAAGCAGCACATGTTGAATGGCTTACTAAAATTATGGTTGTAAACCTTTCTCTTTTTATTAATTCCATACTTTCCCTTTAAGGGGAAAAAAAAACTTATGATAAATGCTTCATAAATTCCTTTAAGTCCAATAATTATTACCCTGAAATACGAAAGTTGGTAAGACATGAATGTAAAAAATGTTGCATTTACTGTATTTAAATGCTAATTTTGGGTTCTATTTTTACATTTTCATTAATAAGTCCATAATTGTGCTAAATGGGAATATTTTTCAGATGGATGCAGTAAGAAAAGAAAATAGCTTGTTGGTTTATTAAATTACATAAATACATGAATATACAAATGAGACAGGCAGTGAATACATAGCGTGCAGAAACATTACCGTAAAGAACTCAGTAAATGTACTTCCAATAAATATGCCAACGTAAAATATCTATATCTTCATATATGTTTAGATAGAAAAGAAAGAAAGGAAAGAAGGAAGAAAGAAAATAACATTTATATAGTGCTTCAAGTTTCTCAAAATTCTTAACCAATATTATTTCATTTGATTCTCACAAAAACCTTGGGAAGGAGGTACTATTATTGTGACATTTTTAGATGAGAAAACTGAGGCAGAGAGGGGTAATGTGCCCTGTTAAGACTCTCCTAGCTAGTATCTAAAGTTGATTTTGAACTCAAATTTCCTTCACGCTAGGTCCAGTGTTCCATCCACTCTGTCAACTGACTGTTCCATATCTCATCTACACGCACACACACACACACACACACACACACACACACACAAACACACACTGCATTCCCTCCATGAGCTAGGGATCTGATTTGATCTATATGGAAGACGAATGTCCATCTTGACAAAATCATTGATCTTTTTACTATTGAAATATACTTTCCAAGAGGTTATGGGAAAGATGCTCTATGGTAGGGTGAGTGACCATGGAGATGAATTATGAAAGTTCTTACCATGTTATTCCTTAATATATGGAAGGTCAAACTATTAATTCTACTACAACACCATTCCCTTCCCACCCAGGGAGAATATATGAGGGTAAAAGTCAGATGAATGGAATCCTTGGGCTGCTGAAATCCATGTTTATGACCACCATGAATTTATCACCTTAGAATTTTTCTATGGGTTTCACCTGGTTTTTCTTTCTGATATTATAACATAAAATAAATTGTCTATCTCTGGGAAAGATAGATTTTGAATGAAACTCTTTCAGGGACTTCTCCCCCACCACAAACACTGATTATTTTCTGCAAATCTGTGTAAATTGTTTAATACACAAAGAAAAGAAATTGGTTCACTTCTAAGAACTATTAAAATAGATAAAAAATTAAAAACAAATGAAACAGCCTCCATTTTCATAAATGTACACATTTTGGATTTCTTTAAAAATGCAGAGTGGGCATTTCAGAAATGCAGTGTTTATATTGTCCATGTGAGCCCTGGAGCCCAAGAAGGCAGTTTCCCTGAAATATCTCATCCACTTCAAATACAAAAAGTACATTTGTAGAGGTTAAAAACAACTGACTTCTGCCTTACCTAGCTGGTGAAATTCCAGAATGTGCCTGGGAACACTAATAGGTAGCAATAAATCAATCATAGGAATGACATCTGAATTTTGATTTGCAGAGATTTATGATTTTTCCCTCTACTTTGTAAGAATAACATATACAGTTGTTGAAAAATACATTGTGCATATGAGATAAATCTCCATGTATGTCCAAAGCAAGGGGTGGGGTCAGGGGGACTTAATTAGAAAGGTTTCTAATTGAAGAATGAAATTGCTTTTCCTTCTTAGAGTTTGTCACCTTTAGCATGTCTCATTCCTTTTCTTCCAAAGGAAAAACAGAACAGAGAGCATATTCTCAAGAATTTTCTTTGGTATAACAGGAAAAATTGCTGGGTTTTTTTGAAATTGCAACATCATATTACATCAACAGTAGGAGAATAAGGAGACATGTCAATCAATCAATTAATATTTATTAACTGATTACTGTTTCTCAGAAACTTTGATAGTCTCCAGGACTAAAAAGATAAAAAGAAACAATAATAGTCCTCAAGTGATAATAATGCCGTCATTACTCCTACCAAAAATAATACCCACTTTAGTATTTTAATATTCATAAAACACTTTGCTGATGTAATTGCATTTGATTCTACCTGTGAGGTAGGTTATATTCTCATGCTCATTTTTCAGATGAGCAAATTGGGCCTGAGAGATGTTAAATGACCTCGCTAGGACCAAAAAAGCTTGCCTCCAAGTTCTAGGAGTCTTATCTTACCCACAATGCCTCTTTGAAGTTGCTTGTGTTCTGTCAGGGAAATAGAAGAAAAAGCCCCTCAGAAAAAGATGATTGTCACCTGAGACAAAAAAAAAGAATATTTGAGCAGCAGCATTCATTCATTACCAAAATAAGAGGACCTGCCCCATTCCTTCCTGGGCTGCAGCTGCCAAAACAACTAGACACGTTGTGCAACTCTTTGATTGAGTTGTGGAGTGTACAGGGATGTGATCTTAGGGTCTTGGTGAGTTTTCGTCATTTAAGAGGCAGGACAGTCTTGATCCCATCCTTTCTTGTCTTCTCCAGCCTTTCGATTTTGATGTCATACCTGTTCTCTGTAATAAAAAGTCTCTCTCTATTGGTCATTTCTCTGATGCCTATAACTACGCTCATGCCTTCCCCAATGTAAAACACAGCCACAATAAAAAGCACACATTAACACTAACACAAACCTCCCTTGCTCCTCTGTTCCCAGCTATTATCTTATATCTCTCCTTGTTGAGGTTTCAGGCTAAACACATTGAGAAGCCTTCAATAATTTGTGACTTTCTTATGTCTTTTAAACCCTAGGTAATCAATGCTGGGCTTCATTCAAGTGAAAGCATTCTCTTCAACATTACCAATGGACTTTGAGTTGTCCAATTCAACAGGCTTTTCACAGTCTTCTTTCTTTCTGATCTCTCTGTAGAATTTGACATAGTGGATCACATGCTCAATCCTGTCTTCCCTAAAGCTTTTCATGACACTGTTCTCACTTGATTCTTTTCCTAATTGTCTCCCTATTCCTGCTGCATCACCTTTGCCTGCTTTGCAGTCTCCTAACTGTGGTTGTTCCCCTAAGGCTTGCTCCTGAGTCCTCTTTTTTTTCCTCTCTACTATACTATTTAGTATTTTACTTAGTACCCAGGGGTTCAATAACCAGCCCAGTGTAAATGATTCTCACATCTAAATACCCAGCCTTACTTTCTTTCCTAACTCCTTTACCGATTAACTTCAGATGTTTCAAACTGAATGTCCTATAGACATTTCAAGATCAACATATCCAAAAGAAAACTCATTTGTCTTCTGCTTTAAATCATCCCCACCTCTGAACTGCCCTATGACCATGGTCAGCAACATCATGCTCCCACTCACCCTGGTTGACAATCTCAGAGTCAGCTTTGACTCCTCATTGTCACTGTCCTGAAATATCTAATAAGTTACTAGACCTGTTCAGTTTTGTTTCCAAAACATGACTCACATTCATCCTGTTATCTAGGATAGGGTAACCGTAAGCACCTCAATATACACAGGAGATCCTACTATCACAAGTTCTTAGATCTGCATTCCTTAAAGGAAAGGCAATTTTTGAGGGGTTAACAATTACTTTAATCAAGCACATGTACCAATCCTTTAACTAAGCACATATATCATTTACCTAGCTCAGGGGAGTCAGCACCCCAAACTTCAAAGAAAATATAAAGAAATTAGCATTCAACAGATAAGGCTTCCTCTGCCTGAATTCAACAGACAGTTGGACCCCAAGTGCCTGGCTATAGTTACTAAAGAGGGAAGCATGACATCTGGAGTTCTCAAAGCCAGGGGGCTCCTTAGCTGCTTCCCAGAATCCTTGTTTGGCATTCAAACCTTGTTACAAAAACTAAGCCCCAAAATAAAACCTCACCCTCAGAGTCTTTATACACTTTTTACAGGCAGAGAGCTTCACATCCCTTGAGAACCAATGCCTCATTGATAAAAGGTATGGACCTTACAAATCTTCCCAGATCTGAAAATGAGTGGGAAAGATTCTTCTTACTCATATTCAAATAGAGGCATTATATTTCTTGATTACACTAAAGCAAAAACAGCAAAAGATTCTATTTTATTTGCCATTACAGATAGAGAGACAGTAAGGTTGCACAGTTCTCCCCAGCAGGCACTATCACCAAAGCCATTTAATGGATCTGTCTTCCTCAAGTCTCTTACAATTCCAGTTCATTCACAACACAGCTGACAAAGTGACCTCCACTAAGGGTAGTTATGACCATGGTACCCCACTACGCAATCAACTCCAATGGTTTCCTTTTGACTCCAGGATGAGATATAGACTATTGTGCTTCTAATTCAAAGTTCTTATTAAGGTTACCCTTTCCTGCATGTCTAGTGATCACATACTTTCCTCCTCTAAAATCCAACCGTATTGACATCTACTCTGTATGAGGCATTGGACCATGTGCTCTATGATAAGATTTAATTTGATCTTCACAACAACCTTATGAGATGGATGCTGCTAATAGCTCTATTTTACAGTTTAAGAGAGTGAGGCAGATTTAAACCCAGGTCTTCTGATTCCAGGTCAGGGACTCTGTTCTCTCTACTATCTACCTCATTACTCCTCTCCAAGATTTTTGAATGGATGACCTTCATTCTTGGAATGGATTACTTTCTTTACTTATGTGTCTTACAATTCATAGTTTCCATTAAAATTAAGGTAAATGGCCACTGTTTTCAAAACTCATCCTTCCCTCCTCCTAGTTGCTAATGCCATTCCCTCTAAGATTGCCTTTCATCTGTTCATGATGCAGCTCACATTCACTTATTCTAAAGCTGTCTTTGCCACTAAAATGGAAGGTCTTTGTAGTCAGGGGCTATTTTTCTTCTTTGTTTTCATCATTCTTGACTAGAGAAATGCAAATTAAAGCAACTTTGACGAACCATCTCACACCTGTCAGATTGGAGAAAATGTTACGTTCAGTTATTTCAGTCAAATCTGACTCTTTATGATGCCATTTGTTTTTGTTCTTGTTTTTTGGCAAAAGTACTCGAATGGGTTGCTAATTTTTTCCCAGCTCATTTTACAGATAAGAAATCTAAGGCAGAGTTCAGTGACATGCTCAAGGTCACAGACTAGTAAATCTCTGATGCCACATTTGAACTCAGGTCCTCTTCAATCCAGGCCTCATGATCTATCTGCTATTTCACCTACCTGTCCTTTGAAATTATATATTTAAGGGCAAAGCCCTACCCTTGTTATAATTTCCTGCCATGTCTAAGTCATGAGTTCTTCCTCAGACACAGCATTATTTACCTAAAACCTCAAGTACTGTTTTAGAATTTAATCCAAAGGAGTTTAAGTGTTTGGGTGTCTTGAATATAGAGCCAAAATAGTGCCTATGCCCCTTACACAATAACTTTGTTCTTCGAAGATATGACAAGGAAGATGGAAAGTGTATGAATTTCAATCCAATGATCCAAAGCGTGTTGACTGAACACTCACTAGGTTCCAACATCTTCTATAATTAAAGTACTTCCTTCATTTTCTCAGGCATAGAATCATGAGTGAATAAAGTCCATAGGGTTCCAAATCCCTTATATAGCTTGTTTTGTTTAGATTTATTTTACTACACTTCAGTAAATTAAAAAAAAATGAATAAGAATTCTTTTACCCAAAGATTTCAATCTGTCTTTCACTTGATGGACATTCTTCCAGAGTGGTAGCTGATGAAAAATGTTTTCCTTTTAATGCCAGGCTAGTGAGGAGACTCCAAAACTAGATACACACATGCTTGCAAAGACTGTGATGAAAGCACACCATGCCTTTCTAGTTTTGATATCTTAGCCAGATCCTTACAAAACTCAATTAATCAATTAGTCATAGGCTTTAGACTAAATACATAACATTATTCAACCTGTGTAGATGTTTTTAAGACAATAGATCCCAAACAACTTGGCCACACCCCAGGAGTTATATAGGAATTATAAAGCAAGTTGAGGAGTGTCTTATAACTGAAAATTAAATTATCATGTTGTTCCTGTAAATATTTTGGAAAGAAATTGCTGAGGGCTGATGTGGGAGCAGGAGGAGGATTCTTCTCCTAAAAGTATTGAGCTGTGTTCATCCTTCCTTGCCAAAGAAGACCATGCCATCAGAGAAATGATGACATGACTTGCCCCTGACCTTTTTTTATTGAGGGAGGGCTGTGCAAGGTCACCAGTCTCACTTATTGTCCAGAGTCATCTGAATCCAGTGACCAGATATTCATCAGGAAGACTGGAGATGACCTAGTATGCACTGGGAGACCTTGGCCCCTTTAAGTCAAGGTCTATTCAGGTACTCACTTGGGGTGAAGTAATGCCTATTCATTAAATAGCCTGCAGGTGGCTTCTTTAATGAGGGAAAGAAAAATGAAGACATCAGACTGGGAGGGAAACAGCAACAGTCACTATGGATAATCAGTCTGCAGCCAGAAGAGAGCCCTTAGGCAAGTTGTCCACTGAATGAGCTTCAGAGTGCAGTAGGTTTAAGGTTTTGGGAAGGGAAGGGAAGGGGAGGGGAAGGAAGGGGAGGGGAGGGGAGGGAAGGAGAGGGGAGGAAAGGGAAAAGGAAAGGAAAAAAGATAGGAAAGGAAAGAGGAAAGGAATCTAGCCAGTAAAACTCATTTAACTAGGTATCTTTTGGCTATCCAAATTTACCTTACTTTGGAGAGGAGAAGGAAGGGAGGGGGATATAGACAGGAGAGGAGGACCTGAGTTACCCAGCTGGCTAGATCCCCATTCAGGCAGCTGCGTCTACTCACAGATTGTCTTCATCCTTCATTACCAAAGAAGACCATGCCATGAGAGAAAATGGATGCAGGAGTTAGACCATTATATATGGTCTCTAAACCTGAGCATACTGTCCTCTAGACTCTGTGCACTTCTAGGATGATGTGTTATGACTTGAGCAGGGGATGGTTTTAGGTATTTGAGGATGGGGCTATATCAACTCATCACTTTATGAAATGTACCTTTCTGAAATCTACTAAAGAAGGACTGACTAAATGGATTAATTACTAATAATCTTTCTGGGGGAACAAATTGGCTAGGGTTTCAGTCAATGGCATTAGAAAATGTCATGTAACACTTTCTCCCTCATTTTCTTGCTCATACAATACACTGTACTTTCTCCATTATTTGTCAACTGGAAGAGTGTCTTCACTAAATAGTGTAATGTCTTGTATGCTGTAACTTGTAAAGGTTTGTCCACATCAGAATGTTCAAAACTAAATAAGACGTAATTTATTAGGTGGAAAGGAGATAATAAAATTTCAAGCATACTTGGGGGCTATCTATGATAAGGGAGAAATCTGTGACCATAATTATAATAAGATATATCCACCATGAGTCTTTGGAATACCTCTGGTCGAGTTGGAGAAAGTAACACACACATATACACCTTCTCTATACGTATACACACATATATACTTTATATATGTTTGAGTGTATATATGTATGTATATACATATGTAGATATAGCTATATACACACTCTAATAAAATAATAAAATAAACTTCTGATGCAACCTGAAGTACTGTATCTAATTAATTAATATTAGTCCCAATAAAAGGGATAGAGTGATATCAATAATTTCTTTGGTAAGAAATTACAAAAAAATTGTGGTTCGATGATTTACAAATTCTCTGCCTTATGATGTGTAACTGAGCAGCATATACTCAGTCTAAAAGCAAGGACCATCTCTTCCGAAGATTTCATCACGCCAATATTCTAATTAAAACCTTGAAGCTGATTAATTCCACAAGCTTCTCTGCACTCACCCCTCTTCCTGCTCTATGACTAGCTTATCTTTCTACCTGTGTAACCTTGTGGAAGTTATTTAACCTCTGTGTTTTGTTTGCTCAACTGTAAAATGAGCTGGTTGCACCAGCTGACCCCTGAGGTCACTTCCATCTCTCAGTCTGTGGTCCTGTGATGCTGTTTGCCTCCACCTCCTTAATGCAGAATCGACAACTTCCTCGGTCTATATCTCGTCTCTTTGGCCCCCTTTCCTTATGACTTCACTGCTCTCTTCAACTGAACCTACTCCCTCCCAATTTCTTATGCTCCTCTGCCCATTGCTTCAATGAATGACCTTTAGAACACCTGTGCCCATGTGTTAATACTTCCTATTTCAAATACAAATAGTTTTATATTTACTCTGAATAGATCTATCATACATTTGAGATCATAGGTCAAATATTGAGAGCTGGAAATGAACTCAGAGTTCAGACATCATCTCCTCCAACCACCTCATTTTATAGATAAGGAAACTGAGATCCAGGTGATGGAAGTTATTTGTGTGAGGTCACACAGATGAGAATCTGATTTGGGAAGTGAGATTAGTTCCTCTGACTCTAGAGCTGCTCTCATTGCACTCTACCCATACTGTTATATTGTTATCCCCCCACACACACATACACACACATTCATCCATGCACACATGCATGCATATGCACACTCATTATAAAATCAGTAACCAAACCTGTGAAAAGGAGCAGATCTTTTTACTATTGGTAGACAATTTTACCCAAGAAATCTCTTTCTTTTCCATCAAATTCATCGCTGCTTTTAAAAACAAAACAAAACCAATCAACTGAAGAAAAAAAGTACATTTAGGAGACCCAGTAGAGTAGAAGATGGGTTCTGGAGTCAAAAAGACTGAATTAAAAATCTTGCTTTGTAGTTTTGCTTTGACTTCTGTCGCAATTTCCCCACATGCCAACCTGGGATAGCAATAGCCCCGAGTGTTTGAGGTAACATACAGACAGTACTCTGCAAACCTTACTGTGCCCTTCAAATTCTAGCTGCATTCTTTTTATAAAAGAAGAGAAATCAGTGTTTTTGAAGACAAAAAAACAAAAATCATGAATATTCAATTACAGGAAAAAATATAACAAAATCTTTAGAGCTAAAAGATACCGTAAAATATTAGACATGAGCTCAGAAAGCAAGATGATACCCAGAATGCAACACTCTTTTTACATGTACATTGAGACATTATGTCAGATGAAGGAATGAGAGTATCAGGTCATGCTAATGGAATCACTTTCAGAATCTCACTTTCAGATTTGGGTGGACCATATTATACGGGTTCTCATTAGAATGACCGATTTCCTGAAACATGTGTGACTGAGGAAATGTATGTCTTTCCCAATTTGGAGCATTTATTCTGTTCTTTTCAATGGCATTGAAATTGTCATGTGAAGATCTCACTAGATATGGTGTGCAAAGAGCCCTGAAAGGAATCATAGGAATGACTCGGTGGGAGGGACCTGCCACTTTTGGGGAGAGGGAAGGTCGGGGGGAGAAAAGTACTAGAATGACTTCAGTATGAGTAATGGACAGGAGAAAGATGACTAGTTGCCACAGATACCGAAATGGGAAAATCCAATAAAGGGAGGACTCAGTATTTTGGGAAAGGAATTGCGTAAAAATGCAGAAAAAGAAAGCCTCATCCTACTACCTTTTTTAAGTTTGGAGATCTTTGAAAAGAAATGAGATAGGTCAAACATGGGATGTTTAAACTAATTTAAAAAGCAAATTCCCCTCCCCCTTACCCCCAGTGTTTTCTTTCCTTGATTCAAATTCAGGGACTAAGTTTCTAGTTGGTTGAAAACATACATTGAGTCTGTTGATTCACTGATGCAGAGATGAGAATCCCAGAATCTCAGACATAGAAGGGACCTTAAATCCCATCCGGTCCAATTTATACCGGCATGAGGATTTCTGCCATAACATGTCAAACAGGAAATCACATAACCTTTGCTTGAAGACCTCCATCCCCCATGATAGCCAACTGTGTCATTCTAATTGTTGGTAAGTTCTCTTTGTTGTGGTTGTTTTGTATTATCCAGTAGTATTATTTCACTGATACTAGAAATTCCTAATGAGGGAACTGCCTAAATCACTGCAGATGGCTTCTAGTTTGCAATTTGTACTATTACAATGGTGCTTGGGAAACTGTAGGGTTAAATGACATGCTCAGGGTCACACAGCCAGTTTGTGTTATTGGTAGGACTTGACTTAATCACTGAGATTAATTGTTTACCCTTGTTCCTACTGAAGGTTTTTTTTTCTTTTTAATATTCTCCCATTTTCTTTCATTCTGCTTTCTAAAACCAAACAGAGTAAGTCAAATGTCCATCAGTGTGACAGTGCATAAAATATTGAATAACTATTCTCATTGAAACAATGAGTTTTCTCTAAGTCAGACATCTCCAGTTCCATCAACTGCTCTTCAAATGCAGGAGCTCAGACCACTTCAGCAAACTCATTGTTCTTCCAGATATGCTTTATTTGGGATATGCATCTTCTTCCCAAAATGTGGCATCCAGCACTGAACAAAACATTGTAGTATCAGATATCTAAAGTTGGAAGACTTCTAGAATGGCCTACAAGGCTACATAACCCAACTCCTTTATTTTAAAATGGGGGAATGGATCAGAGAAATGAATTGACATAATTATGGTCACAAAGCTAATGGAGAGAACAAATATTCTGAGTCCTCTCCCAGCAGATCTAGTGCCATGACAACATCGCGCTACATCTTGAGTATCTGGTAATCTGTGGTTAAATCAGTGGGGCTAAACGGAAGAACATGGTGAAGAAACTGAGTATGTTTAGCTTAAGAGGAGAGGACTAAGGGGGGACATGACATCTGTTTACAAGGACTGGAATGTCTGTGTCTTGGAGGAGAAATTTCATATATTCTGTTTAGCCCACTCAACAAAACAATAGGTACAATAGGCAGAGGCAAATTTGAGTGTGAGATGGGGGCTGAATCTTAACAACTGAAAAAAATGTAGAATGTGCTTCCCCAGAAAATGATTGGTTTTTCTTCATTGGAGCATACAAGCAGTATTGTAGTAGGGATTTCTTATACCCAAGAGTTGGGTGAGATGGCTGTTGAAGGCCCTTCTCAGCCTCAGCTCTGTGATGATCGAGTGGCATAAGTTAAAGGACCTTTATCCCTGGATTCATTTCAAGAAGGTCACTGAAAGGTCAAATTAATACCATACCTAGAATCTCATTTTGGGTAAAAATATATTTTTAAAATTGATCATAAACGTAGTTGTCTCCCACTGGAATTTCACTCTGCTCTCCATGTTGAGAGGACATATTTCATAAATTTAGTTTTACATGGAACCCTCCTGAACATTATGTTTTTCCTTTTTATAGCTAGAAACCAACCACATCTCATGGGAAATACAGTTGCTATCACCGTGGTGAGAATGTGAAGTGGGTTACAAATTGTTCATACACATTATGGCACCAAACTCTTAATTCATTATGTTGAGATAGGATTTGGTGTGTCAACCTTATTGGGCACATAGCAGGGGTTTTCCCTGAATCCAATAAAGTAAAAGAAAAGAAAGCAAAACAGTGTATGCTCTGTAATCTAGGAATTATTGTGTAAGGACCATACACAGAAGTGGTCTTTCCTGATGGTCTGAAAATCTGACCTTTGCAGACCACGGAAAAGAGGATTGGATGTGACTGAAGGGGAGATGAACCAGACAGAGGGCCCAGGGGAAAATAAAGAAGCCTGTGTAGGAAGGATGGAGGTGGGAAGATGGACGGCCACTCAACTCGGGTGTATCTGTGCTAAAGTTTTCTTATGAACACTCAGGAGAGAAATCTATGTGTAAATGTAGGTGAAATGTATGGGAAAGCAGATGATGAGGTAAAGGAAAAGATGAGATCATTCTCCCATGTCTTTGAGAGAGGGGTCCAATGTTGTATAAATCTTTGTAAGAGTCTCTAAAGCCTGATTAAAATTAAAGCACATGATAATCCAATCTCTAAGAGAGTTGCACACTGATCCATGAATAATCAGTAATTGTGCCAAATACTAACATCATCATGTAGCTCTATCTACTGGAGTAGGGTAAAAGAAGGCAGGAAGATAATTCTGTTTAATTAAATTAAGAATTTTGCAGTAATTACCCCATTTTGAGTAAGGGACTTTACCTTAATCTCTCTCCTCATGATCATTCCCAGGCTTGAGAATATGGTGTTGGAGAGCAGCATGAGGTTTATTTCATCCTCTTCATTCATCTGCTCATGAAGTAGTGACTAGGGAACTGTGAACACTGTAGCCCAGCAGGAACGGAAAGAAATACTGAATTAAGAGTCAACTTTCATCACAGAGCAATGACCTTTAGGATATTGGTTTCTCGATTGGTTCAGAAAGATACACTTATTTTATTCCAGTAGCTGGGATGGTGGCTTTGGAGTCAGGAATACAAGACATTGAATAGTTACTGAAGGACTTGCCTAGTCATGTAACCTGACCAAGAAATTTAACCTCAGCTTCAGTTTCCTCATCTGTGAGATGGAAATAATAATGTCACAACTTACAGTACGGTTGTGGGGATTCTGGGAGGTAAAGAATGTAGTGTGCAATAGAAGTGTTTAATATTCTCCCCCAGGGTGTGCTGGTAAACTTTTAGCAACTGTTTTTTTTAAATAAAAATCAACATTTGATCCATTACTTTCCTTAGTTTAGACAATTAATAATAGAATAGCACTAGCCTTGATTTGTAACATTTGCCAATTTCTGAGGTATAAATACTCAACATTGAATATTTATATCTGCTCTTATCAGCACACTCCTGTTCCAGACCCACACAGAAACTAAGAGCAGGTTATTTTCCTGTTCACACAAAGGACAAGACATCCCTCCTTTGGACTAGTGTCACTGGTCATTTGTAGTATCAGTTATAACATCAAGTATACACTGAAATATTAGGACAGGCCTGGTTTAACTATATATATATATATATATATATATATATATATATATATATATATATTTTTTTTTTCTGAACACTGAATGCAAAGCCAGTAAGGGATGGCATACCCACCCTATATCCTAGTAGGCAGGGATGTTGACCTACCCAGGTGTCAGGAAAAGTGGAACAGCTGTCTTGTCTATATAACAACAGCTGCTGAATTGGAAGCCTGAAGAGGAACTAGTCTTTTATTGGCCATTTGCAGGTGTCTAAACACCTGGGAGACCCAGGTGAATGAGGAACATTGCCAACAGGCCAGTTACTGGTACTGGAAGTCTAGAATAAGGTAGTCTCAGTAAAAGGGGTGCACACAAGAGGCATTCAGAAGCTGACGTGGCCAGAAAGGGGGAAAGGAATGGAAAGAATCAATTGGAGGGTGGCTCCTTGGTAGATATGAAAACAATTGTACCGTTGACAGAAATCGGAAAATCAGAAAGCATAAAGATCTTTTTCGAGAAAACAGGTCTGTGAGTTTTCGACATCTTCAGTGGGTTGGCAGTGTATACCCACATGCTAATATCAAGAAGCTAAGTGGAGGTCTGTGGGTTGAGTTTGAGAGAACTCTTAATGGTTAGAGCTTACACACTTTGAGGGCAGATGTGGTTTTTCTTCAGTCTGTATTCTCAGTGATTATTACAGTTTCTAGCACACTGATTTCTTCATTGACGGATGACACAATTTCTAGCCTCCATGGGATGGTGAAATGTAAAAGTAGATATTTTGTCTGGGAAAGAAAATGTGCAGAGAGAAGTATAGAGGGGAAGGTGTCAACCTTAAAAGATGTTCACAGAGGTTGGGAGAGGAATCAAATTGGGGGGGCAACTCCTTTGGAAGGACAGGTAGTCTATTGGGGATCTGTAGGGTATTAAGGGAGAACTCACATCTCTGGGGGAAGGACTGCTTATCCACCTGAGGTGTCCAATTGGTTGCCCAGATCTTACCTGTGTCTCCCAGAAGTCAATGCATGTGTAGTGATATGTGTAGCATATGGCTAAGCCAGGTTGGGCGTGATTTATAGGCTTCAAACTGGTCAGTAATTTAGAGAAGTTTTTGTCCAAAGTATGTGAAGACTCCCTCCCTCACTCCATGGAATGGGCACAGGAGAGCTATTTGTCCCAAAACTCATGAAGGTGATTGAAGCAGATACTGTGGAGCACTCAGAACTCAGTCAAACATTGAAGACACCAAGGTCATCCAAGGCTTCTGGGCCATCACTAGTCTTCTCGACGTGGTCTTGCCACTGGACTTTGAGGACTATGGGATAGAGAGTAAGGTTGACAACTTTGTAGAAATCTGTACAACTCTGACTTACTTAAATCCAGTTCATGTGCAAATCAAGACATCACCTCATAATGTCATTTGTCCTCTTCAACAACGAAAGGCAAATAACAGCTCAGCCTATCATTGCATTGCTGCCCCAAATTACTCCAGTTTCTAAAGCCTATCAGGATTTGTGGGTATCTGAAGAGGCTTTGAGTAGCCAGGATAACCTTGGCACTATCTTGACTAATAGTGTACCTTTGTTCTCTCTCTCTCTGTCTCTGTCTCTCTGTCTCTCTCCCTCCATTCCAGTTAATCAGACCTACTAGCTATTTCCCATGTAAAAAGTCCTACTATTCTATCTCCAACCTCCTTGTCTTTGCCCCAGAACTTCACATTCTTAAAATTGTGGCCCATCATTCTCTTGAAATTATTATACTTTCTTTTTACTTATCTGTGTGTATGTTGTTTTCCCATGCTCCCCTATATAAGTTCCATGACAGAAGAAAACTTTCACTTCTTACTTTGCACCACCATATACTATCAGTGTAGTTGTGAGTGCATTACTCAAGGGAATGACCTGGTCAGACCTGGCCTTTCAGAATATCACTTAGAAATTTGGTAGAGAGCAGAGGTGGCACACTTAGTAGGCTGGTCAAAGATAACCCACAGCACCAAGTCAGATGAAAATGCAATTGGAAAATATTTAACAAAGTAAATAAATCACTATAAGACAGAAGATAATGTTAATATGTGGTTTTCTTGGTCAACGTGTACTTGCAGGGATTGTTATGTACCCTGGAGTGTACCCTGTTTCTACCTGAGTTTGATACCACTGGTATAGAGGACAGGTTGACTTTTAGTTTGGGTGTTGGTTTAGTCTGGACTCATCAATGAAGAAACTTTCCAGTGAGTAATTACCCTCTACTAGCATGAACTGGAAAATGATTTGCATTATGCAGTACAACAGAATCACACCTAGCCCTGGGAGGTTTTTGTAACTTGACCAGGGAGATACACACACACACACACACACACACACACACACACACACACACAAAACACATGCACATGTATATGTGTGTGTTGTTGTTGCTTAGTTGTGTCTGACTCTTTGCGTTCCCATTTGGGGTTTTGTTAGCCAAGATTGGAATGGTTTGCCATTTTCATCTCTAACTCATTTTACAGATGATGAGGCAAACAGGATTAAATTACCAATCTTATACCATTCAGTCCTCGTAACAACGCTTTAAGGTAGCTGCCATTACTATTTCCACTTTACAGTTGAGGAAACTGAGACAAACAGTGGTTGTGACTTACCTAGATTCACTCAACTAGCAAGTTTCAGAGGTAGGATTTGAACTCTTCTCCCTCAATACAGGCCTCACACTCTGTCAGTCATGCTACACTATCAGCTGCCTCACATAAGTAGCAACATCTGAGGCTTGACCTAAATTGGGTGGCCCTGACTCCAGAGCCATCCCAAAAGCCACCTCATCACTTTACCTTTCATATGGTTAGTATTTGAGAACAGAAAGGCTACAACCAACCAATGAAAAAAAAGTTACCAAGTCATTTCATTGCTTGTTACTCTTTGAATAACCAATCATCACTCTCCTGTCTCTGTGGGTAAAACAAAACTGCTATTGTAATAGCCCCATCCCTCAAAGCCTCAGCAGGACTTAATACATATATTTCTGACACAAATGCATTTGGATTTTTTAAAGGCCTCCACAGTCTAATCACTAAATGATCCCCTTCTTTCACAAATTAAGACTCACCAGCCAGATTGTTCCTTATTATCCTTCCATACGAAGTTAATCCTCACTGAGCTCTTATAAAGGCTTCCAGAAATCCCCCAGGTGAGGGAGAGGCAGGTCTAATGAGCTGGAGGCAGTGGCATTTGATCTCCACCACAGCGAAATGCTGACACAGAAACACTCTAGTGCTCTTTCACAAAGCTTTGACGTCTCCAAAGAGTATCTCTCTCTCCCTCCCCACTCTGTCTCTGTCTCTTTCTGTCTCTCACACACATGCACACACACACACACAAAACCTCTGCTAACAGTATTCCTTCCTTTTAACTGACTCTTTCATCAGTTCAATAGTTTATCCTCCATTATTTTGAAGGAAGGAAAGAGGAGTCCAATATAAGTGTCCTTAAGGCTTCCTTCCATCTGGTCGTGCTTAGAGATCATAGAGGCAGGAAAGCTTGTGTCCTTGTCATTAGGCTAATTTCTATTTCCTTGTTATTCTCCTAGCCTTTCTTGACTGTCATTTTTGAACAACGTAGGGCTGCAAGGCTAGACCCATCTTTCATTTTGTCGCTCATCATGTAGACTAAGAAATGAAACAATCTATATTCCCCCCTGTGGGTGAAACGTTCATTGGGGAAATATCCAAGGAGGACACGCTTATACATAGATGAACTAAGGGCTCACATTGGTCGTAAATTAGGCACATTCTCATTATGTCTCCACACCTCCTGACCAGAAACAATAAACTCTCCCTGATACACTGTCCAGAAAAGGAAGATCATTGTACCCAAAGGCCAAGGCAAATAGATATATCTTGCAGCATTCTATGCATTACTGGGCTTTCCCTCTGGCAGCCCCTGGGTGGGAGTGAGTTATAGAGGTGGCTGTGAGTTATGGAAGCAGCAGCCAGCTGTCTGCCTCTGGTGTTTCAACCCTGGGAACAGCCAACAAGTCCTGCCAAGGAAACCACAGCTGGTGCACGGTCAAAGTCGATGAATGCAGTCTGCCTCCCTGGGTCCTAAAAGGACTTGATTTTTTTAACCATCCTCCTCACCAGGACTTGAAGTGGAAACTGAGGCTTCAGCATCTGAGTTCATTAGACTGACCTTTAACAAGGTTTGGCTGTAGCAACTAAGAGAGCGTGTCTAATGAGAGGTAGAGATGTAATTGTATGCATCAGGGGAAGGAGAGCTATCACTAAATGAAATCTGAGATCTTTGCAAGACTGAAGTCAAAGAGATGCTGGATCTGGTTTGCTTTCCAAGCTCTTTGTGGCTGCCATTGGTGAGTGTTTCCTTAACGTTCTTCCTTCTGTATGAAAGAGCTCTTTCTTTTTGTGAAAAGCCGCCTGAACATTAGAACTAAATTCAGGTAATTATTTGAGGTAGAATTTCTTTTTTACTAACGGCTCCTCCCTGGCACATCCTCAGTGTCTGATGTTTTCTGAAATGGCTCTCATTAAGTTTTATGCTAAGATATACCAGGAGAGAGGGAGGGAATAAAGGAGAGAGAAAGAGAGAGAGAGAGAGAGAGAGAGAGGTTTGTGCATTGTTAGGGAACAATGATTCGTTTTTTGGAAAGAAAGAAGGAGATTTATGGAGGAAATCACTGGTATCTGACAGTCACTGACATCAGTTTTCACTTCATGAAACGTGAGTGGGACCTGATGGATCTTTCTTTCATGGAGAAGCTACTGTTTTTCTTGTCTCAGCTGAGTAGGGAATGAATATTGATCATGTTGATGGGAAGGGAAAAAAAGTCTCTATTCTCTCACTCAAGTCAAATTCTTACAATTTCTAAGTTAAATCATGAAAAATACAGATGAGCTACCTGAATGCATTTAATAAAATTGTGCCTTTTTAAGAACTTTTTGTTGAAAGAAAATCTCTTCATGAAAGAAATGATCTCAAGCACATTTCCCCTTACTTTATGAAATGAACTACCTCCTCTCTCCCAAAAAAAAGAACATAACTTGAAATGTACAAAAAGAAGGAAGTTGAGACTGTGCTGGAAAACTGAGCCCTGACATTGGGCTTTAAGAACTAAGTCACAAAGGAATTGCTGGAGCTCTTTTCATGCCTTGTTATAAATACCTTTTCTCTTTACACTCAGGTGCAAATTATTCCTCGAAGTCTAAACTACAGGAAAACCACAAAATGTAACCAATGAAACGGAGATTAGCATAGAGTTTGAAACTGGAGACAAGTGCAAACCAGGGAGCACCCTGCACACATGTGGCACCAGCTGCTGGAAGTTCTTTCAGATTGCTTGACCATTTAAGGAGCTCAGAATGAATATATTCTGTCACACTGTCAATTTCCAATTGGGCCCAGAGCCTACGTGTCATAGTAACTTCTCAGCTCAAGAGGCATTTGCCTAGTAGAATCCCAGGTTAACACCCTAGATCAGCTCAAGCATGAAGCCTTTCCTGATATAATCATCTAGTGTCACCCATTATTTTTTAATTATGTAAAAATATACATCTATATATACATATATGTATACACACATACATCAAATTATATGCAGATATTGTATCTCTCCAATATTATATATGCTTCTTGAGGGCAGGCATTGTTTCTTTACTAATTTTTTCCTCCTAGCATTTAGCATAGTGTGTACTCTATAATAAATTAATAAGCATTTATTGATTAATTGAATAAAAGCAATTAATTGAATTAAGGAGCCTCATTACTGAATCAGAGAAGCTTAATATTTATAGTTCTATTTCCTTTTAATTTGGGGGGGAGGGGGGTTAAGATCTTTCATCACATTGGATGATTTCAGTTAGAAAATGCTCCCCACTCCACTGATGCAGATTGCATTCATCTATAGTTTTCAATAATAAAGACCTCTCCTGGACATTAAGAAGTTGAGACTTCTTTATATTGATAGAATTAGAATATATCAAGAACTCCATATCAGGTCTTCTTGACTAAAAGGTTGACCCTCTCCCATTTCAGCTCAGACTCCAACTAGGAGCTAACTAACCATTCCTTTCGTAAGAGTCTTCAAAAGCAGGAAGGAGGTAGCATTGTGTCATGTACAACACCATGAGGCCTTGCTTTTTAAGCCTCCCTCTTCTATCCCCTGGGGAACCTCACACACGGGGATCATATTTCAGCCAGGTCATGCTCTGAGCTCCACTCAGTTCTAGTTTTTGTAAGCAGAACTAGAATGAGGAAAGGCATTCAAGGAGAGTAGAATAACAACAGTTTAACTTGGTAGGAATAGGAAAATAAGGCAAAAGGAGGAGAGAGGGAAGTCTGGAAGAATTAAGGATACAAAACAGAGCAAAGAGAAAGTCCAAAGGCATGAAACCCCAAGTCCCATAGATCTTGTTTCAAGAATGGTCTAAGGGATCCCAGGATGAATGTGACATATTGTATTTGAGGAGATGAGCTATCACAGGCTGCACCTTCATCACTCACTCAGGCTGCACCTATTAGTAACTAGGATAAGCCCCTTCTGTAGGGGGCAGAGAGGAGCAGGGACATACACCTTGTTCCATTGCTTCTGAATTATATTTTTGTCATCTCTACTTAAATCTTACATCTACTGATGAATGTCAGTGTTATGAGTGAAATTTAACAAAATGATCAACTGAGTCACACTTCCCCAAGCAAGATAACATTTTATTATCAGGACCACAAGATGGGCCAATAGCTGCCTCAGTTTCCAATCAAAGCCCTGAAGCAAAAGGACAGTTCCCATTTTATAGGTTTTGGGAAGTAGAGCACAAAGAATAGAACAGGGTAGGAGACATCATGGGGTTGAGGACAACATGATTGGTTACATAGCTGAGATTAGGGTAACTCTATGATTGATTGGAAGTTGGGCCCAAAGAGCTAGCAACAACACCTTTTTTTCTCTCCTACTATTATGCAGTGTTCATTGCTGGAGGCTCCCTGCAAGGCCAAAGAGGATGTCCCAAATTCATTTGGAAAGCAAACCGACGTCCTTGAAGGATAGCTTGGTAGTACAAAGATGCTAGGTCTCATTACCTTATGGCAAGCCATCCCCTAAAGTTAGCAGAATTTCTTGGGACAAAAATAGAACAGCAAGAGAACTGACTGTCTGAACTTCACCCTTAACAGGCCAGCTGAATTCTGAACCAAGTTCAGAGAAAGAAACCACCATGACTTAGGCAGTTGCAGGACAAAATCAATTAACTCTAAAAGGGATCAACAGGAAAAGGACACAGGATTAATTTTAATCTACTCAGGAGAATTAATAATTATCACGACTGTAATTTGAGACTTTTTCTAAGTGAGGACTTAGGTTTCTTGGGGTCAATTCAGTGATTTTACTAGAACAAGCCTCAGTTTTCCCATCTATAATTGGCAATCTCTGTGGTGACAGCTCAAAATCTCTTGTGAACTTGATATTTTGTATCCATTATGTTTTTTAAAGTTATAAATAATTGAAGAAACAATATTCCATATTCATGAATCCCCAAAGAAGCAAATGTCATTATGGTTTGGCATAAAGTTAATCCTATGTAGGGTGTTATGGAATGAAGGGAAGACATTTTCTTGAAAGCTTAAATAAACCAAACACTTTGAATTGTTTCACTCACTTTTTAATAGAACCTGAACATTATTCATCGTACTTAAGTCATATACCTTAAATTTCTGTAAATGTATTCACCTATGAATTATACTTGAAACACACACAATGATAAAATATGACAATGAAGATCTCCCTTATGTACTCCCATGACGGTACCTAGATGTTTAAATTAAATGGAACCTTGAAGTTGTTTAAGGCAGGAATTGAAAAGTGAGGTTTATCTTCTTATTCAAGGCACTCTCTCTTCCTTATCACTTAGGCAAATTTGCTTTAGAGACTCTTTATTCATCTTACTACTTCTGATCTCTGGAAAATTCAAGCTGTCAGGAAGTTCACAGAACCTATGTAGAATCAACCTCTCTCTCTCTCTCTCTCTCTCTCTCTCTCTCTCTCTCTCTCTCTCTCTCTCTCTCTCTCTCTTTCTCTCTGCCATGGAGGGGAGGTGGGGTTAGGAAAGAAGAGACCAGATTTCATCAATAAAACTAACATATGTAACTAAAGCAGGATATCAATAGTCACTGAACTTTGAAATGGTGCTCTAATGACTTTGCTTCTCTTTATTTCACACTTTCAATGTCATTAGGGAACAGAATCAGAAAAGTAGCAATATTTCAGGAAAGATGGCACAGCCTCTGGAGCAGAATTGGGGGCAGACTTTTGGGTTTCCTAAACATGCCTGCCCAGGAATGTTCTTTGAATCATGGAGTACAAAAGCATGCAATAGGATGGAAGTTTTGGAAGAAGGGGCTCTTGCCTTTCTGCATCCTGTCCTTTTCCCCAAATCTAGCAGAGCATATGGCAAATAGGAGAAGCTTAACAAAAATTGCTTGAATTTGTATCCATTCAATGGCATTCAGAAAGCAAAATCAATATTCTAGCACGTATATGATGGTCAGTTCTTAGAGCTGCAAAACAAATCAATAAATGCATTTGTACAATGATCTGAAATTTACACACATCCTCACTTAAACTGTTGCTTCTTAAATCTGGCAAAATGTAACCTTGAAGCAGATTCCCATAGACAGCACATTCTGTTATGAAACTTGTACCTAAGTTTTTCCGGCTTCTCAGTCAGCTTTACTCACTACTCTGGTGAATTTCATTTTCTTTGTTATGTGTTAAGATATAAAAGTTTAAAACTTAACTAACATATTTGGAGCATTCAGCCTGTATATGTTTAGCTGTATACATATATATAATATAATATGTATATTCATGCAAGCACATATGCATATGTATATTTGTGTATACTTACAGACACATCCATCAGTAAGCATTTATTCAGTGCTTACTATGTTTCAGGGATTGTGCTAAGGCCTAGGGTCACAATGAAAGGGAAAAGACAGGTCCTGCCCCTGAAGAACTCAAAATCTAATGGGGGAGACACCATGTAAACAACTATATACACACAAAATATACATGGGGTTAATTGGAGATAATCAAGAGAGGTAAGGAACTAAAGCTTCCTGGATGAAGAAGAAGGAATTTCAGCTGAGACTTGAATGGAGAACAGAGATAACCAGGAGGCCACAATGGGGAGGGAGAACTTTCTAGAAATGGGAGACTGGGTAAAGGCCTGGAGAGTGGAGATAGAACAGGCTTGTTTGAGCATCAGCAAGGCAGAGCCAGTGTCACTGAACATAGAGTGGGTGTGTGGCAGTGGGGAGCAGTTAGGTGGAAGAAAACTGGAGGGCAGAAGAAGATCGGGGAAGGACTTTGACTGGCAGAGCACTGCGTATTTGATCCTGGAAGTGATAGGGAGCCACAGTAATTTATTGTACTTCTGGATGGGGGAGATGTGGCCCAATATGAACTTTAGAAAGATAAGTTTGACAGACGAGTGGAAG
Organism: Potorous gilbertii; assembly: GCA_028658325.1. Taxonomy (NCBI): domain Eukaryota; kingdom Metazoa; phylum Chordata; class Mammalia; order Diprotodontia; family Potoroidae; genus Potorous; species Potorous gilbertii. The sequence continues at coordinate 692,544,848 of CM053770.1, forward strand.
ATGGGCTGAAGTGAGAAGAGACTTAGGTGTGTGTATACATTTCTTTGCATTACCCTTTTCTTATATATTATGGTACATGTATATGTATGACTATGAACGTATGTATGTATCTCTACGTAAACACAGCAGGTGAATCAGTCTGGTTGAGACATCAAGGAACCCTGAAGGAGGGATAGGAAGCAGCCTGATCCAGACAAGTCAGATTTTACCAACACCTTGAGCCCTACATTCTCTTAGATTCCAATGAAGGCAGTTCAGAACTCTAAACCCAAGAGCTCTGGGAAATACAATACCATCAAATCATCAGCCCTTGTTCCAGTCCAGCTGGTCCAGCCAACATTGAGAGGAAAAACTGTTTTGCAAAAGGCTTCACTCTCTTTGAAACCACCATTGGTCACTGCAGACCAACTGACAACAGGTTTATCAAAATGAGAGCCCTAAGAATGCCAGGACTGCCTTCCCCTCAGCCTTCAGTCCTAATCTCAACCAGCCCTTAGTCCTCATCTTGGGAAATGACTCCTGCATAGAAGTGGGTGGCCACCTCCAGCAACTGTCAAACATCTGTATCCTAAAGAAGAGACAAAAAGCAGCAAGCACCAGTGCATCTCAAAAACCTTGGCTACCGTCTCTCCTCAGACCCCAAAGGGGACAATTCGGGGCCTTAAACTCAACAGTCTCGGAATATCAAGGTGCACAGGCAGGCTGGCAGATGCTCCTGTTGAGTTACAACTTACAGCTACTGAAGACCTAGAAGATAAATTTCTTGCTAGAGAAGTCCTTGTGCATGTCCCATGCACTTACATAAGAAAATGTTATGATTTTGTCACTGGAAATGACATTTAAAAAAAGGCCTGATGCTCTGTTTTGCTGTTATACTCTATGGACATAGGACCTGTGTGTGACCTGTAACTGAAACTGCTTATCTACCTTGTATTCTGCATTGTAATGGGCACTCCTGGAAAGCAGACATCATTTCATTTTTGCATTTATAGCCTCATCACTGAACTCAGCATTCTATACATAGAAAGTGCTTCATACATTTATTTTTTCATTCATGTGTTCCTTCATTAATACATGCACAAAGGATTTGATCATTTAAAACTTCACTAAGACATGACTTTGGGGATAATGTGTAGACATATAGACTATATTATCTGCCTGCATCTATTTCTATAGCTACGTCCATATCTATAAGTGTGTGTATGAGTATGTGTGTGTGTGTGTGTATGTGTGTATTGCATAGACACTCAAAACAAAGTCAAGTGCAAGTCATGTCATCATTTCTCTGATGGCATGGTCTTCTTTGGCAACAAAGGATGAACATGATTATGGGTAGCTTACTCAACTACATCTTTTTCTTGATAATTTTAGTTTTGTTTCATTTAAGTAACTTGAATAATCCGTCCTTTCACTCAGGTTTTCATTGACCAATTTATAGCTACAGGTGATCTTTGAAGTTTAATGCATCTTTGGGTTGTCCTGGGAAGCTATTTCTGCCCTTGACTTTGACAAGAATATGAGCTGTCTGACTAATTAAGAACTGAAGCCTATTGAGAGGATTCACTGGACTAGGGTCTACTGCCATGATTGGCAGACCCATCACTGGTCTTGGCCAGTTGGCTGAAAAATATCCAGATGAATGCCAAATGGAGCTACACAGATAAGTGGGATCTGGCAAGTTGTAAATGTCTTTTTTTAATGCTTTGTATAAAACAAATAGTGTATTTTTATGGTCTTGCATGAGGAGATTGAAGAAGAAAAGAGTAGAAAAGCTGGATTTGTTAAGAAAATTTACAGTTTTGGATTGAGGCTGACCCAAAACATTTAAATTTCATTCCACAGTGCTCTTCTTGTGACTTGAATTGAATTTGATTTATAGTTCATATTATCCTGAAGAAACAAACTGCCACTACCCTCCTAAAACATTTGGTTTTTCTATCACATTCTGCTACCACCAAAAATGTACATTTGTTGTATTCTAAATAAGTGTTTCATTTCTTGACATATTTTCAATTAATAATCAGAAAAGTGCACTTAGAAAACTCAGCAAGTAATGGTTCCCACATCACAGCCAGCACAGAATGGTCATGGTTTTGAGTCTTGGTCATGGAAAGAGTTTTGTGCTTTTCAAATGAAAATATGGAGACCCTGGAAAGAACAATGGATTTGGAGGGAGAATATCTGAGCTCTGATTAGCTTTGCCACTTAGCACCCACATGACCCTGGAAAAATCACTTTCTTTTCTCTGGGCTTTAGCTTTGGAGTATGTACAGGATTTTATTGAGCTTCATGAATATTGTTTGAAAAAAATTGAAGGTTTGTGACAACCCTGCATTGAGCAATTCCAACAGCATGTGCTCCCATCATGTCTCTGAGTCATAATTTTGATCATTCTCACAGTATTTCACACTTTTTACTTATTATTAACACATCTGTTATGGTGATCTGTGATCAACAATCTTTGATGTGACTATTGTAGTTGTTTTGAGGCACCATGAAGAATGCCCACATAAGACTGGGAAGCTAATTGATAAAATTTATGTGTGTTCTGACTATAACATAGACTGTCATTCCAGATTAAGTTAGAACTGTTCTCTCCAAAGTTTCCATTTCTTTGTTGATAAAGACAAAGTCTTCTTCATCCTCATTCTCCTGCAGACTTTGACACTGTTGGCCATCCTCTCCTTGCTGATACTCTCTATTCTCTAGGTGTTCAGGCATTACTCTTTCCTGGCTCTTCTCCTACTTACCTGACTACTCCTTAGTGTCTTTGTATGAATCTTTATCCAGATCACACCCTCTAACTGTAGATGTCCTACAGAGTTCTGTCCTGAGCCCTTTTCTCTTCTTCCCTTTATGATCTCATCAGTTTCCTTGAATTTCGTCATGATCTCTATATAATTGATTTTCAGATCTTCCTATCCTGCTTAAGTCCAACTGACATATCCAACTTCTTTTAAAACATCTTCAATTAGATTTCTAGGTAGCATCTTTAATTCAAAATATCCCAAACAGAATTCCTTACCTTTCCCTCTAAACTGTCCCCATCTTCTTCTTTCTTCTGTTACTGTAGAGGGCAACATCATCCTTCCAGTCCCTCAGCCTGACATCTTAGGTGTCATCATTGACTCTTCACTATCTACCTCCCCCCCCATCTAATCTGTTGACAAGGCCTATTGATTTCACTTCTGCGACATCTCTCAAATATACTCTTTTCTCTCCCTGGTACAGACCCTTGTCACCTCATAACTAGACTTCTTCATTAGTTGGGTTGTCCTGCCTCAAATATCAAATCTCCCCAGACTCCAACCCATCCTCCATGAAGTCATGAAAGTGATTTTCCTAAAACACAGATTCATCCATGCTACCTGAACCTCCTCCCCCAAACAGAAATCCACATGCATACACACACTAAACTCCAGTGGCTTTCTGTCACATTCAGGATCCAATGTAAATTCCTCTGTTTGACATTCATAACCTTTCATAACTTAGTCCCTGTCTGTGGTCTACTGACACTGACCTCCCTACTGTTCTATGAACAAGATACTCTGGCTCTTGGTTGTGACTTTGTCTCTCACTGTGCCCCATGCCTGAAATATTCTCCCTCCCAGCTCATCTCTGCCTTCAGGCTTCCTTGAATAACTTTAGGTCTCAACTTAAATTCCACCCTCCACAAGAAGCCTTTCTAGTTCCTTCCCTCTATTCATTATGTCCAATTTATCCTACATAAACCTTGTTTGTACATATATGTTTGCTTACTATCTCCTCAATTAGACTGTAAGCTCCTTAATAAACTCCAGGTATTGGAAAAACTTATATGAACTGATGCTGAGTGAAGTAAACAGAACCAGGAAAATATTATACAGAATAACAGCTGCAGCAAGCTGTGACTGATTTTAATAGACTTTGTCCTTCTCATCCATTCAAGGATCTAAAACCTTTCCAAAAGACTCATGATGCAAACTTCCACCCACCTTCAGAGAAAGAACTATAGAGTCAGAACTCAAAATAAAGGAGACTATTTTCTTTTTTTTGTAATGTTTTATTTTGTTGTGTTTTATTTGTTTTCCTCATTGTTTCTCCCACTCATTATGAAACATGACTGGTGTTTAAATGTATTTAATAGGAACGTATGTGTGGAACCTATATAAGATTGCATGTGATCTTGTGAGGGAGAAAATAAGGAGAGGAGAGAGAGGGGGAGAAAATTTAAAACTTATAGAAGTGAAAATGTTGAAAACTGACAACCAATAAATTAATAAATTTGAAAAAAATTCCAAAAACTAATCTTGACGCCTCTGAGGGAAAAAAGAAGCTCCAGGTTGTTTTTGTTTTTGCTTTTGTTTTTGTTTTTTATTTCTTTCTCTATCCCTAGTGCTTAGTACAGTGTCTAATATACAGTAGGAATTTAATAAATGTTTATTAATTGATTAATTACTGACTCCAGACCCAGCTGCCTATCCATTGTGTAATCTCACTGCAAAGAACAGTGAACTCAGTCACAAATTAAGGAATGGTATTTCAGATCTGCTCTTATTATTGGAAAAGCTATTTTGTCACTATAGGACTGTTTTCTCATTTGTAAAGTGGGAGAGGGTGGCTTCATGAACTCCTAGTTTAAGATCCATGATCTCCATTTCCTGACTCCAGGCATTTTCACTGGCCATCCCCCATTCTTGGGATTTTCTCTGTTCTTATGTCCACCTTGATGTCTTTCTTCAAATCCTAGCCCAAATCACCTTCAACAGAAAACATTTCCCTCTCTCCATTAATGCAGCTGCTCCCCCTCTGTTGGTTATCATTTATCCTGTAGACAGTTTTTGTGTCCATTCTTTCCTTGCTGTTTGCCCACACTGGGCTCCTTGAGAGGAGGGGCTGTTTGGGGAGGTAAGGGTTCAGCAGCCATGTTGTTCCAAGGGTTTTTTGAGACAGGTGTTCTTTCTACCTCCCACAAAGTAATTAAATTGCATCTTATCTTCTTGCTGGAACCTCGAGAAACCAGCGCATTGGAAACACACTCTTCATAGGAATCAAAGGCCACCACATGGAGTCAGCTCTTCTGGTTTTCTCTGAGAAGCTTTGCAATATTCGCTGACATATTTTCATTCAACCAGAAGACAAAAAAAACTTCCTCAGCACTGTCACTTGGCAGTATTAGTTGTTCTTAACCTAATGTGCCAGTTTAAATGTGAATGCAATATTTTCCCCATGTCGCTCTCCTCCAGGATTAGCAATTTTAATTTGAACTGTTATACTCTAAGGACATGTACTATTTGAAGGCAAGCCACAGAATACACAGCCCAAGTTATTACATTCTTGATGCTCTGTTTTAGAGGCAGTTAACAACTGAAGAAAAGATGCTTATGAGGAAGGAAATTGGCGAATTGTACATTCTAAGACAAGTTACTTGCACTTATTTTTTTTCTTAATTAAAGAGGAGGAGACATCCCACAAACACCTCAGAAAGCAGAATATAAAAAGCAGTCATCAAATAAGGAGAAATTCTTCTTTCTATTGCATGTTCTCAGGGGAAAACATGCAAAAATAAACTGGTGGCCATGGCACTGAAGTTTCAATCATAGCATATGTTTCTAATTCTCCTCTCTGGCATCTTTTCCTCTTTATTTGTCTGTATATCTCTCTATCCCATACCTATAGCCATAAATATTTAAAATTTTATATGCATGTATCTCTATATGCATATATGTGTATATATACATATGTGTGTATATCAGTGTATGTGTGAGTTTTAAAGGGAAGATCAAAACTAGGTCGTCTGATTCAAAATTCAGTGTTTTTTTTCTACTATTCCATAGTCTTTGGCAATTGTTTTGGGATGTGGAAAGGTAGCAGATATGGAAAATGATGAACAAAACAGTATAATATTTCCAACTCTAAATTTGCAGAGTGAAATTCAATTACATCAGCATATATCAAATGGTCTTGTAACTATGAAGTCCTCTATAGTGCAAGGGACTATATGCATCCTCCCTCCAGCTATATCAAAGACAACTGAGGCATGCTTTCTTCTGTTGTGAACACTTCTCTGTTGTGCCCTCACACCCATTCTGCAAAGGGAATCATTTACTTTTGGTGGTGGCCTTCCTCTGAGTCTCTCACCAGTATATAGATTATGGTATTCTAGCTATAGGACCAACACACCTTCCACTTTGGTTACTCTTCATCACCATTAGGGTTATGATGGATATCACCATCATCATTACCTGTCATTCTATTGATCATCATCTCAATGAATGCAAAGGCAAAGTTGTTTGTTTGCTTTTCCCCCAGGAGATATGGTCAATAATAAAATAAATAATTAGGGAAAGCTTCTTGGGCTAAAACACCTAACTCTTTTTATTTTTATGGAGACTGTGGTACATTAGAAGGAGCATCGGTCCCAGAGTTATCAGATCTGAATTTAATTCCTCTCTTTTACAAATACTGCCCATGTGAACCTGGACAATCACCTTAACTTCAATGGACCTCCTCTGTAAAATAATTTGAGATTTTTCTTCTCTGAAAATAATTTGTAATGCAAATCCATGTCAAATGAAATGGTTCCAACTCTAGACCTATGATATGATGTCACAATAAGGAATGCAGATGTGCGGGAGACATCTCAGTTACTCAGTCTGCAGAAGGCCTCTCAGGTTATTTATTAGAGCTACACTGCATTTGTTTTTTCTTGACATCAAAGAAATATCAAAAATGGCCATGTCTGGTGTCCATGTCCATTCCATAGCCACTTTCAATGACTCTATGGCACTCTCCACAAGCTAACAGCTCATAGTGAAAAGAAACAACTTTCTTGCATTCAAATTTATATCTCTAGCCAAAAAAATGTATATACACATATACATATATATAATAGTAAAAATATATAGTTATAACAATATAATTGTAATAAATGTATATAGGCATGTATTGTGTATATGTATACACTTTTATGCTACAGATACACAAACACACACATATGCATACACACATATATGCATACACACACATACTCCTTCAATCACTCAGACATCTGGACTTTCAAATGAGAGGTGCTAGTGAAAGACTTGTCACTCTTTTGATCAGGCCCTATATGTTACTTCAATGCATAACTGCCCTATGGAAAAGGAGTTTTCATTTAAGAAAGGATCAGGTTGACTAGCTATCACTCAGGTATATTTTGAGAGAGAACGTCACTTGCTACATCTGCCAATTGTAAATCTCTATGCATTTGAGATAAAAGTAATCCCTGTGAATCTAACATTGACACATCTCAGGTCATTTTTTAGTTTTTATTCCATTTTTCCAAATGAGAGTGAACATTTTAAAATCCATTTCAAAGAAAGAAGCATGACAGCATTTGTGAAGTAATACTTAATTTTATATATAGATCTTGAGTGAAGAATGGCAGGATGCTTATAAAATGAATGAAGATATACTCAAGTCTCATTCATTTGAACTTTAGTGTTTCAGAGTTGGAGTAGATTCAGATATAGACTCTTTGATGTTCTTGGAGAATATGGGTTGAAATCCTTTTCCCCTACTGGCAAATAGGCTTCTCATGAAAGCAATGTGATTTTAATCCAAATTCAATACTTCTGAAAAAGACAATATGTTAAAGATTCAGCTTCACTTAGGTTTTATCTTAATTCCAGTAATTAACTTTTCTTTATATATGATTCTTATGAAATGGTGATAAGTCTTTTCTGGCTTTCTGGAAGTAGCATTTTTGTTTGGAGTCGGGGAAGCAGGAAACATCATCTGTGCTAGATATTTTCCCTTTTCTTCTCTATCCTTTAACCTCTTTTTTAATCATCTATGCCTGGAATCTTATATTTTAGAAACATTTTGCTTCGTAGTCAAATTTCTCTGACCTCTCTTTTTCTATGTAACCAAGCTGCTGCATGTTGTGGTAGACGTAAGAGACACCCAGCTTGCCAAATTTTAAACAGCCCAGGTGACTTAGGGAATCATCATGGGCTCTCCCCTTCTGCCATGGCCTGGTATCTCTGGGAGTGAGGCTCTGGATGTCTCCCATCCCTGATCATATGGATTCCCCTTCTGCTCTTATCTGTACAACTTTGATAATGTTGGTTATTGCTCCAATTTTTAAGGTGGCTACACATCCTTTGTTGTCCCTACCTCTTCTTCTGAGCCCCTACAGAAATGTCAGAAATTAAGCCTCCTGGCCTTCTCATGTGTGAGTTAAAATATGCCAAATAAAGGTCTGCTGATTTTTCACTACCCAGACAAAATCTTTCCTGAAGCCCCTTCAAGACATAAGCAATAGTAAGGGACTGAGACAGTAAACAAATCAATTAGGAATTATTGGGTTCATTAGCTGATTTTATTTTTGTTAGTAATACGCATTTATGTTATTTTATGTCCATATGCATAAAAGAAGTAAAGCTGTTTTTTAATGAAATTTAGAATTTTCTTTTTTAACTTTATTAGACTACATTCCACAGACAGGAATCAATAGTATTAATATGTAACATTTGTATAACACTTCAGAATTTCCAAAATGATTATATAACAATATATGTTACACATAAATATATATGTTTCATATACATGTTACATGTAAAATCAGTTCTTCCTAAATTTGATTCCAGTACTTTGATCCATAACACCACTTAGCTGATTTTATTCGCAATTAATGCTCTCATATTTGTTGTCCCCCCCTCCTTTTCAGAGAGGACCAATAATATCACAGTGTTGGGGTGAAATCCTGACCTCTTCTTCAGTTGTATTTAAGTGAAGGAGAGTTCCACAAAATCGTCCGCATCACTCTCTTCTGGCAGGAGAAAAATCAGGATGACTGGTGGTGGTCTAGGATGGATTGGGAGATCTTGGAGTCTTGGATATGTGACCAAGCTCTAAGCAATCCACAATGCCTGCTTCAGCAGCCTTCATGCACACAACTCATTCTCATCTGCCTATTCCTCTGGGGAAAGTTTGCACATGTTTAGAGTGGATATTCCCCTAACTCATGGACAGATGTAAGGCCTGTAGGTTAACCTCAAACTTGTTTAACCCATCTGCAGAGATAGTTAGTGTATGGCCATTGTCGATGCCACAGCTTCTTGGGGACATAGGTGAGAGTTGGGCTACAGGTGAATACCAAATTTAAATGAGCAGCTCTGAAAATGGCTCATGAAGCCCTCTCATCAGAGGTACTTGTCTTCCCTTAACACCCCTGTATGCAAGCTACTGAAGAATGGAAGTGATATCTATAATAGTAAGAAAAGATGTGGTCCCTGAAGAAAGCCCATAGATTACCTGCTTCCTCTGCATTGTTGGTTGTCTATTAACAGTCCCATTAAGGAGCTATCAACCCTCTTTGTGAAGACCTTGTGTGAAAGAGAACTCATCTTAACTTGGCAATAGCTCTCATTTTGGAAACTGTCCTTCCATTAAGCAGTGACATTTATCCTCGCTCTTATTTCTGAGCTCTCATTCTAGTTCTCTCATTGGGAGGCCAAGAAAAAAAGTCTAATGCTTTTTTTCCTCGGCAGAGCTCTTTGTCAATTAATTTGTTTTCAGTTTACTACAATCACTTCCATAAGTCTTAAATTTTCTCCCTCTCCCTCCCCTCTCTGTCCCTGAGACAACATGCAACCTTATATGGGTTCTACACATACATTCTTTTTAATCACATTTTCATATCGGTCATATTGCACAGAAGAATTAAAATGAATGAAACCATAAGAAGAAACAAATCAAACAAAACACAACACAAGAGAAAGTATTGTGCTTCATTTGGCATTCCAATTCCATAGATCTTTTTGTGGATGTGGATTGCATTTTGCCTCAAGAATCCTTTGAGAATGTTTTACGTCTTTGCATTGCTGTGAAGGGCTTGGTCTACCAGAAACAGTCCTTTCACGCTGTGGCTGTCACTGTGTACAATGTTCTGGTTCTGCTCATTTCACTCACCATCAGTTCATGCCAGTCTTTCAGCAGCGTTCTTTAAACATTTCAAAGCTGTATTCTTGTCTTCTAAAGTAAAGTCTTCTCTTCTCTAGACCAGACATGGAAGTTCCTTCAACCAGTGGTCAGATGACAGTGGTTTCAAATCCCTTCACTGGTCTTATTTCTTCTCCACTAGATAAAGGCCAGTATATTAATTAAAGTTCCTTCTAAAATTACAAATAGTACCTAGAACTAGAATCAACAGTTTGATTGTTGTCCTTTGTTCTGTTTTTAAATGTTTTATTTATTTACTTTTAGTTTACAACATTCATTTCCACAAAATTTTGAGTTCCAAATTTTTCCCCATGTCTCCCCACCCCCACCCCAAAACACAGTGCATTCTGATAACCCCTTCCTCCTCTTCCCTCTCTTCTATCACACACTTCCCTTCCCTTATCCTCATATTCTCTCTTTTTTTGTAGGGTAAGATATATTTCGATAACCAATTACCTGTATTTCTTATTCCCTGGTTGCATGCAAAAACAATTCTCAACATTCATTCCTAAAATTTTGAGTTCCAACTTCTCTCCCTTCCTCCCTCCCCACCCATCCCCACTGAGAAAGCAAGCAATTCAACAAAGGTTATATATGTGTAGCTTTGCAAAAGGCTTCTATAATAGTCATGCTATGTACAACTAACTGTATTTCTTTCCATTATATCCTGCCCCCCATTTATTCTGTTGTCTCTTTTGACCTTGGCCATTCCCAAAAATGTTTACTTCTAATTACTCCCTCCTCTCATTTGCCCTCCCTTCTCTCATTTCCCCACACTCCACTTATCCCTTTCTCCCCTATTTTACTGTAATGTAAGATAGATTTTTTTTATTAAATAAATTTATTTAACTTTTTACATTCATTTTCACAAGATTTTGGGTTCCAAAATTTTCTCCCCC
>CM053770.1:692556212-692595372 GCA_028658325.1 Potorous gilbertii
TCTGCCGCAGTGGCCGCTTCTCAGGGGGTCCGAGTCCCAGAGATCCCCCGCTCCCCTCTCAGCCTGTCTCTCTCACTGACCTGTGAGTCTGTGGGTGGTGGGACCTTCGCGGCCTCCCGGATATTCAGGTCCCTGCCGCCTGCTGGGCTCTGCTCGCTCCTCTCAGTGCCGCGTGGCCGGAGCGGGGGAGGGGAGCGCTCAGCTGGGCAGGGCTGTGCTCTCGTCCAGGGTACCTTTGCGGTCGGTTTTTCAGGGCTCTCTGCAGCGGAAATCTCCTTCACTGTGTTGCTGCGCGGCTTCCACTGTTCCAGAATTTGTCAGGAGTTCTTTTTACAGAAAATCTATGGGCTGTGGGTTCGGACCTAGCATAGGTGAGTCTTTCTACTCCGCCATCTTGGCTCCGCCCCCCAAGATAGATTTTCTTAGCAAATTAAGTGTGCATGTTATGCGCTACTTAAGCCAAATGTGTTGAGAGTAAGTTTCAGTTTTTCCCTCTCACCTCCCCCCTTTTCCCCTCCATTGAAAAGACTTTTTCTTGCCTCTTTTGTGAGAGATGGTTTGTACCATTCCATTTTTCCCTTTCTCCCCCCAATATATTCTTCTCTTGCCTCTTAATTTTAATTTTTTAAATATCATCCCTTCCTATGCAACTCACCCTGTGCCATCTTTCTGGATATATGTTTATAATCCCTCCAACTACCCAAATACTGAGAAAAGTTTCAAAAGTTACAAATATTATTTTTCCATGTAGGAATGCAAACAGTCCAACTTCAGTAAGTCCCTTTGGCTTTCTCTTTCCTGTTTATCTATTCATGCTTCTCTTGATTCTTGTTTATGAAAGTCAAATTTTCTATTCAGTTCTGGTCTTTTCATCAAGAATTATTGAAAGTCCTCTATTTCACTGAATGATCAATTTGTCTCCTGAAGTATTATACGCAGTTTTGCTGGGTAGCTTTTAATCCTAATTCCTTTGAACTCTGGAATATCATATTCCAAGTCCTTTAATCCCTTGATGTAGAAGCTGCTAGATCTTGTGTTATCCTGATTGTATTTCGACAATAATAGAGTTGTTTCTTTCTATCTGCTTGTAATATTTTCTCCCTGACTTGGAAACTCTGGAATTTGACTACAATATTCCTTGGAGATTTTCTTCTCAGATCTCTTTCAGGAGGTGATCAGTGAATTCTTTCAATATTTATTTTACTCTCTGATTCTGGAATATCAGGACAGTTTTCCTTGACAATTTCATGAAAGATGATGTCTAGGCTCTTTATTTGATCATGGCTTTCATGTAGTTCCTTGATTTTTATATTTTCTCTTCTGGATCTATTTTACAAATCAGTTGTTTTGCCAATGAGATATTTCATGTCATCTTCCATTTCTTTCATTCTTTTGCTTTTATTTTGTAAATTCTTGCTTTCTATTGAAGTCACTAGCTTCCATCTACACCATTCTAATTTTTAAAGAACTATTTTCTTCAGTGAGCTTTTGAACCTCCTTTTTCATTCGACTAATTCTGCTTTTTAAAGCATTCTTCTCCTCATTGGCTTTTTGAACCTCTTTTGTCAATTGAGTTAGCCTATTTTTAAAGGTGTTCTTTTCTTCAGCATTTTTTTTGGGTCTCCTTTAGCAAGGTGTTCATCTGCTTTTCTTGTGTCTCTCTCATTTTTCTTTCCAGTTTAAAATTGTTATTTTCTTCAGCAGTTTTTGAGTGTCCTTTAGGAAACTGTTGACTTGTGTTTCATGATTTTCTTGAATTGCTCTCATTTGTTTTCTCAATTTTTCCTCCACCCTTTTTACTTGATTTTCAAAATTCTTTTAGAGCTCTTCCATGGCCTGAGACAATAGTATATTTATTTTGTAGGTTTTGGATGCAAAAGCCTTGACTTTTATATCTTCCTCTGATGGTATGCATTGTTCTTCCTCATCTGAAAGGATGGAAGTAAATGCCTATTGACTAAGAAAGTTACCTTTTATAGTCTTATTTTTCCCTTTTTTAGGCATTTTCCCAGTCAGTTACTTGACTTTTGTGTCCTTTGTCAAGAGGGAGGTATACTCTGGGGACCTTTAAATTCTCAGTTCCTCCAAGGTGGCCCAATCAAGGAAGAGGTGTCTTCTCCTCTCCTGGCCTGCACACTGGTCTGGAAGCAACCAAAAACTTTTCTGTCCAGGATCTGCCAGTAGAGTTCCCTTTCCACAACCTCCTCCAGCTCCACCATTCCAGCACCCCTCCTCATCCCAGGGTAACACCTCAGGGCTGAGATTCAAATCAACAGCTCAATTCTTACAGGGTCTTTAGGTGGAAGCCTCCAAAAATGAATTCTTCTGCTGCAGTGGCTGCTGCAGGCAGGACCTGGCAGTATTCCCTTCTCACTCAGGTGAAGGAGCTTTCTCACTGACCTTTGAAGACATCTTTGGCATTTGTGAGTTGAGTAATATGGGAACTGCAGCTGTTGCTGGGAATTCTGTCCCCTGAAATCTACTCCAGTACTAGTCCTACCAGTGACATGTGTCCAAGACTGGGCTGCACTCTGCAGGTTATGCTCTGCTCCATGCCAAGTGTAATAAACCCTTTTTGTCAGTCTTCCAGGCTGTCTTGGGCTGGAAATCTCTTTCACCCTGTCATTTGTGACTTCTGATGCTCTAGAATTTGTTTAGAGTCATTTTTACGGTATTTTATGGGATATGGGGGAGAGTTTTGCAGTTCTGTCCTTCTACTCTGTCATCTTGTCTCCACCCCATGTTGTCCTTTGTTCTTGATGAAGTCCAAAATGATATCATTACATTGTTCCACTGTGGTAATTGGACCAATAGAAGCTCAGAAGGTTCTCACACAGGTCAGTACAAATAATTCATAGGAATGTTTGGCATGAAGATATCTCTAAATTTGCTCATCTCATATTTCCTTTAAGTTACTGCAATTCTGTTTTGCTCATAAAGCACAATTCCTTCCTCAAGTAGGTGTACAATGCTGGCAGTCAGTCCACTGTTTGTGTCTCCTATGTCTCACAAGCAGTCCCAAAGATCTTCAGAGAGACTCTGAGAGTATCCTTATATCTCTTCCTCTGAACTCCATGTGAGCTTCTGCCTAGTGTGAGTTCTCCATTAAATAGTCTTTGAAGCAAATATATGTTAGATAGTCCGTTAGAATTGAGTTCCCTGCAGTAATGTTGAATACTTGGCAGTTGAGCTCAAGAAAGGACTTATCTTTGTCTGGTTATCTGTTATCTTTTGTGCTGGGTACTTATCTCCCCAGGTGATCTTGAGAATTTTCCTAAGACAATTTAAATGGAGGTAATTTCCCAGTAGACTGTCTAAATTACACAGGCAATGGCTTTGCAGACCTTCAGTTAGATAGGCATCCTGGTACCTCTTCTCTCTTATATTTTCATTCTGAGCCTCCCAAACACCAAGTAAGTTCTAGTAATGAGTGTGGTAACCTTATCATTTATGTGTACATCCCTGGAAAGTATACTGAAAAGTTAAGTGAACTTACCCACAGCATTGAAAAGGCCCCCATTTGCTCAACAGTCTCGGTCTTATCTGGCCACCAACAGGTTATAGGATCATAGAACTAGCAAGCACATTCATTTTAGACACCATTCCTCATTTATTACTTCCTAAGATTATATTAGGTGCAGGTAGGTGGTAAGTGGAGTTACATGGTTCAGTGGATAGAGTGCTGTCACTGAAGTCAGGCAGACATCTTTGTGAGCTCCAATCTGGCCTCACACACTTACTAGCTGTGTGACTCTGGAGAAGTCACTTAATCCTGTTTGCTTCATTTCCCCATCTGTAAAATGAGTTGGAAAAGCAAATGTCAAACCACTCTACTAGTTTTTCCCAGAAAACCCCAAAAGTTGTCACAAAGAATCAGATAGGAGTGAAATGACTGAATAACAACCTTATGTCACATACACAGTGCTGCTTCACACTGCTCCCAGTATATATTGAATTTATTATCATTTAGAATTCTGGTCTGACTATGAATTTGTTAGTGTGTCTCAATGTGTTCATTCTGTCTCTTTGTGTGATTGTATTTACCTTGTTTTTTATCTCTCTCTCTCTCTCTCTCTCTCTCTCTCTCTCTCTCTCTGTATTTTGATCTTAAATGTTGTCTATTCTCAATCTGCTGTTTTGCAGTTTTTGGACCCAACAGCAGAACTTTACATTTATCTGTGTCATTTGTCATTATCATGCCTGTGTTCCTCTGTTCTAGTCCAATAAATCTATGACTTGATCTAATTCACTGATTTTAAAAATAATGTTGATTTTAAAAATAATGAGTGGACACAGCATCCAGATTAAAATGAGTCCATTGAACTCCTTTTAAAAAAATCCAAAATACAAGCTCTGAGAATTCACACACAACACAAACAAAAGAAAGCAAAATCAAAGGAACAAAACCACCACCTAAATAGCTTGTCTTCAAAAGCATTCATGATATACCCCATGAAATGGAATATAGTATAGGGAGTTGAGGAGACAGTGGAAGATACTAAATTCATAAAATTATAAATTTTTGACTGGAACAGACATCAGAATTTATCTAATACAATACAATGAAAAAATAGTTTCAATGATCTTACATTTTAATGGAATAGACAACAAATAAAAAATTAGATATGTTCAAGATGTATGCCAAATAGATGGAAGATAACTTCGAAGGAAAACTAAGTCTAGTGGTGGGGAGAGATTAGGGGGTAGAGACTGAGGGCCGACAAAACTTCCTGCAGAAGGTAACATATAGGCTGTCTTTAAGGAAGCCAGTATTTTAAGTAGTGGAAGTGAAGAAGGTAGGAAACCAGACATGGAAATGGAAGACAGCAGTTTGTAGCTGCTGTTCAGTTACTTCAGTAAGGTCCAATTCTTCATAACCCTGTGTGAGTTCTCCATAAAATAGTCTTTAGGGTTTTCTTCACAAAAGGTACTAGAGTGGTTTGCCAGTTCCTTCTCCAACTTATTTTAGAGGTGGGATTGAAGTAAACAGTGTTAAGTGACTTGCCCAGAGTCTTCTAGCTAGAAAGATTCTGAGGCCAGATTTGAGGATAGGAATACGAGTTCCTGCCTCCAGATCTGGCACTCTATCCACTGTGCCACCTAGCTGGCCCTGCTGAGGAGAGACCAGTGTTCAATGCCAGCTGTGCAATCAGAAAAAAGTCATTCTACCTTTGTGAATTGCAGTATCCTAACGGTTACATGAGACTGAAGCACTTTGCTGTGAGCTCCCTCTCCTCTTCTCCTCTCCTATGGTACAGAGGCCTTCTGCAAATTTCTCTTTCTCCACCATCATTTCACATGATGATGATGCCTTACTCTTTGTCAAGACTAACCCCTCTACTTGTCTGAGTAGTTCCATTCCATCGTATCTCCTCAAACAGACTCCTCTTCCATCTCTCCTAGCTTATTTCCTATCTCTCCCAGTCTTCTGGCTGATTTCCTATTTCTTCCAAGCATGTCCATGGTTCCCAAGACTGGGAAAAAAAGAAAAAGAAAAAAATTACCTCTCACTTGATTCTTCCAATTAATTCTTATCCCATATCCTTTCTGCCCTTTGTGTCTACAATTCTCAAAGATGCCATGTACAATAGGTCCTTCCAGTTTCTCTCCTTTCATTTTCTTCAAGTAATATAACCAGGACCAAACTTTACATTTTGCAAATTCCACCTTCTTTCAGTGACACAGTTTTAGAATTAACACAGGTCAGTTGGATTGAACGGGTAACATATACAAACAAGTCCAAGTCTCAGAATAAATCACTATTAACTTAAAATAAAATGAATTATTTGGAATAAGATTATCCTGGTTAAAAAAAAGAAGTTGTGAGGACTCATTAGCCATTAAAAACCACCACTCAAGTATTGTACTCACTTATAAGCCAGACTGAGTCCTCATGAATGCAGCTGAGATAGTGAAGGTCCTAGAGCCTATGCCGAATAAGGATCAGTTGAATAAAAAAAAATGGGTTTGGACAAGAGAAGACCCAGAACGAACATGGTAACTGTGGCTTTGTACATCAAGGTTTTGGGGGTTAAAAGAATTAGTCTTGATCTATTTGACCCCATTGATCACCAGTGTCAGAAATCTACCAAAGTTACACAGACACAAATCTTGATATGATTCCAGGGGAAATACAGCTTCCTGAGTTTTGAAACTGTCCATAAGGGGAATGAACTGCCTTTGGACAGAGAGGTTTGCCTAGAGTTAATGCCTCTACGTTGAACCTGAATTTGCTGGTTGCAGATGCTTTCCCTCTACTTAATAGTGGCTTATTTTGTTCCCAATTACATTTAAATATAGTTTTCAATATTCATTTTTATAAGTTTGAGTTCCAATTTTTTCCAGATGGTTCAAATTTTTTTCCAAAAGTTTGCAGATTTTTCTCCTCCCCCACAACAGGAAGCAATCTTACATAGGTTATGCATGTACAATTGTATTAAAAATATTTCCATTGCAGTTGTATTGTGAAAGAAGAATCAGAATAAAAGGAAAAAGAAAATATGAGGAAAAAAAGTGAAAATAGTATGTTGCACTCTTGTTCAGATTCCTTATTTCTTTCTCTGGATGTGGACAGTATTTTCTATCATGTGTCTTTTGGAATTAACTTGGAACATTGTTTTGCTGAGAAGAGCTAAGTCTATCATAGTTGATTATCATACAATGTTGTTACTACATTCAAGACTTTTTTGGTTTTGGTCACTTGACTCAGCATCAAGTCATCTAAGTTTTTCCTGACTTTTTCTGAAATCCACCTGTTCATCATTTTTTATGGAATAATAGTATTCCATTATATTCATGTTATGTAACTTATATTGCCATTCTCCAGTTGATGGGCATCCCTTTGATTTCCAGTTCTTGGCCTCCACAAAAAGAGCTGCTCTAGATATTTTTGTACATGTGGATCCTTTTCCTTTTTTATGACGTCTTTGAAATACAAACCTAGTAGTGGTATTGTTGGATCAAAGAGAATGCAGTTTTAGAACCCTTTAGACATAGTTCCAAATTATTTTCCAAAATTGTTAGACCACTTCACAACTCCACCAACAATTCATTAATGTTCCAATTTTCTGGTTGGGAATATTTTAGAAGTGCTGTTTTTCTGATCTGGATTGGATACAATGGCTACTGAGGTCCTTTACAGCCAGAAATGATGAAAAGGTCTTACATAATTTTTATCAATTTGGAAAAAAACAAACAAACCACCGACTCCTATTTAGGTACAATGATGCTTTCCTTCGTTACGTTTGTTTTGTTTTCTTTGTAAATGTTATGCCTGAATTCATAAACATAAAGAAACCATTGATTAAACTCATCAGTTACCCCACATTGATTAGTATTTTTTAATATAAGTTCATTGATTTCTTTTTAGTTTTTCCTGAAATTTGCTAAGTAAAAGTGATTTGTAAAATTTCTTCCTGGATCACACTGGGACAGAAATGTCAACATTTTGTCTGTGTTAGGTACATTCCTAAATGTATAGTTCTGTGTCAAGCCCCACTTATTACTTAGAAGTTAAATAATCAGGATATTTGTCTTTTAGAATTAGAACATCAAGTATTTTTCATGACTCAATCTTTCTTTTGATTTTGTTTTTCCTCCACATATTTTGAAATATAAACAGCAACATAATATTAGAGGTATTCTCCAAGAAACAAATGGATCATCTGTGCCATGAATTGAAGGAAACTACATGTATTTATGGCTTTTATGAAATTGCCCTTACACTCATAGCTTCAGGGGAAGGTAAGTGTGGTATCCCAACTAATCTTTCAGGTTCTTCTTTTTATTCCTCTACCACACTGATGGAACTCATTTTTTAATCCCTCATGTGGCAGTTTTTCCTTTATATTTGCTTCCCTCATTTTTATTTCTTTGAGCAGCAATGGGAATACATTATGATCCCTCTGAGAATGGCTGCTGATCCATCTTGTAGATACAAAATATCTCAATATATAAAGTAGAGAATTAAATCCTTGAATGAGTGGTGATTTATTTACTTTCCCACCTGTATAGAGATGAGGATAGAGATTGGATTCATGATTTCATTCTTTCTGAGAAATTCAAATATGAAAACTTCCCTCTACCAACTCAGTGAAGTACTAGCAGTGTAAGCATCTTGCAGTCTTTAGAAGAGTTGGCTAGCATTGTGAGAAGTTAAGTGGCTTGCTCAGAATTACACAGGCTGTGTGTGTCAGAAGTGGGACTTGAGCCTAGGTCTTCTTGGCTCTTAATCTGCCTCTCCAAATATAATATGATTCTGACTCTGATTTGTGTAACTTAAAAATAATGTAAGACATGAGGGGGGTGAGAAGAATCAGCAGAACATTGTACACAGTAACACCTACATTATGACTGACTTTGATAGACTTAGCTCTTCTCAACAATGCAAGGACCTAAACAACTCCATAAGATTCATGATGGAAAATGCCATCCACATCCAGAGGAAGAAATGTGGAGTCTGAATATAGGCTGAAGATTTTGTGTGTTCTGTTTTGTTTTGTTTTCTTTCTCATGGCTCCTCTCATTCATTCTGTTTCTTCTATACAACATGAGTAATGTGAAAATGTGTTTAATAAGAATGTATATGTAGGGCCTCTATCAGATTGCACCCCGTCTTGGGGAGGGGAGAAGGAAAGGAGGGAGAGAAAATTTAGAATTCAAAATCTTATGAAAGTGAATGTTGAAAATGAAAAAAACCATAAATTAATTTGTAAAAAAGAAATTAGGACAATTAGACCCCAGACAAATTAAATAGTTCCTTTGTTCTTTCCCCTCTCCTGATTTGCATTCCTTGAACCATGAAGCTGCTTATCCAAATGTTGCCAGTCATTCAGTCAGGTTCAACACTTCATCACCCCATGGACCACAGCATGCCACTGTTATCAATGGGGTTCTCTTGGGAAAGATATTTGAGTGGTTCACCATTTCCTTCTCCAGCATCCAAACATGCACTGACCTAAAATTAAGAAAATAATAGCCATTTCTGCGTATGGGTGAATGTATAGATTCATAGACCTTGGCCAAACATAGGATAACAGACTCCATAAATTAGTGAGGTCAGTCATCAAGTGAACCAATTCTCTCACCACTGTTTTCTCACTTGTTCACTCTCTTCAAGTAATCATAGTTCTTTTTTAAATTAAGAAATTTTTCTCATGTAATCTTTTTTGAGTACAGACATAACAGTTGTATAACTGGGTCAGGTGAATGACACATATTGTAGCAACTTTTGATGTGTAGTTTTAAATTGCTTTCAATAGTTGTACCAATTCACAAGTCCACCACGAGTGTATCAATTACTTATTTACCCATACTTCTTCCAATTTTTATCCTTTTTCCCCTTTTTTCTTTTTGATATCATTATTTTATTTGTTTTCAGTGTTCTGAAACACAGTATTCTGAATCACTTCCATATAAATTACATTTTTCTCCTCCCTCCCTCTCTTTCCCCTCTCCCTCCCCTTTCCCTCCTTCAGGTGGCATACAATTCTATATGGGTTCTACACATACATTCCTATTAAATACATTTTCACTTTAGTCATGTTCCACAAAAGAAGTAAAATAAATGGGAGAAATCATAAAACAAACTAAAGCATAATACAAAAGAAAATAATCTGTTACATTCTGCAATCGAATTCCATAATTCTTTCTGTGGATATGGAAGGTATTTTGCCTTTAAGAGACCATGGGGAATTTTTTAAGTCCTTGCATAAACAATCATAGTTCTTAAAGATCACAAAAAATAGAATTGGAGTAAAGGCAACAGATTATACCTTTGTGCTCTACCCATCATTGCCTTAGAATCCCTAGAAATCAAAGAAAATGGTGAAGCTTGATCAAGAAACCTCGTAGAGGGGCTTATTTCCTATGTACACAGAAGGTAAGTTGGGATACCATTTATGTGCTATTGTGTCTCATATACTAATCTTGGCTTTATTGGCATTCGCATGGTACAAATGGCTGCCTTGGAATTTGAACTATAGATAAGGCTGTTTTTTTTCTTTCTTTAAAATCTCCTGGGAAGAAAAAAATATGCAATATGATTTGCTTTAGCATTTTATTAAATGTTCTACTTTACGGTAAAAAAAGAAGGAATATGTCTCACTAGAATACATACAATATTGTTTGCTTAATGTTTAGTACGGTTTCTCTTTTCTGGTTCTGGTATCTAGTATGTGTGCTGGCAAACATATCCCATAATCATCCATTTGGAAAATATGGGCTAATAAATGGTATGAGATGGTCTGGAGAGGCTGGTAATGCCTCTAGTGCTCCCCAAAAGCCATCCGGGACTTAATATAGGGTGAAGGAGCTCCACTGAAGTGAGGAAGGGAGGATTAAAGAAGAAAAAAAATGCTTAACTGTTTAGAAACTATTCTAAGCACTGGAAATATAAAAGCAAAAGAAATAGTCATTTTCAGCAAGGATTTTATATTTTATGAGGGCAGAGAGGAGAGTTTAAGTGAGAATTCAGTCATTTTCATTTTAAATAAATAGATGGAGGGAGGAAAGGAAAGAGAAAAATACAGAGGTTTTAAAGATGAATGATTTCCTTCATAATCTTATATAGTATATCTTATTTTATACATTTAAAGATGTTATTCTGAAATGTGTTTCATGTTCTTCACCAGATTGTCCAAAGGCTCTATCATACACACACATACACACACACACACACACACACACACACACACACACACACAGAGTTAATCTATCCATAAACATTTATTCAGCACCTACTATGTGCCAGGCACTTTAGTAAGTGCTGGGGATATCAAAAGAGACAAAAACCAGTTTCTGTCCTCAAGAGTTTTCAATCTAATGGGGGTGACACTAAACAAACAAGCATGCATAAAACTAGATGTCCATAGCATATACTTATCAAATATGTGTATTATATACAGGATATACCAAAAAATACTTACAAAAGAAAAGACACTGGAATTTAAAGTGGTGTGGGAGAACACTTTATATAAAGTCATGTCCAAGGAAGAGTAATTCTATTTGGACAGCTAAAAGGTTGGTTGGGGGAGAGGGAGTGGAGAGAAGGAAAATAGCATCTTTTAAAGCAAAGTGACTTTACCAGGGTCACGTAACTCAGAATTAGTGTTAAGTGTCTGAGGAAGGATTTGAACTAAATTCTACCAGACTCCTGGACCAGTGCTCTGTCTACTACATCATTTAGGTGTGTTGTTGTTGACTCTTGGATTTCTAAGACCACTGATATCATAAGGGTGATATTATGACTTGTATGTGAGTAAGAGTTAAGTGAGGCAGAGCTACACAAAGTTATCAGCCTCACTCTCCTTTCCAAGGTCACTGAAGTCTCAGATGGAGCAGGCTGCAGTGGATGACCTTGTCCTCTTCTATGTCTGACTAAGCTCTAAGTACTCCATAACACTTGCTCCATCAGCTGTCATGGCTATAGGAAACAAGAGCGGTCTTCACATGTGGTAAGCATCCCTCCAACTCACCTGTGGGTTTGAAGTCTGACCACTATCCTCAAGTTGGTTCAGTCAGTCTACTGGGACAGTTTGCCAGAATGTAGCTGCTGGGTGTTCAGTGAGGACTAGCACCTTGAGGAGAGATCTTGATGAACCCTTAGTAGGGATGTTCACTCACATTTTTTGTCTACCTATCACTCAACTCTCACTTGTGGCTCCAGGAAATTAGCTGTCGGTATATCCCAGGAAGAGTAAACTGATACATCCCTATTAGTTCTGGCAGTATTGATTTGATGATGCTTCAATAAGTGGGAAACAAAAGTGAGTGGACAAGGAAAGCCTGGCTGATCAAAAGATTGTACGAGTGTCTAGACCCTAAAAGCTTGATTTTGGGAACCTCACCTGAGGCACTCACTAAACATGAGTTTAAACTAAACTCAGGGGCCCAGAGAGAGAATTCCAGAGCTGAGAGTTTTAACAAAATGGAAAATGGGCAACCTACTGGATTGGCTATGGATATGGACTTGGACATTAAAGACCAAGAAGGACCTATCATAACTGACACAGAAAACCAATAATGCCCACAAATAGACGATCATCTAGCCCATGCTTCTAATGTGATTTATTTTTCTTTGTCAGATCAAGGACTTTTGTTAATAGAGTAATAAATACACACAGAGACACTGACAAATCCACCCAATTTATTGGGCCAGTTAGCGAGATGGTACAATGGATAAACCATTGAACATAGAGTCAGAAAGATTTGAGTTCTTACATAGTCTCAGGTACTCCCTTGGCAAATCATGTGACATGCTTGCCTTTGTTTTCACAATTGTAAAGTGAATTAATAAGAGTAACTGTTGCTATTGGTGTTATTCAGTCATTTTCAGTCATGTCCAACTCTACATGACTCCATTTGGAGATTTCTTGCCAGTGACACTACAGTGGTTTGCCATTTCCTTCTCTAGCTCATTTTACAAATGAGGAAACTAAGACAAACAGAGTTAAGTGACTTGCTAATGTCTGAGGCCAGATTTAAATTCAGGAAAATGAGTCTTCCTGACTCCAGTCTGGGAACTCTATCCTCTGCAACACCCAGCTACCCAGCTGTTGGGAGGGTCCAATGAAAGAAAACCTGCAAAGCCTTTTTAGCACACTTCCTGGAATATAGTAGACACTAAATGAATGCTTATTCTTCTTTCCTCCCTGCCCCCAATACTAGAATTCTGGTAACTTCACCTGTCTAGGACAACAGTCAATATGGAGTCAAGACAGAATCGAAAAAGTTGTTAGATAATTGCTAGGCCAGACTTTGTTCCTTAGTGTTTCTGAAGTCACTAGTTAGCATAGGAAGCTGTATCCTGTGAAGGCTTTGGAGGATTGGAGACCAATGGCCAAATGCAGTCTTGACATCACCCAGCTGAATGACCCTAGGCAAATCATTTAACATCTCTCAGGTTCGGTTTTCTTATCTGTTTAGTTATTGCTAAAGTCATTTTCAGCTCTTTGTGACCCCATTTGGGACTTTCTTGGCAAAGACACTGGAGTGATTTTATCATTTTCTTCTCCATTTCTTTTCAGTTAGATGGGGCTCATATTGGAATTTCCCTTACAAGTTTGCAGTGAAGATAAATATTTCAAAACATAAAGCATCATTTAAAAATGTTGGGATTTTTGTTTGTTTTTTCTTGAAGGAACTTGAGTCTTTCTTAACACTGGGAAGCATTGGGCAGGGGAGGGAATGCAGAGAACTGAAACTGAAATCTAGGACTTACCACTTTTGTGACCATGAGCAAATCACTAAGCTATCAGGACCTCACTTATTTGATCTATAAAGTCGAGTTTTTAAGATGACTTCTATGGTCATTCCAACTTTATATCCAAATAGACTTTCAATCCAAGATTCAAACCTATTTAAACATGATACTCATTAGCCAGCTTTCCTGTGTTCTCTAACCACAGCAAGGAGACTCAAACAGCAGGATGGAAAGGTAACAGAGGGAGTGGCAGCCCATCCATAGTGACAAGCAGCCATAGAAACCTAGAGGGACCATGAGGGAAATAGAAAAGCCATCAGTTGGACTAGCAGAAGTCAGAGAAGGGGCACATGGTTCTCAGGCCTTCCTGAACATTTACTGAGTACCTACTATGTGTCAGTGGCCTGGGATTAGTATAGAATCCACAGCATAAGATACCCCTGCCCTCAAGGGACTTACTGTACCCAGTAAAGAGCAAAGGCCCACTAAACTGGATGCTCACTGAATTCCTACACAGCACAAACTTGGATGCTCCTAATGGTGACCCTGAATCACCAAAAAAACATTGAACCCTTCTCTCACATGTTGACCATGACAAACAAGTAACGGCAGTGTGTCATGGTGGAAACAACATAATTGTGGTGTCACAGGAGTTGGATTTAAATCCCACATCTTTTACCTTTGTGATCTTAGATGAGTCATTTGATTTCCCTAGGCCTCAGTTTCCTCATCTATAGAACAAGGGAGCTGGAGTAGATAACATCTGGAATCCCTTGAAGCTTTAGGTATAGGATTCTAAGGTCTGTATAAACATGGCTAATGTTTGTGCAATCAGGTTATTAACAGAATAAGCTTCAGTTCTCCAGAAGACTTCGCAGAGAGGTCATGGTACCCAATCAGAGCTCAGCAAGGTTGAGTTCAGGATGGAATATGTACGAGGCATGTAGGGAGTGGGGAAGGGACTTGTACGAAAGCATATAGACAGAAGAGAAATGTGGCACTCAGGAAATAAGCCATACATTTCCCCAAACACCCCTTGGACTTTGTAGCTCTAAAGAGTAAATATTGAAGGGAAATGAAGGTTTTCAAATGGAAATAGAAAAAAAATGTTTGAAGCAGGAGGCCAAACAAATGTTTGCTTTAACTGCCACCAAATGGCCCCTAAGGTTTTGCAAATGCCCACCCATGCTGGCTGTTGCTCCATTCTCCCTTAATTCCCTGTCGAGTTCACTATTGTTCAGGAACGTTTGTGACATTTCAGCTGTAGACTGGTAGAACATTTACAAAAATGTCTGTGCCATTAGGACGGCCTGCGTGTTTTTAAAATGTTACTTTAAAAAAAGTTATACCCAGTTAGGTTTGAGGAAATGAAAATATACGAAATCAAAGGCATCCCATGTCTTTCCAGGGCAGAAACAGGCTTTTTGGTCGACTGCCCATGGATTGATCGGCATGGGCATGATTGCACACAGGATGGAAAAGGGAACAGGAACAAGAGTCATGCAGGAGGCAGTGGGATGGCATCTAGAACACCTGTGGGCATGTTTCCTGGTCAAATTCAAACCATCCTTCTTTCATCCTGGACCTTCGCCTCCTCCAGCTCCTCCTGGGCTCTCCTACACCTCGAACCCTGAGCTCACATGGATAAACTTTCCCATCATCTCAGATGTAATCAGGCTGTCATTGCACTTCTTGAACAACTGCAGACCATGTTTCAGGCCATGCTTATGTCTTTTCCATCCTTCCCCTCCTCCAATTCTATCCCAACTAGAACACAAAATTCTCAAAGGCAGGGTCCCTGCATCCCTGGTACTTAGCACAATGTGCTTATTAATTGTTTTTGACTCCTTCATGGATACAATGAAGTAGTTTTTGATATAGGTTCAATGTGTGTCCTGGAACATCATTTCTTACAATCACAAATTTTTGATAAAGAGCTCTAAGGTCACTTCAGCATATGAGGCATGAATACATTCTGAAATAAAGCATTCCCCATAGTGAACATTTGACCTCACCTTCCAGGCCTTGGATATCCTAATAATAAAGTCCTTACCGTCTCTCGAGACTTTATTGCTGTTACTATTGCTGTTGATGATGATGAGGGCAGTAGCGTGTGTTTAGAAGGAACTTCGAAGTAGGGAAATCACTTCAC
This sequence comes from Potorous gilbertii, assembly GCA_028658325.1. Taxonomy (NCBI): domain Eukaryota; kingdom Metazoa; phylum Chordata; class Mammalia; order Diprotodontia; family Potoroidae; genus Potorous; species Potorous gilbertii. The sequence continues at coordinate 692,571,566 of CM053770.1, forward strand.
ACTATTATCTCCTGTGAACCTTCCCAGCATCCCTAGGTATTAGTGCTATTGTGTCCTCATTTAACAGATGAGGAAACTAAGGCAAATAAAGGGTGTGATTTGGTCAGTGTCACCTAGTCAGTCTGACAATGGATTTGACCCATTGCATTGTTAGATTGTGCTAAATAGTAAGAAAAAGGTTTTTACTTCTTTTTATGTCCTGTCAACTGGAGTGCTTTAACTTTAATACATTAGCCCCACTTTTGTCCTTCGAAACTAAATAGAATCAGTCTAAGAGATATTTCACTTGGTAAGAATGAAGACATTTAAAAGAATGACCAGTCCTCCCTTAGTTATCCTCAGGTTAAGACATAACAGATTGCTCTGGGCCATGATTTTAATTCTTTCCACAGTCCTGGGCACCCTCCTCTGGACTCATTTGGGCTAATAAATGTGACTTCTAGAACTCAGCATGCGTGATTGCAGCACTGATCGTCAATACATTATGTCTCCCTCTTCCTTCGAGAACTTAAAGCCACCTTCTGTTTTACATGTAAGACCTTTGTTAACCCAATCCCATCCTATCTTTCAACCTTATTGCTTGTTATTCTCCTTGATTTCGCCAACAATTTAGCAAATATTCACTCCCACTGTTGCTTATGTATGTCACTTCATGTACGTAGTGCTTACTATGGGCAAGGTACTAAGCGAAATGTTTTATATTATCTCACTGGATCCTAATGACTTCGCTCAGAGTTCAGTGCTATTTTTATCCCTGTTTTGCAGATGAGGAAACTGAGACAAACTGGCATTAAATGACTTGCTAAGTGTCAGAGGCTGTTTGAACTCAAGAATTCCTGATTCCAAATTCAGGGTTCTACCTAGTGCTCCACCTAGGTGCCCCTGCCATCTCTCATTTTTTTTTCTTGGTGCTGCCTTTTCCTCATGATGATAGCTGACTCATCCTTACTTCTTTCTCCTAGAATCCTTGGTTTCTTTCTGATCAGCTCAAGCAACTTGAAAAAGCCACTTAAACATAAGTACAAGTAAACTTTCTCAATATGGAGTGCCTTTTTCTGGCTATTGACATTTTCTACCAATGTTGTACCAAATCCATTTTTGCTTTAGATTGGAAGATTCTTGAACCCAAGAACTCTCATTTTATTTTGTCTACTTTATTGGTCAGTATGATCTGTGTCCAAGCATTTCTAACAGCAAGGTATTGTACTTTCTGATTTTAGTTTATTTTATCTAGCCTTCTATAGGTGAGGCAGAGAGATTTACTTCACCGTCATCCGTACTAAGGCTTTCTACCTCAAGTACCACCTGTCTATTTCTGAAATTTAGGGTAACATTTGCATGGCACTGACTGGAGTCCTCTCCGAAGTTCTGGAATGACTTTCTCAGCTACCACAACTTTGTACAAATTTCACTCAACACCACTCAACCTGGTATCCATGAGTTATACTCTTGATGTGGATGGTTATTTGGCTTTCAGGGGAGTATCATCATCCTCATCCTCATCCTCACAGTTATTGTTGTTTGTAGTAGTAGTGCTTTTGTTGTTATAACTGAAATGAGGACTGTACATGTTATCTGAAAATACGTATTTATTGGAATGATTTACAGAGTGAAGCAAATCATGCAGGTACAAATTCAAACTATAAAAATTACCAATCCATCAATGTCTTCATTCAATAAGTATTTACTGAATGTCAATTGATATTTTAAATTTTTATAAGTACTCCATAATGTTTAAAATTGGGGAATGGAGTATCTGTCTTCAAGCACATGAAATATTACTCTTTTTTCATTGGTCTGAGAGAGTAGAATTAGAAAGAGTGAGTTTAGGTGGAAGAAAGCTGATATCAGCATGGCATAAGGATACCCCTTTTTATCTAATCCAAGCTTCCTTGCTCTGCTCAGAAATGTAGTAGCCTCTCTCAAATGATGAAATGAAATTATATTTGTGGAGCACAGTACTTAGCATACAGTAGGTGCATAATAAATGTTTAGAACCCTCCGTTTGCTTTTTCCTTCCCTATTCTCCTCTTGGAGGTTTTCTAATAAATGCTATATCACCATTGTTTACATCAATGTTAGTGTACAGAGTGGTTCACTGTATGAGTTAAATTAGATGTTTTCTAAGATCCTTTTCAATTCTGAGATTCAATGTGAAGTTAAAAGCATTTTAGTTTGGTTGAAAGGAAGAAGATATTCTTTCTAGCTGTGAACATTATGGAAGGCTTCATAATGAAGGTGACCTTTGTATTTAGTCTTGAAGGATGGATACAATTTTCAGAGGTGAAGATAGATGAAAAGCATCACAAATATGGGAATAGCAGAAGCTAAGAAATGGAGACGTGAAAACGTAAAATGTTTGGAAATACTTGACTAGGGCACAGCAAGTATATGAAAAGCAGGCAAAGGAAATCTTAGAATGACAGAGAATGGAAATATCTGGGTACACAATTCAACATTAATTCATTAGAAATGGGAAACTATGCCACACTGTATGATGAAATGTGCATTGGCCATGTAGACAGAGAACCTGCATTCAAATGCTACCCTTTGGTAAAATGGGAGGATTGACTTGTAGTAGGTGGCTTCTGAGGCCTGTCCTAGCTCTGATGGAAGCAATTTTAGTTATAAAGGAGAGGATACATACATAAGTGAGCTTGAAGATGGGAGAAAATAATAGGGTTTTTTATTTCCTCAGAAATGTATTTCTTTGTATAAATTATGAAAAAAAAATCCAATCTCTATATTACCTGCGTAGATGTGCTGGCAATTACTTTTGAAACACAAGAAGGGATACATGATAAAAGTCATCAAAATCACATTAAAACATCTCTCTCCTAAAACAATGTGCTCAAGTACAAGTTTGATTGGCTATTGTTTTGAAGTAGCATCTTTCTTGTTTGAATGTTTTAATTTCAGGCATTATAAGGAAAGAAACCAACACTTGGCAAGGGTTCTCATCTTTTGAAATTGAGAATTAATTGGTGAAAAAAATTTTCTTTCACTTTCAAAATTATTCAACTTTTGCTAGTTGTTAAAAATATTTTCAAACCTAGGATTTTTTTGAAAAGCAAGTTGCTAAAGCAAACAGCTTTCTTCCTTTTAATATTTTCTCTGATAGAAACTCAAACCACAAAGATGGTTTGAATTCTGATCAGATTTTTTTAATATAACAACATCAAGTGTCATGTGTTGTTTTAAAAATTGTTAGATGCCTATTTCTGGGTGTATTTTATATTTCCTTTTACTCTTTCAAGGGGTATGACTGTTTTAAAGGAGATGATGGAAAAATGGTCCTTCGTTTCTTTGAATGCAGACGCTTGATTTAGTTTTCTTATACATATTTGTATAAGATTTGTCGGTGCCCATTCTCCCAGAAGGAAGACTGGTAAACTTGAGGATTCAAGGTTTCTTTAATGTTATTAACTCAAATACCAATTCTGATCTGTTCTACCAACTGTTAACTGCCAATGATTAGTCACTTAATTACCTTTTACAAAGGATGATTGATGAAAAGATATTGAATAATATGACCACCATCCCTACCACCTGTGTGGGTCAATGGAGCACTCTAATCAGGATCAATACGTGTGAGGCAATGCATCACCCAATCTAGGTCACCATTTGTAGTGCCAAGGAGATATTCATAGCATCTATGGTGGCCATGAATATCCTGGTACAAACCTGAATTGTGAAATACAGTAGACTCTCCACATGGAAGACAGAACCAAAACATTTATTCAAATACCAGAAAGCCAAATCCTTCATAGTAACAAAAATCTACACAAAATAACAATGCAGAGGATAATACCATCCTCAAGCCTTCCCCCTGCTAGCTTCCCATAAACCAGTTCCCTTAAACAAATCACAAGCAAGCTCCCTTAAATAAAATCATAAAAAGCTCCTTCACTCATGCTAGCCAGCTGCCTGCTTGCCTGCATCCTTCCTATCTCTGATTGTTCTCATCATCAAATTTCCTCTCAGCTCTGCTCTAGCTCCACCTCTTCCTGTTCCACTTTTTCTGTTCTACCCATTCAATAAGCTCTTCCCACCACAAGCTCCATGTAACTCAGACTTCCATGTAACCCAGGCAGGTTACATGGACCTGTTAGTGAATGGGAAAGATCTTCCCATTTAAATTACCATTACACTATTCCTATCAGCTGTGTGGGGCAGTAAAACACTCTGACCTAGATCACTATCCCTACTACCTCTCTGGGGTGATGCAGCATCCTGATCTAGATCACCATCCTTACCACCAGTGTGGGGCAGTGCAACATTATGATCAATATCACCATGCGTGGGGTGATGCAGCACCTTGATCTAGATCACCATACCAACCACCTTTGTGGACCAGTGGATCACTCTGACCTAGATCACCATCCTTACCACCTGTGAGAGGTGGTAGAGAATGTGGATCTATATTACATCAGTTTCTAAGGAGGATGGGCTCAAAGTTCAATGAGCTCAAAATACATTTCTACAAGACCTTCACCTCCCCAAGATCACACCCATGTCCAACATAACCAACACATAGACACGTTCACATCTATGTACTACTGGTGCATTTCTGCAGATCTAGGAGGAAGAGGCAGTTTCTTAGAACCACTTCATTGCCTTTCAGTCCTGACTTGGACTCCAATCTCCAGTATCAGACTTCTTATAACTCTTTCTCCTGTCCTTTTGAAGCTTATCAAGTCATAGTCATCTCCAGTCTCCATTACCTAAAAGCAGGTCAGAACAAATGCAATGAAGCAATCCTAACAGACTTATATTCACAGGCCCTAGCTGACTAATGCCTTTACTTCAATCAAATATTGATTCCAGTACCATTGAATTATCCCTTCATCCAGTAGGTAACTGACCCAAGTAAGCTACAGAATACTTGGGAAGGTTGTAATTTGGAGAGCATACTTGTCCTACATGTCCTCACGCCTTTTTGGAAACAGAATCCCTATCTTCTTTGGGGATTGCCTTGAACTTTCCCATCACCCTCACCCCTATTCCCACATTATATACAATTAGGAATGAATTTTTAAATTTCCATAATCATTTTTAATTTTTCAGTAATAAACCTGAACGTGACGAGTTTTTGAATCATGGCATAGTATGGTTTCTGAAGAATTAAAGCTGAAGATAAATAGAAAGACAATAGTGCAACAAACTACAAGTTTGAGTTGTCCAGGACACATTACAGAGTAGAACAAGGTTATGTGGGAAGGACATGGATCATCTCTATAGGAAAACTAACGGGTAGTCTGAATCTCTTGGTATCTACCCAATGGCAAGAAGTTTAGGGGGATGATGCATTGTGGATGTGGTATCATGGATGGCCTTCCCATTAGGTACCTTATTATCTGCCCAGGATCAGGAAATCTAAAAGATGTGTATTAGAATTAGAATGTGTGTGGGAGAGATGTCCTATTAAACAAGTATAAGGATAAGAATGAAACACGATGGCCAGGCATGGGCAAGATTATAGGGTTGGAATCTTAAAGGGGGAGGGCACATCTGAGACTATGTAGTGACCTGTACCTCTGACCAAGTTACACCCCTACTCACTAAACTCTAGACGTTTCCTACCATCTCCAAGATCAAATAAAAAGTCCTCTGGAATTCCAAATCTGTCATAACTACTCTCTACTTTTCCAGTCTTCTTACCCTTCATATCCTACCATAAACTTTTTGATCCAGGGGCTCTGGCTCGTGTCTGTTCCATTAGAAGGTATTGCATTTATCACTTCCAGAAATTTTCTTGACTGTTCCCCATATCTAGAATACTCTCATTCCTCATCTCTGCATCCCTGATTTCAATTCAAAAGGACTAAAATCCATCTTTGGGAGGATGCCTTTCCTAACCTCTTTTAAGTCTAATACCTTTCTTCTGTTAATTACTTCCTGTTTATTCTTTATCTTTTTCATTTGTATATATTTAGGGCATTTAGATCCTGAGTTCTTTGAGGGTATATACTATTCAATGACTGTTTTTTTTTTTTATTCCAAGCACTTGATAAAATACCTGGTACATAATACATAAATACTTATTAACTGACTGGCTCACTGATTTATGTCATTAGAGAGAATAAAGCCATTTGTGAGACCACAGATCAATCCAAGAACCAAAGGATCGTAGGTTTAAAGACATAAAGTTGGAATCTAGAATGGCTACTCATTTTAAAAACTATAAAACTGAAGTCCAGAAACAGACATGATTTGTCCAAGGTCACATAGTAAGTTGAAGAAATTAGATCACAAATCAAATATTGTAGATCCACATTAATCATTCCTAATTATATTGTTTTCACTTCACCATGCTGGCTAATTAGGTAAAAGTTAATAAACATTTATTAAACTATTAATATGTGCCAGCCATTATACTCACTGCTGGCAATGAAAATAGGGGAAAAAAGACTTTTTCTGCCCAAGGAGTTGACAAACTTAGAGGGATGAGGTCCAGAAACAAAATAAAGCTGAAATCAAAGGGGGAATGGGGTGGGGTAAGAGGAGTAAAGGTGCAGAAGTCAAAATCCAAAATGAAAAGATGTCTACCTTGTCTTTCCCATCTTAAATTGTAGTTGAGTTTAGAGGCTCCAATCAGTGTATTTGAGATGAGCTCTGAGTACCAAAGCTCTTTGAATCTTTCATAATAATGAGATTTCTTGGTGATGAAGTACCTGTTGACATGGAGGAGAAGTGCCAACTCAGTGGAACCTTGTGGGAAGTGAAAAAATTCTGACAACATTTCACTGAAGCAAACAAGAACTTGCTTTGTCTCAAAAACTGTGCCAAGTACAGGATTTACAAACCAGAAACCAAAGAGCCTTTGTCATCATGGAGTTTCACCATAATTTTTATTTTAATCTTTTTCCTTCCTTAACAATTATTCTAGAACAAGTTAGAAATAATTCAAATCATTTACCTCAACCTTGGTGTCGTCTACTCTAAAATAGGAGAATATTAGCATCTCCCTCATAGAACTATGAGGCCCAAATTAGCTAAGTTATTTTGAAAATTTCCTTCAAACCTTCAGGTATAGGATAATGGAACCTAATATCTCCTTCACAGCTACCTGAAAGTTCTGGAAGGTGAGTTTTCCTACGTGTTGAATGGTAGTTTCTTGCACTTTCTTGCTTCTGGGGAGAGGAGACTATGGCCAGCATCATTCTGAAACCTGAAAACTCAAGCTTGGACCTTGCTAGTCAGTAGGTCTACTCAATACTCAGTCTACCATCCTCTCTGCTTCTCTCCTTTTTTGACATCAACTTTGAGAGAAAACAGACATGAATTTGCTGCATGAATTTACTGTTTCCCCAGAAACAAATATTCACTGGAGGTCTAAATCTGGGATGGGGAATCCATAGCCTGCAGGTGCACTTTAAGACCTAGAGGATCACATGTGGTCTCAAGGCTGCAGGTTCCCCATCCCTGGTCTAAATCCTCCCTGGTTCAAAAACAACCTAAAGCAAATCTTCTTTCTCACTGTTCTCACTTTCTCATCTGTTTTTCTCTCTCAAGGCTGTTCTGAAAGCAATAGACATGATAAAATTACTCATGTTCTGATTCTAGCCATAGAGAATATAGTGAGGGGAGAAATCTCATAAGAATGAGGGCAGGTAAAATTTTTGATTCTAGGTCAACAATAAAAGGGAAGTTCTTCCATAATTAATATCAATAAATCTACTCCTATTTGGGGAATTCAAACAAATGAGATCCAATTGACACATCAGCAAAAGACAAGGGGAAAAAATGAAGAATGGTCACGTCATAGTTTCTGAACTGCAAAAGACCTTACAAGTCATAAAGTCAAATTAGAACATTTACAAAAAAGAAAACTGAGGCATAGAGTTATTAACTGCATCACCCCAGGTCATACATAAATGTCTGAGAGTTTCTCCAGTATCTCATTTTCCTGAGGACATTGTCAATACCCTTCACACTTCACCCACTGTGATATTTTCCCCATCAACATGATTGCACAGTCATTCCTGCTAATCACAATGATGGGCCAAGATCATCCAAACAAGACTCAGTTATGTCCCCTAGATTAACTACTAAGCTGGAAAGTTGATCAGTCAAAGATCCCAAACTAGACGGGAGTTAAGAAACCTCCAATCCTGAGGCCTTTTAGGAAAGATGAATAAAACAAACAAACAAAAACCCTGAGATTCGAAGAGATCAAGTTACTTGTTCAGAGTCATATAGGGAGTAAATAAGAAAGGTAGAATTTAACTTCAGGTCCTCTGATGTCAAAACCAAGCACTACATCTAAATGACAGGAGAAAACTGAGTGACAGAGAGGTGTGGTCTTGAAAAGCTCATAATTGATTCACACAAAACCTGTTCTTCAGACATAATTTTCACCAATCTTTTCACTGTTCCATTCTAGCCTTTTCCCTTATTAGAAGCAGTGACAAGCTTCAGGAGACAGGAATCTGGTTATTCATATCCCTCTACCCTGTACTAGCTATGTGGCAATGAATAACCATTTAACATGTCCAGGCCTCAGTTTCATCATATCTGAAATGAGATCAATACCTTACCACTGAAATCAAGCTTCTCCCTAGGACCCCTCCAGCTCCAAGAACTATGATCTTGAAAAGATTTGAAGAGCAGGTTATAGAAAGGTATATTTAGAGCTAGAAAAGAATATATACAGCTCATCAAGTTCAACTGCCCGGCTTTTCAGATGAGGGAATTGAGGTGCTGAGATGTTGAGGACTTGCCCTAAGGTCACATGATTTATAAAGAGTAATATAGGAGTTTGAACATAAATTCTCTGAAATAACAACAAAAAGAAATAAAAAAATTTCTATAATCTTTGACTCAGACATCTCACTACACTCTAAGAATGTCAGAGAGGAAAATAAAATCCCCATCATGAAAATATTTAGATTAATCTTTTTTTTTTTTAGGGGAGGGAAGAGGCCATAAAAATTTGGAAGGAAAAAGTAACTATTCATTGACAAATCACTTGATAAACAAAGAGAAGACATGGATGATATAGGATACTATAGTATCAGAAGATCCAATTATTAGAAAAAATCAGAGAAGCATAAAAAGATGTAAAAGAAAGGATGCCCAACAAAATAAGTCAAATCAGGAATGCAATATGTGTGATGGCTACAACAATGTAAATTGTAAGAACAAAACTCCAGTGCTATTACCAACCAAACTTGCATAAGTATAACTAAGTTTCCACCTGAAGAGATGAGAAAAGGCATTGCCTGCCCTTCAATTAGTCTGTCATGCTTTATTCATGTGTTGATTAGTTTTGCTGATTTTTTTCTTTTTCTTATTTTTTATCAAAATTTGATTACTATCTGGCTACCAGAGGGAGAGAGTTTTATGTAAAATAAAATAAAGTGTATCCACATCATTTTAAAGCAAAGTAAAAAAAAAAAGTGTATGTGTGTGTACAAATACATTGTTAGATTTTCCTCAACTTTGTGTGAATGTGAAGAATGGGACTTGAATGAGGATGCAATAGGCCAAGTCAGGAGGTTTCCGTGTGAATTGGTTTGATTCAAGGGATCTAAGAGCTTATGAAGATTTGAGCACAAACTAATCTCACGGACGTAGTCATCCTAAAGTGAGTCACCATCTGGCTCGTACCTTCTCTTCCAGAAAGCTTGCTTATCCCCCTTGGGATGTTCTGAGTTCTAGTGTAACTGTCCCATGCCTTTCCCCATCTATCCCTTTCTTTCCTACCTCTATACAAGCTTTCTCTGCCCAAATTTTCTTCCTGGTCGCACTAGAAAGCTAGCTCATAGAAAAATGAGCAAATAGCCATGTTCTCCTGAACCCATGACATTCTCTGCCCTATAATCAGGCCCTTTAGCGGGGACAGGGTGTCCATAATCAGATCACATAAAAAACATGTGTCCTAAACTCTCCAGCCCTCTCATTCCATGAACCTCAACTTCTTTGGGTTCTCCACCACTTTACGGGTGTTTTCTTTAATTTCACAGTATTCCTAAAAGGTCACATGGCATACAGTATGTTTGTGAATTACATTAAATTTTGTTTGATGCTTCTGGAGAATTTCATGACTTTTTTGTGATAACATTTCCACCAGGAAATGAAAAATCCACCAGCCTTCTCCTATCTTATATTAGAAAAAACATAGACTAAGTGAATGAAAATCCTGGGATATTGATTGGATAGCTCAGTAAGGGTTGGATTAGGTCAGGTGCCCTCCCTTCCTAACTAATTTTCCTCCAACTCAGGGGTGGGGAACCTTCAGCTATAGGGACTCAAGTGATGCTGTAGGTCCTGAAGTTGAGCCTTGGGAATCCAAACTTAGTGCCGCTCTAAGGGTTTAGTGTGTTTAGAGGGTTACCAGGGGCCTCGAGGCTGCCAGTTCCTCATGCCTCCTCTAACTGCTTTATATTTGGTTTTGTGTTTCTTTGGACATGATGCTTCCCCATACAGAATGCAAACTCATTTGTTTTTGTTTCCCTAAACTTTAGCACACTGGGACATGTAGTAGAAAATTGACATATTTGTTTTTGATTAACTGAATTGTATCTTGTGATTTGGAATATGGATGCCTTTTCAGCTTTTTCAGCTGGAATTTAAGACTGGGTGAGTTTGATCTTGGCTGTTTTCCATGACTTGCTGGAGACCTGCCCTTGGAAGACTGGATAAAACAATAGCTGCCTCATTTGTGCAGGGAGTCCGATTATTTGCTTTTGAATTTGGAAGTCATAACTGTAGGAATGAAGGTGCTTTTGTGAAGTTAGCCACCTCGCCAAGACACAGAGATGGTATTGCAGCTCCCTGTGCCATTCTTTAAAAGAAAGTGTAATGGTTTAAATGATCTCATTTGATATTATTTAATGATCCACTAAATAATATTATAGGGTTCATTAGAATCTTTGAAATGTTCTGAGGGAAAAAAATGTAAAGTATGCCCAGCTGAAAGATAGTTCAACACAGTTCACATGATATCAAATTGTGCAATGAGATGCTCAGCTGAACATTTCCTGATTCCTGCAGGCTGATTATCTTGCTCTGTCCCTATGGGCAGTGGGATGGAGATGGGCTGGCAGAAGCAGATACCACTCAAAGCTGACCAGAAAAAGCTTGGTGTCCCTGGGGGCTGTAAGCATGGGGGAGTTTTGTTCATTCTTCCCCCTTCACCTTTGGAAAGCTCTATGGAAACTTCCCTATTGATGTATGGCTTTGTCAGGACTTGAAGTTAACTGAACATTTTGTCCTGGGTTGGGGGCTAGGGGAATCAAGCATTGACTGCACCATCGACCTTTTGGACAAAGGATCCTTAGTGGTTTGCTTCCCCTTCCCTGTCACCTCCTACTGATGGGTTAGCTTTGCTTAATAAACCGGAGACCCCTGAGGGGTACAAAAGGCCTTTGGCTTTTGTTTGTTTCCATTTGGTTTATCTTTGGTTCCCAACTTGGTTTTGCATTCCCAATTCTTGGAGGTCTATCTGGCTCACACTAAGTGCTTTATACACAGTCTTTCTCTCTGCCACAGATTGGTAAGGATGGGTACAGTCTCTGTTTGCAAGTCTGAGATCTATTAAGAGGGGCTGGTAAGTAAGCGCACAGGAAGAAGCTTCTCTCCTATAGAAACTGGTGGCAGTAGAATACTTTAATCCAAGTTCATTACTCTGGCAAGCTCTCTGAATCCTCTGTCATGTAAATTATGCAACTATTCCATGGCCTCACTAAGTGTAAGAGCAGAGATTTTAACCCCACCCTCCCTGACAAAGGAGGCACATCTGGATGGAGAGGGAAGTCACATCTGTGAGTAAATAAAAGTAAGGAATCTCTGATACAGAAACCCTCCAAGGAGGCAAAGTAACAGCTGAACTGTGACTGAGGGTCCTAGATAGTTGATGAGGGCACTGGGAGGGCACTGGGAACAATGGTTCTAGCATCTGCCAGAGGTAGGACTTATAGTCATGCCTTCCTGCTTGCAAAGTGGGCCAACTATGCACTATACCATACTGCCTTCCCTGACACATAACTTACTGTTTCTTAAGTAAAAGATTTGTTCTAGTGCAGCAATGTCACCACAATCATTTTAAAGGCCTTGCCAAACAACCATATAAAAGAGGATGTGCCTTTTCCCTTAAGTTTTTGAAAATGTATCAGAAAACATGCATTTTCCAGTTAATGAAACAGGCCTTGATTTTCCCATCAGCAAGAAAGGAGTCGATGAATTTATCATACTTTCCACCCGGGAATAATGTTAGGAATTCATTTTAGAGCAATGTGGTTCCTTTTAAATGAATGATGTTAAGATGGTAATGAGAATTATGTCATAGGACAGACCTTAAAGTCCAGAAGACAGCTCATTGGGAATTTCCATTCTTTGAATTTTAGGCCTGGTATTTATGTATGTTGAAATTTAATTCCAGCTGTCTTTGACCAGTATCATAAATATAATCTATTGTGCCTGTGTTTTGTTTCCCCCTGGCTTTGAATCATCCCAGGCAGGTTTCATAGTCACAATAGGCTTGTTTCTACTTGCAGAGTGCATAGTAATCTCCACTGCTGTTCCCTGCAGGGTTTGGGATGTCCTGCGGAGATTCACATGGCCAATATTCTGATGGGACTGTTCACAACCCACTGCTTGTTCACTTCAAATTATCAATTCGAGATTGTTCATCTCTTTGCCCACAGATGCTAGTTCCTATTTAACTCCTCAGAGTAGCTTTCCTTATGTTTTCTTTTTTTTAGTATTTTTTTGTTTTATTTATTTATGGAATAAAATGAGCATTTCCATGACATAAGATAATTTTAAAAATATGATTGCAAATGAAACTGCAAAACTATCATCTACAACTTGCTATTGGTTTTAAATATATTATAAAGTTATGTAAATTTATTTTTCTTCTTTTCCGTCCCCCACCATAGAGATGACTGCCATTAGACAGAAACATGTGTGTGTGTGTGTGTGTGTGTGCGTGTGCATGTAAAATTCTACACATACTTCTATTTGTCAATTATTTTTCTGGATTCAAAAAACATTTTCCTTCATATGTCTTTTGTGGCTTATTTGAATATTTATAATAATCAAAATGACTTATTCATTCAAATTTATTCTTAAAGCAATATGGGTGTTACTGTACACAATGTTCTTTGGGTTCGGATCACTTTGTTCATCATCATTTCATGCACGTCTATCCCTGCTTTTAAAAGATCATTGAGCTCATCATTGCTTATGGCATGACAGTATTCCATTACATTCATATACCACAACCATTCCCCAGTGGATGGGCATCCCTATAATTTCAGTTCTTTTCCATCACAAAGAGAGCTACTATACGTATTTTAGCTCATAGAGGAACTTTTCCTTTCTCCCTGTCTTGGGAAATGGATTTAATAGTGGTATTATTGGGTCAAAAGTTTTAGGCAGTTTAACAGCTCTTTGGATATCATTCCAGATTACTCCCCAAAATGGTTGAATGAGTTCACAATTCCACCAACAATGAATTAGTGTCCCAATTTTTTTTTCCACATCCTCTACAACACTTGTTGCTTTCCCCTTCAATCATTTTAGCTAATCTGACAAGTATAAAATGGTATCTCAAAGTTGTTTTTATTTTCATTCATCTAATCAATAATGGTATAGGGCATTTTTACATGTGACTATAAATTATTTTTACTTCTTCATTGAAAAACTTCCTATTGTTCATTTTTCAGTTGGGGAATGATTCTTATACATTTGATGAAGTTCTTTATATATTTGAGATATGAGACCTTTACCTAAGAAACTCTCCATAAGTTTCCCCCAATTTTCTGCTCTACTTTTCCTTATTTTTTCTGAGAACAAGTATTTCCTATGACGGTGATGGTTGTGGAAGACAATTGTGTTCTGAGATCCAGTGGGAAGTATATTCCATATAATATGACAAGCTTTTCTTAAGATACTAATTAAAAAATATTCTATGTAACAAATACACTGTTTTAGGGGCCAAAAACACAAAGAAAAAATGTTATGTAGTCTATGACACCAAGGAATTTATATTCTCATAAGAGATTGGGGAAAAGTAAAGGAGAAACACCTCAATCTCAACATCCTCATCTATAAAATGGGTATAACTACATTTACTCTAGAGGAAGTGCAGAGTTTCTGTGCAGAACAAATGATATTGCATATGTGAAGTCCTTTATAAATCTTTAATGATAATATAAAAGTAAGCTATAGTAATGTAAACATGTAAGTATATACTTGATCATTTGAGAAGGCAATGGTCATCACCTTCCATCCCCATAGACTTTCCCCTTCCTCTTGATGACATCACCATAGTTCAGTCATTCAATTCCAAATGCTTGGAACGTGTTTTCTCCCTTGTGCTTTTGGTCCAGTCAGTTGTCACATCCTGTGGAATCCATGTCCACAGTACTTCTAAGGTTTATAACTTTCTCTTATTTCCCACAACCACTTCCCAGTCCAAACTTTTCTGACCTATCTCCTGGATTGTTGCAACAGTACCACATAACTGGAGGTATCTCAGAGGCCATTGAGTGTTGTACCTAAAAATACTCTTGAAAATATATTCAGGAAGGTGACCCTCAGCCTTTGATTGGATACTTCTAAACATTTTCTTTGTGGGCCCCTCCCCCCATTCAATTTTGGGATACCTCAGATGCCCATGTTATTAGCTCCATTTTGCAGATGAGTACTCTAAAGCTCAAAGGGATTAAGTGGTTTATATATATTGTATGTAATGAAATAATTTATCATGTATACTCTGTAGTGATATCAACAAACAACGAACTGCAGAATCAAGGTTTGAAGCCCTATTCAGGGTGCATTCCAAGGAGCTTCCTCATTGTGTATGCTTCATAAATGTCAGCTTGGCTCCATTAAGTGTTACTTTTTTTGTTTTTTTTTGTTGCTTTTTTATTGTTAGTTTGAAGTACATCTATATTTTCATTTTCAAGTGATTCATTCCAACTGAGTTCATTTTTGTTCATACTGCATGTGATATTTATTTCCTTTACTTAATTCACTTAATTTATTATTGCATTTGGCCTTTGCTTTTTATCATGTCTTGAGAATCCTAGAGAAGTATCACAAATAGCAGGAAATGTTCCATGTGCCCTTCTCAAATGCTCAGAATGGCCTTACTCCAGTTTAAACTTCTGAGTTCTTAGCTCCCTGGAATCCTACACAAGGACTTTGGTCTCAGGCTGCTGGCCTTCTGTTAGTTCGTCTCAGTTATCCTGAAACAGTGGGTGCCCAGTCTCATTCCCTTGCTCCACCATCTGGTTAGGCTTTTCCCTCTGAATTTGGACAATTTAAGTCTGTTTTCTAAAAGAGAGAAACTATTAACCTCTCTAACACATGAACTCTATTCATCTTTAACTGAAAATTATTTTTTTGCAGTAATAACAGAAAATTATAGCCATAGGAATTTATTTAGACCCTCTATGAGATGTTGTTCTAAGAGCAAGGGAAAAAAAGAAAGGCTCTCTCTCTCTCTCTCCATGTGTATATACACACACACACACACACATGCACACATGTTTGTATATGTGTATATGTAAATACGTATGCAAATATGTGCATTTGCACATACATATACACACTTATACATGCAGAGATACACACCTCTCTCTACACACACACACACACACACACATATGCACACACACACACAAATATAGTCATTGTCATCTGGAAGTTCAAATTCTAATGGAATAGACAACATGTGAATATTCACATGATACTTATAGAGTAGATGGTTGATTGTTTGTCTTTCATTCTCAAAAGGACCATTGCACGTGGATTGGATTTAAATGAGAGGAGGGCTGTGCTAACCCTAACTCTAACCAAACTTACCCTCTCCTCCAGAGCCATCTGGGTCCAGTGGCAAGATATAGATCAGGATGTTTGCAGCTGGCTCTTTTTAAGATCAGGTCTTTCCAGGTCTTGGTTTAACAGAAGCAATACCCATTCAGTGATTAAGTCAAGGTGCGTGTGTGTGTGTGTGTGTGTGTATCCTTCTTTACTGAAGAGGAGTATGTCATGAGAGAAATGGTGACATGACTTGCACTTGACTTTCCTTTGAGGTTCCTTCAGAGCCATCTGAATTCAGTGACTAGATTTTCATCAGGATGACTGGAGATGACCCAGGAAGAGGCAATTGTGGTTAAGTGACTTTCCCAAGGTCACACACCTAGTGACTGTCAAGTGTTTGAGGTGAGATTTGAACTGCAGTCCTAACTCCTGTGCTGGTGCTCTATCCATTGCACCACCTAACTGCCCTTAAGTCAAGGTAAAAAATGAGGCAAAGAATGGCTTCTTTTACCTAGTCAAAAAATAATAATACTAACGGTCTTGAAGAGGAAGACCTTCAGGGTTTTTACCCCAAACTGAAACAATTGCTATTTACATTCAATCTGAGTCATCAGGGCCCGAAAAATGACCAGGTCTGGGCTTGGGCGGAGACCCATTGTTGGCCAATCAATAAGAGCCTGAGTGAACTGGGTTTAAAGCTGGTCCTTCAGAAAGAAATCTAGCCTGTTCAACCCCCAAGTATCAGGGATAAGCAACCAGTGACCACTTGGGTAGCAGATCTGAAGGCTGTGGGATTTCAGATGGGTCTTAAAGAAAGCTAAAAGGAATTTAGGCCCCACCCTTCGGAGGTATTATTTCATTCTATTATTATTTATTGTTCCATTTTTAACAGTTAGAGAAACTGAAATTCAGGTGACGTGACTTGCCTGTGGTCAAACAACGAGTCTCCAAGGTGCTGTGTGAGCCCAAGCCCAGCCCTCTTTCTATTGGGGATTGCCATGCTGACTTGTGGACTGTGTGAATGTGAAGGACATTGCAAGGAGCTTGAGGCACTTGGTTTTAAATGGTGTCCAAGAGAAATAATAACAATATTAAGGAAGTCATATTTACTGAGGTCTGTTTATTGCATCCTTGAAAGTTTCATTACCATCTGAAACAGAGCTTATATTATAAACGGAAATGGAAATAATAAAAACAGCCCCTTTTCTTCCATACACAATATATCGTAAAGAATACATAGTGAGAGAAAATAGACTAGTGATTAATAAAGAGGCACATGCTTCCTATCCGAAGGAGGCCCCCCAGCATGTCGGTTCAGCCCTCTGTAGAATATTTACAGGACAGCATGGAAAAGGATCACTCAAAACAGAGTATCTCGAGGTGTTAGAAGCACTCTTGTTGAACTGACTACACACACCATTGATGAGACAGCAGATTAATCAATCAAGAAATAGGCATTTTTGAAGCCCCTACTATGTAATAGGCACCTTGTCTGGTCATCAAGACAAAAATACAAAGGAATGAAATAATCCCTCTTCTCTAGCAGTTGACATTCTAACAGGGCAGATGAGGACAAACACAAGTGTATACAGAATAGATATGAAGAGAATAAACATAAAGTAATTAAAAGGAAAGAGTTTGACAGGGAGGATACTAGTAGGTGAAAAAATAAGAAAAGAAAGATACTGAAGTTCTACCTATGGTGTATCTTAAAAGAAAAAGACAACCATTAAGGAAGAAGTGAGTGGAATTTTAATTCCAATCAACAGCTAACTATGGAACACCTACTATGTGCTTAACTCTATAGTCACAAAGATGAATACATGTGCACACATACAGTCCCAGTCGTTAAGGAATTTAAACTCTTAGAAAGGGGGTTGTGATGATGAAGATGACAATGATGATAGCAGTGATAATATTAATATGAAGAGATGATCCCTCCTATCTTTGCGTTGGGAGGCATCACAGTTGTGGAATATTTCAGATACTGTCAGTCTCTGGTTAGTTTTACTAAAATGTACCCTCTCCTCTCCCCTTCTTCCTTTGTTCAAAATGTTTATTACCTATAAGAATAGCTCTTACTCCTGTGTGATCAGAAATATGGCTATTATTTCTTTATAAAGTAACTCATGAAATGTTACTTTTAACCTTAGTTCTATTAGCTTAGTTCTCTGAGAGTTCAAAAAACTGAATTTCTGGCTGAACAATAAAAAATGCAATAACATTGATGTAATGAGTTGGCAGAGGAGGGGGCTATTTGCACCCTTCAATGTTTAGAATTGTACTCTATTTTTATTTAATATCTTTAATAATTTTAAGAAATGAGTTAATAGTATTGTCAGTGTAATTTTCAGATGAGAAGACATCACACAAATTATTTAAAACCACTGGGCAAGGAAAATTTCTCCAGAGAAAGGAGAATAGTGAGGAATTAATTTTGCCTTCTCTGTGAAAAAAAAAAGACAATTCCATTGTGTAGACATAGGTACAGGTTAGAGTCTAAACCCGGAAGAAGAATTCCAATCTAGTATCAGAAACTTGCCTAGTGGTGTGGACCTGCTCAAGTCATGTAACCTCTGCCCTCTTCAGTTTATTCATCTGTGAAATGGAGATAATGTAATCATGTACCTCCTAGGGCTGTGGTGAGGAGCAAATGAGGTCATATTTGTAAGATGTTTTAAAAATCCTTGAGCCTTTTAAATTCAAGATTTTCTTGTTCGTGATAATATTTGTAGTGTTATTAATTTAGAAGGAAATCTAGAGAAGGAAAATGATTTTGACTCACCTTGTTACAACTCAAACCACTGCTACATTTACTACTAGAAATCTTTGAGGGTATAATTCTGATGTGCTAGAGAGTACATCAAAGTCCATGTCCTTTTCTGGGAAAAAAAAGCAAGTGGTTGAAACATACAAATCATTGTATTGAGCTAGTCTTGTCCTCTTGAAATTTATTGAACTCATTTCTTGCCTCTGTTTAGGCACTGATCATCTTGGTACAATATCAGGTAATTTCAAATAATGATAAATTTGCTCCTTAATTTCCAGTTGTAAGAGCTAACCTTTTGTATACATTTGGTTGGATATTAAATACATAGAAATGATGAGTTTTTCATAAATCCATAAAAAGGAAAAAAAACTCTTAGAAAGGACTAATAATTTAGTCAATGCAGCCAGTCTACAATGACTAAAGGACCAAATAATAAGAAACAAACAAACAAAAATAATAAAGCCCAAATCAAAGATGAAATGATTCAGTGAGTCAATAAACATTTACTAAATGCCTACTATGTGCCAGGCAGTATGGGATCATGGGGTAGGAGGGAAGAGTAAATAGATCATCACTGCCCTCCAGGAACTCACAATTTCTTGGTGGAGGCTATACATGAAGAAAACAAAATATGTACAGAGTTATATACAGAATAAATAGGAAATAATTAACAGATGAAGGCCATGTGATTAGAAGGGAGTTGGAGGGGCTTCCTGTATAAGATGACATTTAATTGTGGAGCTTGAAGAAAACCGGTGAAGCCACCAGGTAGAGATGAGGAGGGAGAATATTCCAGATCTGTGGAACAGTAAGAAAACATTTTTGAAAATGAGACATGGTGTGTCTTTGTCTTGGAACACTAGGAAGCCACTATTACTGCATCTCAGAATAGGTAGAAGGAAGTAAAGTATGAAAAACTGAAAAGCTGGGAGAGGGGTAGGTCATGAAAGGCCTTTCATGCCAAACAGAGTATTAGATTGTGCCTTGAAGGTGAGAAGCAGTCATTAGAATTTGTTGAGTAGGGAAGGTGCCATCATGAGACCCAAATGTTTGGGAAATCTGACTGAATGGAAGATGGATTAGAGTGAGGAAAGACTTGAGGCAGGCAGACCCCACCCCAGCAGCTATGGCAATAGTCCAGGCATGACTTGGTGACAGCCTGTATATGCATCAGAGGAGAGAAGGGGGCATATTCAGCGATGCTGACAAGACATGAATGTCAAGCACTGACAATAGATTGGAGAGTGAGGAGCCCAGGTTGACTCCTGTGTTGTGAGCGCAAAGGACTGCAAGGATGGTGGTGCCATCTACAGTAATAGGGAAAGTAGTAGGGGAAGGATTTAGGAAGAGAGATAAAGAGTTCCTTTTCGGTCACAGTGACTTTTAATTGTCTACAAAACATTCAGTTTGAGATGTCTGAGAGGCAGTGGCACATACAAGATTGGAGGTCAGCAGAGAAACTGGGGCAGGAAAGGTAGATCTGAGAATCATCAGCATGGAGATGATAATTAATTAAATACATGGAAATGATGAGGTCACCATTTGAAGTAATATCCTGAGAGGAGAGAAGAAAGCCAGGACAGAATTAGGGATAGTTTCAGATAGTACTTCACACTGAAGAAATTAAAATTAATGAAAAAGAAATATAAGCAAGTTTTGCCTTTTGCTTAGTCTATATTTGATTTGCATCCACAAATGGGTTAACCCATAAAATTCATTGTTACAACTTAAAAATATTTAAATTTATTTTCAAATGTGATTGAGACTGTTTTGTAACAATAATCCAGTAATGTGTGTATATGCACATGCATACATATATACATATAAATACATATATGCATATATCTATATACACATACATACATATACAAAAGGAGAGAAAGGGAGGGAAGGAAGGAGGCAGGAAGAGACAGAGAGAGAGAGAGGGAGAGAGCAAGAGAGAGAGAGATTAAGAGGGGGAGAGGGGGACAGACAGTCAGGCAAATGAGTACATGGAATTCTACACTCATATGGCAGCTTGATAGCACAGTGGATAGAGTGATGGACCTAGAAACAGAAAATAAGAAGTAAAATCCTGCCTTACTGGTGTAAAGTACTGAAATAAATCAAACTCATGAGTTAAGGAATAAAGTGTCTTTAATTGAGATACAGGGTAGCAAACCTGCCATTCTCTGGGATTTCCCATGAGTACAGAGTACAATGTTTCCAAACTCTTAAGATCCAGCTTCTTATACCTTAGGAGAAATTGGGGAGGAGACAATATGAGGTACCCAGACCTGGTCATGAGACCTCAGTAGCCCTTGGCAATATAGGCAAGAAAAACCCATTCATTCTTACCATTTTGCCCTTCATGACATAAATCTCAAAGGAAGGGGGCAAGGACACTAGAAGCTGAGGTCCAACTTAAGGTAGGTTTCTTTACAAGGTATGTGGGAAGAATTAAGGTGTGGTTCAGTTCCACCTAATTAAGATCAAATATTTTAAGGGTTGGAATGCAAAGACATTACTGCAACTCTGATATTAATAGGATCGTTAAGGGAGTGGATGTAATAGGAAGCACCCCAACATACACAGGGAGACCCGCTACCACAGGTTCTTAGTTCTGCATTCATAAAAAGAAAGGCAACTTTTGAAGGGTTAACAATCACTTTAATCAAGCACATCTATCATTCCTTTAACCGAGTACATATAGCATTCACCTAGTTCAGGGAAGTTAGCACCCTGAACTTTAAAGAAAATACAGAGAAATTAAAGATCAACCGACATGGCTTCCTCTGCCTGACCATAATTTAACATACAATCCATGTGTCTGATCGTAGTTACCAGAAAGGGAAGCACCAACACCTGGGTTCTCAAAGAGGGGAGTTAGGGGGGTTGGGCTTCCCTAAGTCATCCTCTGGCCAAATGAACACTTCCAGTCAGTAAGCCCCAATATAAAGCCATACCGCAGAGTCTTCATATGCTTTTTAGAACCAGAGAGCATCACATCCCTGGAGAACCATGGCCTCATTAACAAAAGGTGTGGACCATTGTACAAATCTTCCCAGGCCCAACAAAGAGTGGGAATCATCCTCCTTATCACATGCAAATAGAGGCATTATACTTCTTGATTATCGGTTATTGTCCTTCCTAAAGAAGATCAAAATGACATCACCATGATAAAGTGGAATTTCAGCTTGTCTGACTCTGGCTGATCAGACTAATATGAGCTGGGAATGTTTGGGCACAGATAGTTTGTATGAGTATTTGGGGTGAATACTCCAAATTTGGGCATCTTATGTTTACTTTTTGCTATCTTAATTCTGTTTGGCTAATAGAGCACAGCACCTTTTCTGATATGTGCAGGCCATGCTGAGTGGTCCTGCGCCAGTCTCCTATGTTGCACAATCAAATCCAAAGTTCTTGAAAGAGACCTTGCATGTATCTTTGTATTACTTTTTCCAATCATCATGTGATTGCCTGCCCCATAAGAGTTCTCAATGAAATAGTCTTTTTGGCAAGCATACATTTTGCATTAGAACAATGTGACCAACCCATTGGAGTGGGCTCTTTGAAGCATAGTTTAAATACTTGGCAGTTCAGTTTGAGCAAAGAATTCAGTGTCTGGTAACTTATCCTGCCAGGTGATCCTCAGAATCTTCCTAAAACAGTTCAAATGGAAGCGACTCAGTTTTCTGGCATTGTGCTGGTAGACTGTCCATGTTTCACAGGCATACAACAATGAGGTCAACACTGTTTGGTAGTCAGTCTAATACCCATTCTCCCTCATATTTTTCTTTGGAGTCTCGCAAACACTGAACTAGATCTGGCAATGCAGGCATCAACCTCATTGTCAATGTGTACTTCCCTGAAAAGTATACTACCAAGGTAACTGAACTTATTCACAGCACAAAAAACTTCTCCATTTGTTGTAATTAATGGTTCCATGTGTGGATGATGTGGTGGTGACTGATGGAGCACCTGTGTTCTCTTGGTGTTAATTATTAGGCCAAAATTAGCAAAGGCAACAGAGAATTGATTCATACTTCGTTGCATCTCAGTTTCAGAGGTTGCATTGAGTACATAATCATCTGCAAACAGAAAATCTAGATTATACTAAAATGAAAACAGCAAAAGATCCTATTTTACTTGCCATTACAGTGGCAAATAACACTTGTTATTAATAATTTTCTGTCACTAGCTATGTAATTCTTGACCACTGTCTTATGTTTTCCACCTTAGGTTGTACCTCTGAAAAATGGCAATGATCATACCAAAATGTAAGGAAAGAATGGGAAGCTCATTGGATAGAGCAGTGGCTCTGGAGTTAGAAACACTCATTAGTTGTGTGACCCTCTCTCTAGATTCACTGGAAGAAGAAATGGCAAACCATGCCATTATCTTTGCCAAGAAAACCCTATGTAGTTATGATGAGCTGGACATGATGAGACAACGATCAAATCAGATAAAATTTGTAAAATATTGTTACCTTAATGTGATATGTGAGTGCGTGTTTAACTCTGAGAATAGTGTTACACCTGAGGTCAGAAAGACCTGGATGTGAAACCACCTTACACAGTCACTGGCAGTGTGGCCCAGCAGCTAGGTGACTTAATAGAATGTTGGGCCAGGAGTCAGGAAGATTTATTGTACCAGTTGGGTGATCCTTGGGTGAGTCACTTAACCCTATTTGCCTCTGTTTTCTCATCTGTAAAATGAACTGGAGAAGGAAATAGGGAAACACTCTAGTATCCTTGCTAAAAGAAACTTCAAATGACATAAGGAGTCTGTCACCACAGAAAATCAATTGAACAAAAGCAGCATATCTTGAGGCAAGTCACAAGTAATCTCAACCTCAGTTTTCTATTTTTTTCATTTTTTTTTTACATTCATTTTCACAAAATTTTGGGTTCCAAATTTTCTACCCATTTGTCCCCTTCCCCCACCCGATTACACCCAGCATTATAATTTCCCCTATCACCAATCTGCCCTCTTCTCTGTCATCCCTCCCTTCTTTTGTCCCCATCGTCTCTTTTATTCTGTAGGGCCAGATACATTTCTCTTCCACATTACCTGTATTTCTTATTTCCCAAGAACAATATTGGAGAGTTGTTCCTAAAACTTTGAGTTCCAACTTCTCCCCTCTCTCCCCACCCATGCCCTTTGGGAAGGCAGGCAATTCAATATAGGCCATATCTGTGTAGTTTTGCAAGTGACTTCCTTAATAGTCATGTTGTGTAAGACTAACTATATTTCCCTCCATCCTATCCTGCCCCCCATT
>CM053770.1:692595872-692646142 GCA_028658325.1 Potorous gilbertii
AATATCAGGGCAATTCTCTTTGACAATTTCATGGAGGATGATGTCTAGGCTCTTTTTTTGATGATGGCTTTCAGGTAGTCCCATAATTTTTAAATTGTCTCTCCTGGATCTATTTTCCAGGTCAGTTGTTTTTCCAATGAGATATTTCACATTCTCTTCCATTTTGTCATTCTTTTGGTTTGGTTTTTTGATTTCTTGCTTTCTCAGAAAGTCATTAGCCTCCATTTATTCCATTCTAATTTTGAGAGAACTATTTTCTTCAGTGAGCTTTTGCACCTCTTTTTCCACTTGGCTAATTCTGCTTTTGAAAGCATTCTTCTCCTCATTGGCTTTTTGAACCTCTTTTGCCTATTGAGCTAGCCTATTTTTCAAGGTGTTATTTTCTTCAGCATTTTTTTGGTTCCCCTTTTGCAAAGTATTAACCTATTTTTCATGCTTTTCTTCCATTTCTCTCATTTCTCTTCCCACTTTTTCCTCCACCTGTCTAACTTGATTTTCAAAATCCTTTTTGAGCTCTTCCAAGGCCTGAGCCCATTGGATATCTATTTCAGATATTTGGGATACAGAGCCCTTGACTCCTATGTCTTTCCCCGATGGGAAGCATTGTTCTTACTCATCAGAAAGGAAGGGACTGAAACATCTGGTCATCAAGAAAGTAACCTTCTATGGTCTTATTTTTTTCCCCTTTTCTGGGCATTTTCCCAGACAGCTACTTGACTTCTGAGAGTCCTCTCCACTCCTGCCCAGATCTGCCCAGCTCTTGCTTGGAGTCTGAGATTCAAATGCTTTTCCCCAGCCTCAGGGCTTTTCGGTGGCAGGCCTGATTGCTATTCAATGTGAGCTTAAGTTGTGGTACTCAGGTGGGGGCAGGGCCACCTCCCAGGCTAAGTTCCCTCAGGGGGTTTATGTGGAGACCTTCAGTAATGGATCTGAGTTCCTGCCTGCTCCAGGAGCCCCTGGTTGCTGCTGCCTCTGCCGCTGCCTCCTGAGGGGGCCTGAGTTATGGAGATACCCTGCTCCCCTCTCGGCCAGCCCAGAAGTCTCTCTCACTGACCTGTAGCGTCTGTGGGTGGAGGGACCTTTGTGGCCGCCAGAGAGTCTTTCCCTGAAGCCTGCTCTAATCTGTTCCTATCTGTGCTGCCTGGCCAGTGAAGGGCTTGGCTCCACTCCCATTGGGTGCCTGACAGACCTTTGGGGTCAGTTTTTCAGGGCTCTCTAGAATGGAAATCTCCTTCACTCTGTTGCTGCACAGCTTCCACTGCGACAGAATTTTTGGGGAGTTCTTTTTACATGAAATCCATGGCCTGTAGGTTCGGAGCTAGCATATATGTATCTTTCTACTCCACCATCTTGGCTCCTCCCCTCTGCCCAGTTTTCTTATCTGTAAAATGGGACTAATACTGGCATCTACAACAGAGTTGTTTAAATAAATAAGCACACATTCATACAGATATTCATACATTCATACACCTACATATGCGTATATGTATGCAATATACATACATGCAGATTTATAATGCTTGGCAAACATCAAATCATTTTATTCTCATTGTCTATATGGCTTTAGTTTTGCATATGACATAGTCCAGCAGAATCACACCTGCACTGTCTTGGCAAAAAGCCTATTTTATGGAGAACTTATGCAGGGAAACATTTCCTTGGCAGTCAGAAGAAGCCATACAGGGACACTCTCAAGGTCTCTCTGAAGAACTTTGAAATTGATTGTGTCACATAAGAAACCCTGGCACAGGACTGTCCATCGTGGAGTGTTCACATCAAGGAAGGTGCCATGCTCTGTGAGCAAAGCAGAATTGAAATAGCTCAAAAGACATTCAAGATGCACAAATTTAGAAAATCCACCCCCAATGTTCACAGGGACAATTTGTGCCTGACCTGTGGTAGAGCATTCCAAGTCTGTCTTGGTCTGATCAGCCACAGTCAGAGACACTATGACTTGGCTCTAACATAGTGATGTTTTTTTCGTTTCTTCTAGAAAGGACAACAGCTAAACTCTGTGCCATTGGCTTGCCTATAATAAGGGCCAGGAGAACCACCCCCACATGCTCTGTACCTCTATTCTATTTCATTTAATGTGGAGAGGCATTTTCTTATTAACATGAACAGATTCCATATTATTTGTGAATTATTATACTTTATTTCCCCACACTGATAGCACACCTGACTTCTACTTTGTCTCTGGAGAAGCCTTGATGCAGACCTGGGATGTCTGCCTCTGTAGATTCTCTGGTTAAAAATCTCCTGCAAGAAACAGGTTGGAGGGCTCTCAGACCAGCCAGGTCATGTTCTTCCTCTATCTTGTCCTCAGGCTAAAGCCTTCTTCCACCCCCACTCCCAATCCCACTCTTTTTCTGCTTCATTTTGTGGGCCCTTTCTCCTTATTTGAATATAAGCTCTTTGAGGGCAAAACTTTACAATCTATTTTTATTTCTAATACTTGCCACTGAGATTAAACTGCTCTGTTGTTGTGTATTGTGTCATTTGATCCTGTTTTATTTTCCTGGATTCCATGGACCATAGTATGCCAGGCCCTTCTGTCCTCTACTATCTCTCAAAGTCTGTCCAATTTTCTCTTCATTGTTTCCATCTGCTCATCCGTCTACTTTTACCTTCAATATTCCCAATATCTAGGTCTTTCCAATCAGCCTGACCAGTCTGAGTTAGTTTCTCATTCCTTGGAAGAAAGGCTCTAGCTTGGCACAAGTAAGCCCTTAATAAATACTACTCGGTTGCTGAATTGATTTTCACTATTGGTAGTTCTAGATTTCTTTGTTATTTATAAATTTTGAAAACAACAGCTTTGGTGGAATTGAGTATAAAGCTCAAGCAGGATTCGTTCCTGGTGCTCATTCTTTAGTGATCATGTGATTTTTTTACACTGTACATATGGGGCAGTAGCACTGAAGTACTGAGATGGAGAGCTGGGCCTTGAGTAAGGAAGAAGGTTCTTACAGCCTCAGATGCCTCCCTGCAAGTTACTTAACCTCTGTTTGCCTCAGTTTCCTCAACTATAAAATGGGGATAATTACAGAACCTACATGGCAACACTGGGAGGATCAAATGAGACATTTGTAAAGCTCTTAGTGTAGTGGTAGTATGTAAGCTCAATATAAATACTTCAGTTTAGTGGAAGGATAGCTGAAGCTGGAGGCTAAGAACCTAGGCTTCCTTAAGATTTGTTAAACCTTGGGTAGAGCAATAGCAATTAACCTGTCTGAGCCTTAGGGTTTTTTTGTTTTTTTTTTTTTCATATGTAAAATCAGAGTTTCATTAGGAGACCTCTGAAATCTCTGGATCTTTGGAGGTCCTATGAATGACAAGGACTTAGAGGAAGAGACGGGGAAGCAGGGGAATGAAGAGGAGGAGGAAGAGGCTTTTTCACCTAGTGCTAGTGGAATTGCAAACCTGCAGAATGTTGGGGGTGGGGGAGCAATCTGGCAATACACAGCAAAAGGTGACCTAATAAATATACCCTTTGACTTTTATAGATGCAACATCAGGCAACCCTCTCAAAGAATTCTCAAAAATAGAAAACCAGAAAGTTGTTTGCTTTCTTTTT
The DNA here is from genome assembly GCA_028658325.1 of Potorous gilbertii. Taxonomy (NCBI): domain Eukaryota; kingdom Metazoa; phylum Chordata; class Mammalia; order Diprotodontia; family Potoroidae; genus Potorous; species Potorous gilbertii. Next base: position 692,599,450 of record CM053770.1, read on the forward strand.
TTATAACAACTTTATATATAATTGAAAAAAAAATAGAAACAGCCTAAGTTTTAAGCAATTAAGAGATAACTAAATAAATTGTACATTTATGTAGCAAAACACTGCAACCTAATTAAGTCTGACAGATATGAATAATAAGCCTAAAGAGATATTTTTTTAAATAATTAAAACAAGAAAAAAGAGAATGAAAGAAAGGGACAGATACTAACTGTAAACAAGCAAAAAGAAAAGAAAATGACAATGAAAGAACCGAGAATCCTGAAGAGGATTTGGAGGGAGGGACAACTAATTTTAATCTAAATGGTTATTGTTAAAATTTCCTTTGTTGAATCCGTGATTTGCATTAAGTTCTAAATAAAACTCTTTTAAAAATTTGTAAGGAGGAAGTAAGGAACAAGATGTTAATAATTTTTGCTGCTTAAAGACTTTAAAGTGTTAACTGGAGTGAGATGGGGAGAGAAGAGACAAAGATAAATCTGTGACTTGGCACGGGGTGGGGGGGCTAAGAAAGCATTAATATCTTTCAGAAAATGTACTATACAATGAAATCAAAAGCCCTAAGTTCTCCTTTCCATCCTCATATAATGTGAAGGTACAATCAAAGATAATTCCATTTTGGTAAGTATAAAAACTGAGGGAATGATGCCCCAGTCAGAAAAGGAATTGACAGAGATTCAAAATTAGGGGTTGAAATTGATGAGATTCAATTTGTAATTGATTTTGAAATACTAGTCCAACACTAACTTTGTTGTATCCAGGAAGCAGCAGGAAGTGTGGGTCCAGAATGTTTCAGCAAAGGAAGGGAAAATTGTGGAGTTCCCAGCTACCAGGCCCCATTGGGAAAAATATGGTACAGAAGAATGAACACTGCATTTAGAATCAGAAGGCCTGGTTTAAAACACCATTGTTCTCAACTACTGGCTATGCAATCAGTAAAAGGAGATGGAGCAAAACATAATATCCCTAACACCTTATCTGCCTCAATAATTAACACCTTATGACAGGTATAAGAAATTAGCATGGGAGATATTGTAAAGAGAAGGTGTGTGAGATGTCTTCTATGAGATGTTAGGTAGAAGGTGATCAAATAACCTTTAGAGACCATGGAGGAAGTAGGTCCAATGCAGGCAAAGATGAAGAGAACACCCAAAAAGTCAATAATGTCAGATGCTGCACAGGCATCTTATATGTGATCAATTAAGAGGAAATCATGATATGATAAATAGTCATGACCTCTGAGGAGAGGGATATTGGAGTAGAAAATCAAAATATTGTGGCTATCAATGATGCCCATACTATGGTGTGTTGGGTAGCTACAGATACCATCAGTATATTCTTAGGATATCTGGGATATAAAAACAAATTCACCCACATAAGTGATCTATTTGGTTGAACCCTTCAAATACATGTGGATACACAGTTGATCTATGATGAGTTGGGGAAATATCTGGTATTACTGACACCACCAATGTAGATCTCAACTCATCAATGACCTAGTAATTAAATCCTAGATATAAGGTACAAAGGAGAAAAAACTTGTCCAGGATCAAGATTGTTTTTTTTTATTTTTGTTTTAGCTTAGCTTGTGAGAATAAGAACTCCAGGGAAGAAATTTCTGCCATGAAAGAAGATTGGTGCCATCTTGGAAATTGATCATTGTGAAGGGTGGTTTGGGGTCAAAAGAGAAATTAAGTGATTTGCCAAGGGTCACATGGAGGTAATGTTAATTCAAGTCTTCCTGATATCAAGTTCAACATTATATCTGATAAAATATGCTTCCAAAGTATATACTGGACATTTTACTTTAAGTGGACAAATCTTTGGTATAAGAAGTATTGTGGCATTGTGGCTATAAAATAAGAAAGACAAGTGCATATGTGTGTGTGTCTGCATATATAACAGGTATGTGTACTAATGTATAGGTTGGTTGGTTGGTTGGTTGTTATCCTTTGTCCTCGAAGAGGACCAAAATGAAATCACCATTGTAAAGGGAAATTTCAGTGTGTCCGATGTGACAGATCAGACCAGTATGAGCTCAGCATGCATAGGAATACTGTACATGTATGTGTTGTTTATATGTGCAGTGTGCATATGTGTACATATGAGAAAAATGTATTTGTCACAATATCTTATATATTTCATGTATATAGGCTGCAAACATAAATGCAATAATATAAATATTTATGCATAACATGATATATGGGCAAGAGACATATATTCTCTCTACAATATATAGAACTATATGTCTGTTGTGCAAACATACACAGACACACTCTTCCTTGGTAAAATGAATCACAAGGAGTCACATTGGTTCTGTTCTGACTAGTCTGCAGATTCTTCTTTGTGACTCAGTTACCAGAACTGCTGAGGGATGGGAGAGTTAAACTACAATGCTCTGACTAGGTCTGGGAATTTTTTTTGTTTGTTTGTTTGTTTTTGGGTTTCTTTATTTATTTGCATTTAGATTTCAAGATTCATTTCAACAAAATTTTGAGTTCCAATTTTTCTCCCCATCTTTTCCTTTTCCCCACCCCATAACATGTTGTATTCTGATTACCCCTTCTCTCAATGTTCCCTCCTTTCTATCACATCCCTTCCTTCCCTCCCTTTCCTTATCCTGATCTTTTTACTTTTCTTTTAGGATAAGGTAGATTTATATACCCCATTACCTGTATTTCTTATTTTCCAGTTATATGCAAAAATAAATCTCAACATTCATCTCTAATACTTTGAATTCCAACTTCTTTCCCTTCCTCCCTCCCCACTCATCCCCACTGAAAAGGCAAGCAATTCAATATAGGTTATATATTTGTAGTTTTGCAAAAGACTTCCATAATAGTCACGTTGTGTAAGACTAACTATATTTCTCTCTATCCTACCCTGTTGCTCTTTATTCTATTATCTCATTTGACCTTGTCCCTACCCAAAAGTTTTAACTTCTAGTTACTCCCTTCTTCCATTTGCCCTCTTTTCTGTCATTCCCCTCATCCCACTTGTCCAATTCTCCCCTACTTTCCTGTAGTGTAAGATAGATTTTCATACCAAATTTAGTGAGCATGTTATTCCCTCCTTAAGCCATATATGAAGAGAGTAGGCTTCACTTTTCCCCTCTCACCTCCTCCCTTTTCTCCTCCTTTGAAAAAGATTTTTCTTATCTCTTTTATGAGTGATAATTTGCTCCATTGAATTTCTCCTTTTCTCCTCCAAATATATTCCTCTCTTGCCCCCTAATTTTATTTTTTTTATAGCTATCATCCCTTCTGAATCAACTCAACTTGTGTTCTCTGTCTAGATGTGTGTGTGTATGCATAATCCCTACACCTATCCAAATCTGAAAAAAGTCTCAAGAGTTATAAATTCTATCTTTCCATGCAGACATACAAACAACTCAACTTTAGGAAGTCCTTTATGATTTTTCTTTCCTGTTTACCTCTTCATGCTGCTCTTTATTCTTGTGTTTGAAATTCAAATTTTCAATTCAGTTCTAGTTTATGATCATGAATACTTGAAAGTCCACTTTATCATTGAATGACTGTTTTGTCCCTTGAAGTATTATATTCAGTTTTGTTGGGTAGATGATTCTTGGTTTTAATCCCAGTAATTTGAATTTTGGAATATTCTATTCCAAGCCCTTCAATACCTTCATACAGAAGCTGCCAGATCCTGTGTTATCCTGATTACATTTCCACAATACTGGAATTGTTTCTTTCTAGCTGCTTGCAATATTTTCTCCTTGACCTGGGAACTCTGAATTTTGGCCACAATATTCCTAGGAGTTTCTCTTTTTGGGTCTCTTTCAGGAGGTGATCAGTGGATTCTTTCAATATTTATTTTGCCCTCTGGTTCTTCCATGACCTGAGTTCATTTCATATTCATTTTGGAAGTACTGGATGCAGAAGCCTTGACTTCTTCTGATAGTATGCATCGTTCTTCTTCACCCAAAAGGATGGAAGGAAACACTTGCTCACCAAGAAAGTAACATTTTTTGGTTTTATTTTTTCCCCCTTTTTTGGTCATTTTCCCAGCCAGTAACTCGACTTCTGAATCCTTCGTTGAATAGGTCACCCCAGGATGTGGCTCAGGGCTGAGATTCAGAGCAGCTGTGCAATTCCCCCAAGAGCTTTACGTGGGGGCAGGGCTTTGACTCAGGGCTGAGATTCAAATCAGCTTCTCAATTACCCCAGGGGCTTTAAGTAGAGTAGCTCCCACAGTGGAAGCTGCTACCCAGCTAGGCCACTGCCAAGCAGTGCTGCCACCCTACTGCTGCTGCTTCTGCCACTGCCTAGGGCCTTTGCTGGGGGGTGGGGGGGACCTTGATCCCCTCTTGCCCAGCTGGGAAAGCCCTCTCACTGACCTTTGAAGCTTTCTTTGGTGCTTGTGCGTTGAGGGATCTGAGATCCTCTCTGCTGGAGATTCTACTCCTGAGGCCTGTTCTGGTCCTGTTCCTCCTGGTGCCATGCAGCCAGGGATGGGCTCCACTCTGCTCTGCTCAGTGTCTGGTGGGATAGACCATTCCTGTGTGCCTTCTAGGTTACCTTTGGCTGGAAATCTCTTTCACTCTGTTGTTCTGTGGCTTCTGCTGCTCTAGCATTTGTTGAGAGTCATTTTTTACAGGTATTTTATGAGCTGTGGGGGAAGAGCTATTGTATGTGAATCTTTCTACTCCTCCATCTTGACTCTGGCCCCTAGGCCTGACAATTTGGAAAACAAGAGGTCAGCTATGGCCACTGTTAACAAACAGCATGTCAGTAATTGTAGTGCAATGGTATGAATGATTCAAACTTCCGAGGAAGCCAAGAGCTTAGTGTACACAAGCTTGCTTCTGTGCTGCCAGCAGCTTGACCCTCCTAGGACATCTGAATTTGTATTTTGAAATCAGGCTATGTGTGCATCTAAAAGAGATTTCCAAGGAATCTCATTATTAAATAGAGGTTTCCATTCAATAAGCATAATATACTAGGCACTATGCAAAATATTGAGCATATCAAGTTAAAGTACACACACACTGTATCAGTAAGCACCCTGACATACACAGGGGGGCCTACTTTCACAAATTCTTAAATCTGCATTTATAAAAGGAAAGGCAACATTTGAGGGATCAATAATCACTTTAGTTACATGCAACATACAGAAAAATATAAGTAGAGTGATAAAGAACAACAGACTGCGCTCTTACTCTCTGAATCAAAGCAATATTGCCATACAATTTTCATACGTCCCTGGATTGAGAAAGACTTTACATCTGAGCAGATGTGGGGGAGGGGGGCTGAACATTTGACCACTCAACCAAGTAATCATAAAATCCTTTGTTTGGTGAACCCTCAAAGTAAAATACTAAACTCCTAGCATATAAAATGACTCAACTTCTGATTGGCCAGAGTCAGCAAGTAGGAAACCCACATGACTTAGCACCACTGTAAACCATCAGGGCTCAAATGGGACTGAACTCTCAGGTGCTCAGAATCTAGCCTGAGTCTGGAAAACAATTCCAAACAAACAAATCCCACCCCACTTGCTGCCACATGTACACATGTATATAGGTGTGTTCGTATGTAAGTATGTATATACCCTCCCAGAGCTTGCGTACATGCTACTTGAGGGAGGAGGGTATGTTGTAGAAGAGATTCCCTTTTCACTTATGGGTTGAAGAATATGGCAATTGATATCAAGGCATCCCATCATTGACATTCCACAATTCTGTGATTTATATCTAATATCACAGTCTTGATTTTTAATGAAAATTCCCATTTTGTTAAATGCAGAAAAGTGAAAGAAATACTTTTGTTCCTTTTCCCTCTGCCACAAGAAAATTTAAAAGAATCAAGATGTTTTACCACTTGAGGAAGTTGGTCAATTCCAGTTTCTGCATTAAAGAATGAATCTGGTCATACTCTCTACATTCACTTCAATCATTTTGTTGGAAGTACTGTCCCCACACAATCATAGTGTCTCACTTTATCTGGTTATTTAATGGTACAAAATATTTCATGTAAATTACCACTTTTTGACTTCTACAACAATTTTGTGAGGTAAAGTATTGAGAGGGAGAGAAAATGTTGGCATCTTTTGTAAAATTTCCAATCGTGGAAGAGTGCTGATAGTTTGTGACTCATGTAGGATTCCATAATCAGTAAAGGTCAGAAGTAGATATTGACCTGAGGCCTCCTTGAGTCTTTTTGTCTGTGTTTCTTCCTCCCCTCCACTCTCTCTGTTGCTCCTTCCTTTAGTTGTTGTCATTGTCTTTGTTCTCCTCCTTCTTGTTCTTCTGTCTCTCTCTCTCTTTCTCCTCTCCTGCTCTTCCTCCCTCTGTTTCTCTCTCCTTCCCCATTTCCCTCTCTCTTCTGCCATTGGAGCCTCTCTCCTTTCTTTTCACTGTTAGTCAGCAGAGGGCAGAAGGGGCAGCAATGAGCTTAAGGAAGGCCAATGGAGACTTGATCTCAGGAAGTTCAAACCTTGCTGAACAATTGGAGCCCACTGTGACTGGATGGCACATCTTTGAGAATTGTTGGTTTACTTTCATTTTATATATTTAAGCTAAGGCTAAAAAGGGAGATTTTTGTCCTCTTCTGGTTGGAATAATCAACAAATCCATTTTATGCCCCTGTCTCCTCCCTAATCATCTAATGTCACCCATCTTGCAGTAGGATTTCATTCTCCCTCACATGAACTTTTGCTTCTTACCAGTCTTACAGGATTTGTACCACTATCACTTGTCATTCAGTTGTTATTCGAACTTGCCCAACTCTTCATCACTTCATTTAAGGTTTTCTTGGCAGAGATACATGAGTAGTTTGCCATTTCCTTCTCCAGCTCATTTTGTAGATAAGGAAACTGAGGCTAACAGGGTTTAGAGACTTGCCCAGGGTCAAGTCTCTAAATGTCTGAGGCCAGATTAGAATTCAGTATGTGAAATCTTCCTGACTCCAGGCCAGGTATCAAACTTATTTTTGAATAGATCTGCTCTCACCCTTTGCTCACAAATCTTCCTTGACTCCTTGGTACCTGCAGAGTATAGTTCATGCTGATTCACCTAGTAATGAGGACTTAGGCAATCTTACCCTATATTTCCATTTTTATATCAAAATAAACTCTTAAACTTCAGCAGTTTTATGTTGCTCCTATGATTAAAAATCAAAACAAAACTCTCCTAGCATTAGTAACCCCCCACAGACAGGCTCCAACTTCTCTTTACAGACTGACTTTTTATATGGAACTACTTGGTACATGACATCAGATCTCGTCTCTGTAACTGTGAACAGCCATCCCCAATGCCTAGAATGATTTAATGACCTTTCATTTGCTTCTCAGAATCCCTGGCTACCTTGGAGGAGACTTTATAATCAGGTCCATTCTGATTAGTGCAAGGAATGAAGGTAGCAAAGTGCTCACATTATTTGAATTCTTGTTGCACATTTGCATGGAACCGGAAACAATTACCATATTATACATAATTATACCTCCAACCTGTGTGAATTCCAATCTTTAGTTTACTTCAGTGAATTGTCACTAATTCCTACTAATCAGAATCTGGTTGTACTCATTAAAGGGCAAGCTCCCGGAAGGCAGGTCCTATTGTACCCTTTCCTTATATCCCCAGCATGGAGCACAGGGTCTGGCACAGAGGAGGGAGGGATTAAGGGCCTCCTGATGTCATTGTTTGGATTTTCCTTTCTTTCCCCTACTTAACCCCTCCCCCAAGAAAAAACACCACAGAATCATTCTTTACTTTGTTTACACTTGGTGTTTACTGTTCTGGGTCCATATGATACTGAACGTGCATGACCTTTGGGGACAGCACATTTCATTGTAGGGTGTTTTGGTCGTTTCATCCCAAGAACCTCACACAATTCCAGCTTCATAACAAAGGCATATTCAATCATTTTTCCCTGAATTAATTGAGGTGGTGTGTTCATTCAAGTCATTGTTATTAAGAGGCGGGAAGGGATACACGTTTACACAGAACCTGCAAGGCATCACACATCGCAGGAAGCGCTTTTTACAAGGATTAATACATTCGATCCTCATACCAGCTCTGTGAAGTAGGCAACTTCATCTCCATGTAACAGTTGAGGAAAACCTAGATGAAGAGAGGCTGGATGACTTTCCCAAGGACACATAGCTAGTAAGTGTTTGAGGCCATATAGGAACTCAGGTTATCCTGTCTACGTGCCTAACAAGCTACCCACGTACCATCTATCTGTCTATGTGATAGGGGATGATAATGATGGTGGTGGTGGTGGTGATGATAGTGATGAACTACTACTACTATCACTGCTGTTACTACCTCTACCACTACCACCACCGCTACAACTACTACCACCCCATCTTTATATCAATTCAACGGAGTTAAGATAGTGATCTGGAACAAGTCACCATCCTGCTGTTTCTCTTTTATGTTTAATGTTCTCTGGACTATCATGTAAGCAAGCAAAGATAAATTACTACTTTTCATAATTGAATAAGCATTTGGAGACAGCAGATCATCTTCTAGAAGTTTACTGAAAACATATTTAGTACAATTTCAGTAGCACATGAAGTAATGGATTTAAAATGTATTTCCTGTTCCCATAAAGTTTTGATTTTTCCTACTTTGTGTCTATATTTAAATTTTCCCTCACATGGTTTAGATAATAAGAGCTTTTGGTCATCTCAGTGATTTTGAGCAGTGAGTTCATCTTTGTTAATTCTCTGATTGCAATCAAGTTTATTTGTAAAAATTCTCAAGAATATTGTTACATCTATATGTTTGATATGGCATATAATTATGTCTTTATGGAAGACAACAGTTGTACAATGTACAATTCTTGCCATGATGCCTTTGCTTGTGCTAAATGTTTTTGCAAGCTCAGTGTGTGTTGTAGACTTTGTACCTCTTTTGCATATATGCTTTATCAGTAGACCTGAGATCCTCAAGATCCACCTTGCTGTAATTCTGAGTGGGAAAGAGCTAGTCTTGAATTAATTTGTCCATGCAACAGCTATCTGTTCCCTTAATGATCACCACATTCCCATATAGAGCTCACTTCCCTTGGGATAATCATACTCTTGTTCATGATATTAATGGAACATAGACCTTCTATTTCATGCTCGGTTAAATGTGCTTTAAAACATCCAATTTATTGGGAACACATATCTGACCCCAAATTGATCACATCTTCCTTCTTCCACGGTTCCTTTTTTCTCTAATGTCGTTGCATTCCCAGAGCAGAAGATAAACGTTTGGAAAGTGGTTGTATTGTTTCTTTTTACCTTTCCACTCCTTTGATTCCCTGATTGGCTCTCACTATCAACTATTGATTAAGGGCACCAAGAGTATCTGATGGATATAATTTCTGAAGCCAGTGAGGAAGTACAGAGAATTGAACTTGAACTCAGGAAAACCCGAGGTGAAGTCTACCTTAGGTACTATCAGCCATGTGACTCAAATCACATGACCTTTGAGCAGCTGTGTTTCTTCACCCATAAAATAAAGATGCCAATAGTACCTATCTCAATGGTTTGTTGAAAGGATCCATTGAGTTATTAATATACATAAAGTGATCTACTAGCTTTAAAGTGTTACATAAATGCTAATTAGCCCAGTACACATTTTTCCTTTTTTCTTACCATTAAATGCATGATACAATTTTAAGTTTTCTAGTTTTCAGACTGTTTAGATAGTGCTCTAATCTTCTTCAAGAAGGGAAATCTTCAAGACTTTTCCCCAGCCTTTTCTGCCGCAGTGGTGTTTGATGTTTGTCCTTAGGAGTATTTTCTGAGAGCTCCTCTTTTTCTCCCATGGTTCTTCCCATGGAAAGAGCCACAACATAATTTGTTGTGTGAAAGTCCACAAAAGTGTTTTCTTTTTACATTTTCTTCCAATACTGTAGAAGAATGTGCACATCCTTTGCAGAAATAAAAAATGCTAACTCTTGTGAATGATTTTCATTAGTATACCTGGCCTACAAATTAGATTCCTGGTGTCATATTCAAAAGGCTTTAAAAAAAATTGACTTAAATATTCCTGTGTCATCTTCAAAATTGTTTGTTCTAGTGGAATCAATCTTGTCATCCATAGCATTAGTTAAGCAGACCTTCTGGATTTTATGTTTAGTGAATATTTTCTACAATATCAGATTCTCCAGCTTTTCCTTCTTCAGAAATAACCAGGTCTTTCATTTTCACATCTGGGACTATAGATGAACTCTTTTCTTAAAATCAATATGTATTGACCTGCAAGACATTATTATATCATTTTAAGTGAAGATGTTGTGGGCGGGATAAGATCTAAAGCCCTTGCTGAAAACTGATAAGATCTAATCCCAAGTTTGTATGCTGTATTATTGGTGTGTAATGAAAATGTTGACATCTCCCATCTTTATTAAATGCCCTCATGTTTTCCTTTGGTAAGAGTCTGTGCCACGTGCAATGATACATTTCTCCTAAATTTGGATGTTGGTATTGTGATGTCTTCCAATGCATCTTATTGTCTTGGAGCACCAGAATTAGCATCTTTTACTCTTTTGTCTTCCATATTAATCTATCCAATGTTAGTCACATGCCAGGGACTGGCAAATCAAGAAAAGCAAATCCCTGCCCGCAAGGTCCTTTCATTCTACAACCAGCCAGCACTCCTGCCATGCTCTACCTTGTTGCCTGATTCCTAGAGAAGGTGCGAATCAAATCAGTTGTATCAGCAGAGCTCTGTGCTTTGATGACTCAAGGCTTCTGCAAAGTCTTCATTGCTCTTCAAAAGGTCTCTGGAAACCAAAAATCTCCCTGTACATCACCCTGGGTGGCATTTCCCTCTTTGCCAGCTCCTAACCTTTCCTCCCTGCCCACTCACAGCATGGATAATGGCATGGTTTTTAATGCAGTATAAATGATGATGATCACTATTTACTCATGGTTCTCTACTTAATAGAGGATGTGTTTTGGTCACATTGGAGCCAGCATGATACAGTGGAAAGATAACTGGATTAAAATCAGAGAGTGTGGCTTCTGTTCTCAGCACTGACACTCTGTGTGTGACTTTAATCAAATTACTTCATCTTTCTGGGCCCTCATTCACTCATCTATAAAATGTGGAGGTTGAACTAGATGAGAATTAAGGTCTCTTTCAACTCTAAATCTATGAACCAATGAATAAATGAACCGATCAATCACACAACACTTATTAAATACCTACACTTGGCCAGGCCCTGTGTCAGGGGTTGGTAATATCTGCTGAGCATGCACTGAGCTGTCATATCTCAAAGGCTTTGCTTACACTTTGCCGTTGATTGGAAATATGCTTTGTTGCCACCCTTTTACAGACTGATATAAAGTTCACCTCCTCCAGGAAATCATTTGTGATTCTACTGGTGCAGTAACAACTGACTTCTCCATCTAATAAAAATAAATTTTTGAATCCTCTGATACACATACACCATTTTGTCACACATACATACCATTTTTTTCTTTTCTTTAATGTTAACTATCTTGACTTTACATTAAATTATACAATGTTCCCTAAGAGTTACATTTTATCTAAATTTTATATTTCCCTCAGTACCAAAGAAAATATTCTGTAAACAGGAGTTACTTGGTACATGAATGAAAATGGATAGAGAAATATTCAGAGACTTCTTTGAATCGATATAAAGTAAAATAGTCAGGGTAAGGGAAATTAAATACACAGTGATTACAATGAAGTAAATGGAAAGACTCACAAAAACCAAACTAAACCAAAAGCAAAGAAATTGTCCTTTTCTAGTTTGAACTGAAAGAGAAAGGAAGCCTCTCTCCCTACCCCCACCCCTCTACTTGTACTCTCTTTTGTATAGTTGGGTCTAAGACCAAGGAATGCTACAACAAATGTCAGAATTGTTTGGATATTTTGAATCATGGTTCGCTTTGCTGAATTTCTGTGTCCTCTACTTTTATTCTTTGTCATAAGCAATGACTCTGAGTGGGGAATAGGTGGGATAAGATATGACAGAATATTTATTTGATGCAAAAAATTTACAAATGTTTTAAAAGAAAGAAGTATAAATTTAAAGCATATGCATTCAGTGCTTACAATATGACAGCCACTATTTTTTGTATGTGACCACTTTTAACTCTGGGAGACCATAAATTCCAAAAGGGCAGAGGTCATAGCTTCATTATCTGTGTATTTATCCAGTGCATAGCATGGTGTATGCCACAACAATTGATTGAACAGATTTGTGTGAATTCTCCAACATTCATATTGGACTCCATTGTTTTCTTCACTACTCAAAGTTTGTTAAGCTGAGCTATTGAAGTAATATCTTTATTTATCTTTTAGATTACAACTTTTAATCTCCACAAAATTAAAACATCAAGAAGTTAGAAATTAGATCCAATGGAAGAGAAAATGATGGAACTTGTGTCTAATATAAGAGGTATGTTTTGAATTAAATATCAAGCCCTCCCCAAAGTGCTTACTTAGTCTCCTTTAATACCAATATAACTAATATTACATGAGTTAATATCTGATCACCAAATTCAAATGGTTGTTAATTTAAATCCATCTTTGCAAGAGGGTATGTTGGGGTAGGAAAGCAGCAGAACAAAAACTCCACCATTAATGGAAACTGAAGTTTTAGTGAAATTTCCTTAGGGAATATTGAGGTATGCAATGACATATGAGGTGGGTAATACACAAACTGGGGTCCTTCTGCAGCATGTCAGTTTTTCAGTGGGCCCATTGCCCTCTCAATGAGGATGCTCCCTCCAGTAATATAGTTAGCAGCCAATCTATACTTTGTTTTCCTCTGTATTTTTGCCTATTTTCTCCTAAGAACAATGAAATCCTAGTCTTAACATTGGAAGTGGTGACAGAGGTCATGTAATGCAATGCTTTCATTTCATAAATGGGGTAACATTGGAGTTAAGTGACTTGCCTAAAGTAACATGATTAATAATTAGCCAAATCTGGATTGAAATCCATGTCGTCTGACTAAAATACCCATCGTTATTTTCTCTGTGCCTTGTTTCCAGTAATACTTCCTAGAAAATCTACCTAGATTACTAGAGGCAGCAAAATACTCTCTAGGCCCATGCCATAAATCCTCAGCCTCATACTCAGATACTAGGATGGAACCGTCTCCTCATTCCAATAGTTACTCCCTCCATTGAGGCAGGTTACTAACCATCCATCCCTATCCCCCTTCCTTGACACTTTCTGTATCCTTGCAGAATTCCCCACCAATGACTCAGATAATCTTCAGGCAGCAAAGCTTACTTTATCCAACCATGAGCTACCTTGGTTTAGACTTTGTTTATCCCTCATAGATGCTAGGTGATTGAGTCATTTCTTTGTCAGTAACACATTTCTCTGAGGACAGATTTTATAGCACATCTGTATGATTACTCATTTGAAATCAGTTACAGTCTGCTCATACTCAGCGTGCATCTCTCTTCTATCCTTTGTGTGTTGCTCAATTTCCTTTCTCTGGATAGTGTGGAGTTACATGACATACAGTTTTGCCACAAGAATTTTGATGTTTAAAATATGGGTGTTTCTGTGAGAATCTTAGTGTCATTAAAAAAAAAAAGCAACAAACAACTCCACAATATATACTTCTACATACCTGAACACTATATATTTACATGCTTATACAATCCTAAGGCACTTTCAGGAAGAGATAGAAAGCTCTTTCAGAAAGAGATAGAATGCATCATATGCTTATCTAGCATCATGTACTAGACAAGACAAACCACCACGATCACCATTGTGACCACCAGTATGATGATGACTGCTAGTGTAACATTCTCTAAGCTACTTGGTTTTCTTAGCTTAACTCATTGTAAAATGAGGAAGAAGAGCTCAGTCTATTATATATATATCTTTCCATATATAAATCTATGATGTTATGATCCTTTATATTGATCTGGCCTATGTGATACTTATCTAATATGGTGGCCAAAGAGGATCCTCACGTTGTGCTTTGAACCTTCTTTAATTTCTCTGGACATTTGAAGGAATTCAGTGAGACACCTGCCCTGCCCAGTGCTTATCCCTAGCTCTTTTCACACATCTGCACCTTATTCTTTACCAATCATACATTTCCTTGATGACATCTTTTGCTCTGCTTCTCCCTCTTAGTTCTGTGTTTGTAATGTGCTACAGCCTACTCCCCCCCACCACATTGACCTCTGAGTGATTCTCATTTTCAGTTATCGTATGGGGATGCTCTATAGAAATCAAGTGACTTTAATTTTTTCCATCATTTGTTTGACTAGAAAATATGCCCAAAAGGAAGAAAATTGAATTGGTTGCAAGAAAATTGTGCCATTCTGAGTTCCATTGCTCAAATACAGAATGAAACATCATATTGCTCTGAGTTTGAAAGTGAATGTCATCTGAGAATTCTCAACTAGTCAGGCACTTCATGGCTTCCAATATTTCTTTACTACATTAACTATATTAGCTTTTGACCCTTTGCAATTCTACCTCTTAGGAAGGGTATTTCAGCGGTCAAGGTCTGCGTTATGACTAACTTATTGACATTCCATCCCCTGCCTGATGTAGCACTCAAAGATTCAGATATTATTTCAGAGAAATTCACTGAATAGCTTAACATTAGAGAAGCATGGCAAGTAAATGGATTTGACTTTCCAATTGACTTTGAAATCCACCGTATTTCTGCACTGGGTCGCTTTTGTCTTCTTCCTGTATGCTATTTCTTCCTCCAATTCCATTTGGGTCATTTCACAATCTGAGATTTGATTTCATTTTTATGACAATGCAGAAATAATAGAGTCCCATATTTGATTCAGCCATAAGTTATGCTACTTTTTCCATAAGTATCTAATCCCTGCAAAGAATTTATGTCATGGCCAATACCATGTCACTGACATGAGCCTTCTTTTGGAATTGACACCAGCTTTGGTAAGGAAGAGGCTGAAGTGATACCATCCAAACTCTAAGACTGCCATTGAGACACTTTAATTAGGATGAAAATGCACCTTCCCTCTTAAGTCTTCTGGTTTGAAAACTTTAAAACTATGAATTCAAAAGAAACTTCTCATGCTTGATCTCAGCCAAGATTTTCAGCTGGGTGCTTAGGCTTATTGTATTTTGGATCCTGGGGGGTGGGTTGAAAAGAACTTATTCATCTGTCGTTGAGTCATCTGAGCATGGAAGGAAAACTAAACACACACACACACAGACACACACACACAAACAAACAATCCTGTGTCTTTTAGCTGTCAAGGCAATGGCTCAAATATAATTTTGTGCTTGGGTAACTCAAGAGTGGATTAGTTGCAAAACTTCTGATTTGGCATTTGCTGCCTGCAGTTCTGAAGAGAGAGGAAGTCAGCCTTGTTTCTAGAAAGATGTTTGTGAAAATGGTAATTCAGGAAACAGCTACAATCTGCATCTCATCTCTCTTACATGAATGATGAGCATATCTGCATTGCTCCTTTGGAATACAGCAAGGCTAAACAGTTCCAGATTTTATTAGATTTGGGTATTTGCTTTTCCCAGAATTCCCTTTAACCCCTAGGGAAGGCCAGTTGTCTAGTTGTCTCCTGAAAAGATTTTCATGTCATTTCCAGGTATCACAAAGATAAGCCCTAGAGACAAGGGCTTCTCATGTGTGCTGGTCATTGCTTAAGGCTTTTTCCCTTAAGCTTCTAAGAGATTACAGAGCTGTTTGCAGACCACAAGTATAAAAGACTTAACCTAACATTATTAATAAAATGTAAATACTGCTCTGATAGCCATCAGAAGTGGCCTCTGAGTAGACCATCACTTACAGGGAAACAGCTGGTAATTCTGTAATTTTAAAAGAAGCACAGCTGGATATGCTGGATTTTTTTTTTCATTTTGTTTTCCTCATTAAAATGAATATGTCACTGGTGATTACTTGGGTGAGTGATTAGAAATCTAAAAGAGGAGGATCTCTGGGATATGCTTGTTTTTTCTTTCACAGTGTGTGTGTGTGTGTATTAAGTATATATGTGTACACACATACAAATCTATCTATGTATCTATCTGTTTTTGGACCTCAAGCAGTACATGAGTATCTAGAGAAATTTGACTTTTTTTAGTAAGGAGAGATAACTGCAGAGACAGAAGTGTTGACTCCTGGAGTCTGATTGTCTGGGTTCAAACTGAAGCTTTGTAGTAGAATTGCCATTTGACCTTGAGCAAGTCTTCCAACATTTCTGTTTTTCCATCTCCTCATTTATGAAATCAGTAGATTGGTCTAGAAAGCCTCTGAAATCCCAGATCATTTCCAAACATCCACTTGTGATCTTATGATCCAAGAGGCTGGTGCTTCTCTGTGGTCTTTCTCAATTCTCTTCTTCAAGTTCCTGCTGGAACAAATTGTCTAACAACAACAACCACAAAAATCATCTTCCCTGTGCTGTTGGATCCCAAGCTACTCCTTCCCTCCACATTTTGTACGCAAAAGTTTTTCACCTTCACTTACTCTCAAAAAGTTGCTTTTCTTTAGTATGTTCTGTGTCTATGATGTATTGATATATAACGTCATAAAATATGCAGGATATTGTTGCATATCCTATTGTCATATCTCTAGTTAGGACTGACTCTTTGCAACATTTTTGTGGTCTTCTTGGCAAAGATCCTGTAGTGGTTTGCCATTTCCTTCTCCAAATAAGCATGATATGTACAACAAAATTTATGTAGAATGATGCAATCTGATAAAATATGTGTGTATATGTATATATGTGTACATTCACATAGCATACATACTCACATAATACATACATATATGCATACATGTACACATACATGCATAGACATCTATTATTGATTTTATCACTTCATGTTTATTTGGAGAAAGAAATGGCAAAACACTCCAGTATCTTTGCCAAGAAAATCCCCAAAGGGTCACGAAGAGTTGGATATGACTGAAAAATAGATACCAACAATAACATCCTGTTTGTTATATGACTACACACATACACATACACACAAACACATACACGCACAGACAGAAATCAAAATAGAGATTAGCTTGATCATGTAGGTTAGAAGTAGGAACAATTAATTAGAGCATGTTCTAAAAGACAAAATTTTGTCACCCTGCTGACCTGTTCTCCTCTTCCTGAAGGCCTGGTATGTCATATTTTGTTGATATCCTTAGAAGCAATTTGGATCTCATTTCTGTGCCTTCCCTATCCACAATGCTCCCCAGATTTGAGCTGGACTCCCCTACACTCCAGCCCTTGAAGATTTAGGCATATCTAGGCTCTCTGCAAATGGCTCTAGCCCCCACTAATGGTGTTGATTTCTCATTGGGAGAGGTGGTTGATTTCATTCCAGTTTTATTTCACAATTAGCAGTTATATTGTCTTTTATAAAGAAATATTTGTTTCAAAAATATATTGGCCACATATAAGCTTACTTCCTTCACATGTGGAAGGCAAAATTCCCTCTCCCTCCTCTGCAACCTCAGTCCATGGGGAGTAGAAGGAGATTCACTACATGGTTTAGCTCAGTTCCTTTCCAGCACAGTCCCAGCTCCCAGTCCAAAAATGCCTTGAGACCCAAGTTACAGGACCCGAGCTTTTGTGGGATTCCTTGCTCAGCTGTCACTTTTGACATTCTGATGCCATGCTGACCATAATTTGATCTTTTGGGTCCAGCGGGATTACTGAGGCATTTGTAACTAAGGACAAACAGCAAAGCAAAGCAAACACACCCAGGCTCGTTTTGGGGAGGCAAGGTAAGCCAGGGAACAGAGGAAATAAGTCCTTCCCCTCTCACTTTTTCAGTTCATTTCTCCTGCCTTTTTTATGAAATGTGAACTCTGCCATGCACACAGCATGAAGGAGCAGAGCAGGAAAGAAATAGAGAATGGCTGTCTGTGTCTCACCAGTTTTAAAGGCTATGTAGTCAATCAAAGGGGACTACCCTGACCCAAGTGGTAGCAGACACAGAGTCTACATTAGGCAATGTGAACATGGTCCAAAAGGTGCTTCCACATCATGTTATCTTGGCATTCTCAGAAAAGCCTGGGTCCTTGGACATGATGATTTAATGCCTATTGCATATGATTTTTGAAAAAATTATATATACACATATATATGTGTGTGGTTTATATTTGTGACATATAAAATCCACTGTTTGAGGTGATCTTTTCTTACTAATATACTGCTTTCAGTGACTTACACATTTTCAAAATAATCATGTTTTCAGAATGATATTCCTGTCTCAGTGATTTCAACCTAGAAATAGATGTTTAAAAAAGGGAGAAAAATCTGTCCTTTTGTTTGGAGGGGGCGGTGTATTTTATTTTCAGAAAACAAGATGATCAAACGAGTGATGATTGAATCAATTGCTTCATGTCCTGAAGAGCCACCAACGTGACAAACGAGCTCTCCTCTGATCAGGGTTGCTTCTCCAGGCCAACATTCAGGCTAACAGGCATTTGGCTCTACATGCTTGTGATCAGCTGTCAGGAGGGAGAAGAAGCTTTTTAGTCCTTCCTTTCACTCCTTTTACAAAAGCTCAGATAATAACCAGTATTTAAACCGTAGGTGGACAGGTATTCTTCTCGTGGCTGTGAAAAACAAGGAGAAAATGAGTCAGTGATCCAGAAAAGCTAAAGCAAATGGTGGCCAGCCCTGTATTAAGCCCATCTGAAATCCAAAAGCCAGGCTTAAAGTGTACTATGCCCAGGGAAATTTTCATAAACTGGTACTTGGCAAAGTACACAAATCTTTTCTGGCCTGGGACTCCAGATTTCTGGGAAAACAGCCCCTAGAAGACAACATTGTGTTGGGCACCTTGGAAGGTTTTCCTTCCTTTCAAATTCTCTATTAGTTATCTTAATAAAACTAAATTAAGCATTTTAAAGTTTATTCTGCCAACAACCCTGCAGGCTGATTGGAAGGAAATTGTTCAGACATTATTATATCCTCCCTCCCCTCCCCTCAATCCTACTACTTAGTCAAGGTCTGCATGGATTTCCCAGAACAAACACTCCTCTTCTCATGGATATTGTTCTGTAGGATCTGGAGGTTTCTCTTTCTTTTTGAGCATCTAACTCCCAATCAGAACCAATGTTCTGGCAAAGTCATTAGTATTGCATCCCTTTGGCTATTAATACATCTTCATTGACTGACTAAATGACTTTAGGACACCTCTCATCTCATCTATTATCTCTTCATATTGATATTACTAATAAGTACAACCATACTAAAGAAAATACTTTATTTGGCACATTTTCTAAAGACAAAATGTTTAAAACAAGAAAAGGCAAATATACTTTCCCTTCGACAAAAAAGCCAAGCTGAGGTCTTAACATGAGGTTTTCATGAGGGAGCCCTAGGTGAGAAAAAGATTACCACTTTGCTGGTCTATTTCAAATGTGATGACATTTGTAAAGCACATAGTAGGTGCTTTTCAAATGCTTCCCCCCACACTCCTTCCCCACTATAAAATCTGAGGGTAGAGTTTTAGGAACAAATATTTATGATAATACTCATTCCTCTTCATCCTGAAGAATCATAGGTCTTTAACCTCTTTTTTGTGGTGCATAACTTGTGGTGCATCCCCCATTTCAGTTTCACACATCTTCTCATGACCTCCTTTTCCTCAACTCTATGTATTTTTCACTTGCCTACGAGGAGATGTGTTTCATATGAACTCTACCAAGGATAACTGGTTTGACTTTAAAATTCTTCCCAGAATCCATTCTGTCCTGTCATTATTTGTCCTAGGTTGTTGCTACCTTTCTAATCAGCTCAGGAATTTGTTCACACACCAGAAGAGAATTCCCTGGCCTGGATATATTTGAAAAGTTTAATATGTTATTATTTGCGTCTTTGCTATAATTAGGCCATTCTTTCAAAGACCAACTCTCTTACCTTGTAAACTTCTAACAAAGAATGTGTGTGGCTTGTGTGTGTGTGTGTGATAGAAAGAGAGAGAGAGAGAGAGAGAGAGAGAGAGAGAGAGATTGGAAAATGTAGAGAGAGAGACATAGACATACAAAGAGAAGGCATGTTGACAAACTACTCAAAACATTAACCCAGTCTCATAGAATATACAATGATGCATTTTTCCAAAACCATGGTACTCCCCAGCTCTGCAAAAAAGGGAATGAGATACTTTTTCCCCTTTTATTCTTTGAAGTCAGGTATAATGACTATAATTATAGACTATGCATTTTGTTGTTCCATTAATATTATGTAATTCATTTGGCATATAAATTCCTGTCACTTGGAAATGGGATTATTCCTTCCTGTCCCTTGACCACCAGGGTGTCTATATTAATATGCCCAGTACTAATCAGTACCTGAAATAGATTAAATTCCTAAGTATAACCTACTTAGATGAAGAATAAGGCACCAGCTTTCAATATGTTTTGAGAGAATTAGAAAGTTTCCCCCAAATCTCTTCTATTAGGCCACTCTTGTGACTGAGTTAAAGGCTATTTTTAGACCTGTCCTGTTAAAATGCCAATAGGAGTAAGTTTGTTACCTGGTGAGTTTAGTACATCAATGAGATAGAATTCTGGCATTCCCCAAGACAAGCACAAGGATATGAGTTGTGTAGGTGATGGCCTACACTGCGTACCATGATGGAGGCAGTGGGTGTTGAAAGAAGGGGGAAAACAGCACAAGGCAATGATCCCCTATTTCAGAACTGTGCTTAGGACTGATACTCTTCTGTCTTATGGAATGTGATCTAATAATTCAGAGTTCTAACCTCAAGGGTCAAACTAATTTTGTCTAAATTGGCTTCTAATTATAACTCTTCGAGTATTTGAAGGTTATTATAATGTACTTTACCCCCCAAGTCATTTCTTTTACAAGGAGAAGTTCCTGTTACTTGAATCCATCTTTACATGGAAGGAATTTGAAGCCCTTCCGTGTCCTGGGTGTCCTTACATGAATACACTCCAGTTTATTAATTGATCAATCAACAAACATTTATTTAGTGTCCATTATGTTCCAGGAACTGATAGGCACTGGGTATAAAACTACAGGAATTGAAATAAGCCCTACTCAAAATCTGTTTACATACAAGGGGGATACAGAAAATACATATAAAAAATATGCAACATAAATTTCAGATAATAAATATGGCAAAATATATTTTGGATTCCAATAATTTGGAACAAAGGACAAGGTCAATTGAGGAGGACCAGGAGAGGCTTTGTGCAGAAAATGGTACTAGTCAGTACCCCAAAATCTCTATGAAGCTGAGTTCAGAAGGGAGTGTAGTCAAGATATGTGGGGCAGCTGTTGCAAAGGCATGGAGATGGGAAATGAAATATTGTAAGAAACAGAGAAAAGATCGTTTTGACTAATCATGGAGTGAGGTAAGTCTGGAAATAAAGGGCAGGGTGCAGTTTATGAAATCTTTTAAGTATTAAACAGATTATTTTATGTTTTAACCTAGAGGCAATAGGAGTTTTTTGAATACAAAAGATTTTGTCACATCTCTGATTAAGGGAAATTACTTTGGAAATCAATAGTCAAGTTTCTTTTAAGTGCCCATATTGTGCCAAGTACAGTATTCGGCACTGGGGATAAATGAATGAATGAAAATGAACAGGCCCTGTTCTCAAGGCACATCTACTCTAAAAGGGAAAGGGATACATACATGACACTTTTTTAAATTTGTTTTTCTCTGAATAGGATGTATTGTTCTGTATCTGTCTACAGGTCTACACTGACAAGAGTCTAAACTCTCAGAACTCTCATGTCCTCATTCCTTGAGTTTCTCTAAAAATATCTCAAGTTCCCATGCACATGAAGTAGTTTCCTATGACACGTGACATACAAGTCAACCTTACCAGAGACAGAGCCTTCAGGCACCTGGTATCTTCTTGAAGATTCCCAGATGCCCCTATTGTGGTTCCTTTGTTTATTGTTGCTCTTTCAAATGGTAATTTCTGCAGAAAATTAGTCAATGAAATAATTTGTCCCACCATTAATAAAAGAATATTCATCTTGATGAGAATCTTCACTTTCCAGTATTACAAATACCAGGCAACAGAGAATCCAATGCAATTATGCAATGAGCAGGACCCAGGAAGTGTCCAAATCTAATAGACGGAGTCCCCCACTAATTGTGCTCAGTATATTTAACAGATTCTTAACAAGCCAAAGAGATCTTGAAAAGTCATTAACTTTAGGTATGTAGGTAGTTCTCTATGTGAACTCAAAAAAAAAATTAACAATAAGATATGAAAATCAGAGAAAAAGAAAACACTAAGAATGGAGACCTTCCCATTAACCACCAGAATGGAGCTTCACTCCTCATTGGAGAAGCCAAGAGAGATGAAGAAAGGCATTGCAAAGCATCTCTGTTACACAAACATAGTGTGGCACAATGGCAGAACTTTTGAACCTGATTATACAATGATGAAATAGGTGGCAAATTAAAAATAACAAGCCAGGGGAAATAAATTGCAGATTAAATGGGTAAGCACACAGTAGGCTGATCTTATTGCAGAGGCTGATTGGATCTTTCAGAGATGGCTATTGATGGTGACCTTCCTAGTGACCTTGTGAAGCTTTCCTTTGCAGTTGAAAGTAACTCTTCTGTGACCGATATTTGTCACTAGCACATGATACCCCAAAGTAAATAAATAAAAATGAATTAAAAGGTGGTAAACAAGGTTGAAGTATTTTTTTCTGCAAATAAGCAGCTTCTGTAAATCTTTTTTGAAAGAAAGTTCCATTAAATGGCATAGGAAACTTCTTCAAAATTTGTCCCTAAATTTAGACATATGGTCCCTCTCTTATCCAAAACACACATTCTTCTAAGTCTACCAAGGCATTTTTTGCTTTACTTTTGTAGGGGAAAAAAGGAATAGAAAAAGAAAGGAGGGAAGAGGAGATGAAGCATGAGCTGATAAAATTATTCTCAGATGCAAATACAGGGTAGTCAAAACTTAGAGGAAACTAATCATTAGAATATAAGCTCACTGTGGATTTGAGGCTATAAATTATTTCAGTATTTGTATCGGCTTCTTCACAAGTCATAGTCATATATATACACAGATATTTATGGTCACATATAAATCATGAATTTATGAATAAATAGATATGTTTGCATGAATAAGGCAGGTTCTCCATAAATCAGTTGTATTTATCTATATACACATACATGCAAGGTCACATATAAATCCTATAGATGTACACATACATATGAATATGCATGTATATATACATAAATATATAATATATAAACATGCACACATGTACATGTGTATTATTTATATGTAAGTTTGTATGTATGTGTGTGTGTATGTATGTATATATCTGACCTTCCCCTTTTAGAAGGAGGAAGGTGGGACCCATCTTATTTTCTCATTTTTGTATGTTTAGTGCTTAGCACAGTTCCTGAAACCTGCTAGAGGCTTAATGAATACACTATCTGTCTAACTGTCTATCCACCCATGTATTGCCAAAGCAATATTCAAAGTACCAAGGGAGACTATGAATATGCCAGTGTAACTCTGAAATGCAAAGTATAACAGACTCACCACTTAGAAGACAGAAGGAAAAAAAAACATTTATTCAAACACCATAAAGCCAAATTCCAACACCAGAAAGTCAAATCCATCATAGCAACAAAGAAATCCATCATAGTAACCAAGAAGTACATATACATCATCAGACCTTTCCACAAACACTCACAATCCTAACTGCCCCCTTCCTCTGTCCTTCCAAGCTCTGACTAGTTTGACAAACTTCCTCTCAGTTCTGTTCTACCCTTTCTGTTCCAACAGTTCAATTAGTTCCTACCACCACATATGACTTCTACTTCTATGTGATTTTAGCAGGTCACATGGGCCTATTAATGATTGAGAAAGATCTTCCCATTTAAGTTACCATTACAATAGGCCCCAAGATTTTTTGTATTCATTACAGAGGTTGGTGTGACAATGAGTATTAACAGAACTGTAACAAGAATAACAGAAAATAAGCATATAATATAATAAAATATCTTAGGCAACTTGTATCAACAGAACTTTACACAAATATAACAGAGACTAAACAAAATAAGCCCATAAACAATATCTTAGGGTGGGACTCGAGCAAAAGCACCCCTCATTCCCCTCTCAAACAAATGGACCCTAACATCATCATTGGTTAAGGGGTGAAGGTCTTTTCTTCTATAGCTACTTCCTGCAACATTAGATGTGTTTATTAAGGCTGAAGAACTCCCATTTGAGAGGTCAGTTCTTCAACTGTTATCTGGAGTTTGCTCACCACCAGCTTCAGGGGTGACATACCACAGTCACAGATAGGAGGTGACATTTGTCTTAAGCAATCAGTTTAACAGACAAAAAGAAACAGGGGGACAAGCAGGGTAGGTAGGGTCAGATCCAGGAATCTGGAGTCCATGAAGCCACTATCAAAGCCTCATTCACAGTAAAATATATGAATATATAATATTCTCCTGAATACACAACAATTACAGTATTATCTTTCCCAGGTACTATGATTTCCTCAGCATTTGGAACATCATCTGGCTTCCATAGTTCCCCTACTATAGCTGACAATTTTATTCCTTCAGTAGAACCCAACCTTTCAATTTCTCTGCTAGTTATTTTGGAAGAAGGCTCAGTTTTCTCATGGGGTATTGTTTCACAAGGAAAGATAATCACTTGAAGTGTTTTATCATTTTGATAAAATTGCACGGGTTCTTCACCTAAATTTTGGAATGTCACAGTAATTTCTTCCTTATGAGTAGAATCTACCACTACAGTCAATACATGTATTCCTTGACCTCCAATCCTGATTTAGGTAAAATCCATCCAAAATGATTTCTAGGGATTGTCATATGCCAGTAGAGATTTTTCTTATTTCTTTTCCATACAACTGAAAGTCTACTAAACAATATAAATCACATCCTGCATAAGCAGGTTTCCCTGGATATGGTGCTAGGACATGTGGCCTCACAGTCCAGTACTCAATATTTGGGATTTTATGTATTTGTTGTTTTCTAATTTGCAGATTTGGGGTCATCATTCTGGCTAGAGGTACACTTTCTCCCAATGACCTATTGGTCAAAATACAGAAAGCAGTGAATAAGTTATCTTTCCAATGTTGGTAAGAATTATTAGAACTTAACTTCCTTAACTGTTCTTTCAATAACCCATTCATTCTTTCAACTAATGCAGACACTTGTGGATAATATGGAAAATGATAAATCTATTCTATATTGTTTAATACACAATATCTCATCATTTCACTACTTTGAAATGTGATCCACTGTCTCTGAATCTTCATTGGAGTTTCCTAATATAGAATTGATATCTAGAGTTTTACAGGTATGTTTCAAGGTTGCATTCTTATATGGACAAGTCACTAGTATGCATGAATAGGTGTCAACACAAGTACATATAAACTTGCATCCTATCAAACAAGAAAACAAATAAAATAGATAATAGCAATGAAGAATTATCCCCATCCCATACTTTCCTTTTGGTTTGCAGATCCTGCTTGACTATGTCATATGTAACAGCAAATACTCTGACATATCCAAGATGGCCTGCTAGCACCAGATTCTGAGATCTGCTTTTCTAAAAGGAAAGCAACTTTTAGAGGTCAACAATGATGTTTAATCACATATATCAACAGAGAAAACACAAGCAGAGAAATAAAGACCAACAGACAGGGCTTCTAACTGTCTGACCATAGGCAATACATAAATCATATATCAGCAGACAGATCCAACCAATTGACCCTTAAACACATACATAGCAGCCAAAGAAGCACCAACATCTGCATTTGCAAAACTGAGGGGCTCCTTAACAGCTATTCTGAGTCTCATCTGGCACACAAACCTTCTTCCAAAGAGTAAGCTGCCAAAGTAAAACCTTACCTCAGAGTATAAATATACTCTGCAGAGTCAGAGGGCATTACAAGCCTTGTGATCCAGTTCCTCATTAGCAATAAACAAAACATGTGAACCTTCCTAAAAACAAGCCTCCCCTAAGCAACTTTCCCTTAATGGGCTTCATCTGGGTCCATTAATAGATAGGGAAGATATTTACCTTCCTACAAAACAAAGCCTCCCCTAATTAAGCAACTCTCATTAACATTACAAGTACATCATTGAATAGACAGTCTCAAATCTAATTTGATATGTGGTTAACCTAAAATCTAAAATTTACCTGAAGAAATTTTTTAACAAAAACCTCATTGTGTAATATTTTAAACAAGATAGAAGGTACTAAATTGAGTTCAAATTCAGTCCCTGTTAGGGACCCCAGGAGTCTGGGCCTGATCTTTCAGGCCCACAGGCTTGTCTGACCAGCAGAGGCCTGTAGGCCCTGGTGGAGTTTTGCTGTAAGCAATGACTGAGGCGGGAGACAAGATAGTAAGAACTCTGTTTATTCAAGCCATGAGCAGGGCTTTTATGTCTTCTCTGACACCAGTGCCCTAAGTGAACCTATCAGCTAGTAGTTTGCCTTTATCAGGAAGTAATTTACCTTAAGCCAGGACTGCCCAGGGTGGATACTTAGCCTCAAGAAAGAAAAACATTTTTGGCTTCTTTGTTCTCAGAAAAGCCTGGGAAAATAGCCTTGAGCAAAACAGGGGTGTTCATGCCTTACCAGTCTCCCCTCAGTTTACCTGAGTCGTGACCAATGAATGCCATCCAAGAGGCTGGCTGTTGGCTATTCCCTTACAAATCCCTACTCATATCTATAAACATGAAGTCAACAATAGTTTTTTGGTCTTTACTTTGAAATTGATGTTAACTTTCTGTATATGAGGCTCATTTACCCATAGTTGCTTTTATGTTATCTCCCCTTTAGACTCTGAGTTCCTTGAAAACAGAGATCTTTTTCCTTCCTTGCTTCTTTTTCTTTTTTCTTCCTTCCTTCCTTCCTTCCATCCTTCCTTCCTTCATTTCCTTCATTTTCTTTCCTTTTTCAGCAATTATTTATATGATATTGAGAATTTTTTTTTCTTTAAATGTTTTGTAGAATTAATTTGACAATCCATTTGGTACTGAGAATCTTTGTTAGGGAGTGCATTGATGACTTGTTTAATTTCTTTTCTAAAACAATTACTTGTGTTCTATTTCCTTTTCTATTAATAGGGGCAATTTGTATATTTTGTAGATATTTATCTATTTCACTAGGTTATTAGATTTATTGACATTTAATTGGGCAAAATAGCTCTTAATAATGCCTTTATTTTAACTTCTTTGGTAGTTAATTCATACTTCCTTGTTGATATTCATAATTTGTTTTTTTCTTTCATTTTAAAATCAAATTATCCAAAGTTAATTTTATTGTTTTTTATATTTTTTCCATGTCCTAGATTTGTTTATTTTTTTCACTTCAGTGTTTTACTTACTTTAAATTTTATTAATCTTTTGTTTGAGTTTCAGGATTTTCAATTTGATGTTTAATGGGGTATCTTTAATTTGTTCTTTTTAAAACTATCTTTAGTTGCATGCAAAAATCATTGATCCGAATCTTCTCTCTTTTATTGATGGAAGCATTGCATTATAAATTTACCCCTAAATACTGATTTTTCTTTATCCTGTAAATTTTATTATTTTGTTTCTTTATTGTCATTCTCTTTAATGAAAATATTGGTTATTTCTATGATTTGTTCTTTGATCCACTTATTCTTTAAGATTAGATTATTTAGTTTCCAATAACACTTTAAGCTACGTTTTCATCATCATTTGTTCGATGTAATTTTTGTTGAATAATCATCTGAAAAAGTGTACATTTAATATTTCTGTTTTTCTGTATTTGATTGTGAGCTTTTTATAACCTAATTCATGTTGAAGTTTTGTAGGTGGTATGTATCCCTGAGGAAAAAAAAAGATATATTCCTTTCAATTCCCATTCATTATTTTTCTAAACATTTATCTCATCTAATATTTCTAAAATTCTTTTCATTTCTTTAACTTATTTCTAATTTATTTTATGTATGAATTTATTTAATTCTGAGAGAAGATTAATGCCCCCCACTGGCATAGTTTTACTCTATATTTCCTCTCATAACTACCTGAACTTTCCCTTTAAATATTTGGATACTATACCATTTAGTGCAGATAAGTATACTATTAATATTACTTCATTGTCTATGATGCCTTTTTTATTTTATTTAGCAAAATGTAGGTGCCCTACTTATGTCTTTTAATTAGGTCTGAATTTTGCTTTTTCAGAGATCATGATTGCTACCTTGAGGGTCTGAGCATCTGAATATTATGCTCAGTTATGTATGTAGGTGATTCTAGGTTGCAATTCTAGCTCCTTTCCCTTTCAGAATGTCATAATCTAAGCCAGGGGTGGGGAACCTGTTGCCATATATGGCCTTCTATGATCTCAAGTACAACCTTTTGCCTAAATCCAAACTTCATAGAACAAATGCCCTTAATAAAATGATTTCTTCTGTAAAACTTGAACTCAGTCAAAAGGCTGTGCCCAAGACTTAGAAGGCCACATGGGGCTCAAGGCCACAGGTTTTCAACCCCTATTCTAAGCCCTCCAAACCTTTAATATGGAAACAGCTAAAATTTTGTGATCCTTACTGTGGTTCCCTGATATTTGTATTATTTCCTTCTGATTGCCCGCAAAATTGTCCCCTCGACCTGAGAGCTCTGGAATTTGGTTCTAATATTCCTGGAAGTTTTCATTTTAGAATATCTTATAGGAGGTGACCTGTGGATTCTTTCAATGTGCACTTTACCCTCTGCTTCTAGGATATCAGAACAGTTTTCTTTAATAATATATTGAAATATTTTTTTTATTTCTAATTTATTGAAAGATGATATCTAAGGTAGTTTTTTTTGGCATGGCTTTCATACAGTCATATAATTCTTCTATTTTCACTTTTCAATCTATTTTTTAGGTTAGTAGTTTCTCCAGTTAGGTATTTCACATTCTCTTCTATCTTTCATATTTTTCTATTTTATTTTTGCTTGTGTCTTGGTATATCATAGAATCATTAGGTTCTGCTTTTCAATTCTAATTTTAAGAAATTATTTTCTTCAGTGAGTTTTTTTATCTTCTCTTCCCATCCCGCTCTCCCCACCAGAGATGACCAATTCTTCTTTTTAATGAGTTCTTCTCCCCAGTTAATTTTAAATATCTATTTTTTTCCCACTAGACAAATTTTACTTTTTAAGGAGTTCTCTTTTTTAATTAATTAATTAATTAATTTTTAGTTTTCAGCATTTATTTCCACAAGAATTTGAGTTCCAAAATTTCTCCCCATCTCTCCCCTACCCACAGCCCAAAACACCATGTATTCTTATTACCTCTTTCCCCAATCTGCCCTCTCTTCTATCACATCCCTCCCTTCCCTTATCCCCATCTTCTTTCTTTTCTTGTAGGGCAAGATAGATTTCGGTAACCCATTCCCTGTATTTATTATTTCCCAGTTGCATGAAAAAACAATTTTAAACATTTGTTCCTAAAACTTTGAGTTGCAACTTCTCTCCCTTCCTCCTTTCCCACCCATCCCAACTGAGAAGGCAAGAAAGTCAATATAGGTTATGTATATGTAGTTTTGCAAAAGATTTCCATAATAGTCATGTTGTAAAAGACTGGCTGTATTTCCCTCCATCCTATCCTGTTCCTCCCTGTTCTGTGTAACCAGAGCTGGGATATGCTCTATTCAGTGTCCCGTGGGATAGACCTTTCCTGTTGGTCTTCCAGGTTATATTTGGTGGGAAATCTCTTTCACTCTATTGTTCTGTGTCTTCTGCTGCTCTAGAATTTGTTGAGCTATTTTTTTACAGATATTTTGTGGGCTGTGAGGGAAGAACTAGAGTATTTGTGCCTTTCTACTTCACCATCTTTGCTCTGTCCCTCCATTCTAATTTTTAAAGAGCTATTTTCTTCAATGAGCTTTTGAACCTCCTTTTCCATTTGTCTAATTCTGCTTTATAAAGCATTCTTCTCCTCATTGGCTTTATGGACCTCTTTTGCCATTTGAGTTAGCCTCTTTATAAAGGTGTTATTCTTTGGGTCTTCTCTAGCAAGCTCTTGACTCGCTTTTCATGATTTTTTTTTCATGCTCTCATTTCTCTTCCCAATTTTTCCTCCACTTCTCTTACTTGATTTTCAAAATCCTTTTTGAACTCTTTCATGGTCTGAGAGCATGAAAATTTATTTTGGAGGTTGTGGATGCAGATGTCTTAATTTTTAGGTCTTCCTGTGATTGTAAGCATTGTTCTTCCTCATCTGAAAGGATGGAGGAAAATACCTGTTCACCAAGAAAGTAGCCTTCTATTGTCTTATTTTTTTTCCCCTGTTATGGGCATTTTCCCAGCCTGTTACTTGATTTTTGAATCTTTTGTCATGAAAAGGATGTGCTCTGGGGACCTGCAAGTTCTCAGTTCCTCCAAGGTGGCACAATCAAGGGAAAGGAGTTTACTCCTCCCCTGGCCTACACTCTGGTTTGGAGCTACCACAAGCTTTTATGCCCAGGATCTTTGAAGCTGCCTTTGGTATTTGTGAGTTGTTCTGAACTGCATCTGCTTCCAGGAATACTGCCTCCAAGGCCTGCTCTGGTTCTGTTCTTGCTGATGCCTCTTGGCCAAGGTTGGGCTACGCTCCATTCTGACACTGATGCAATAGAACTTTTCTGCCCAGAATCTGTAAGTGGGGTTCCCTCCACAGAATCACCTCCAGCTCCACCATGGCAGTGTGCTCTTCCTCATCCCAGGACCACCAGTCAGTGCTGAGATCCATATCAGCTGCTTGATTCTCCCAGGAGCTTTAGGTGGAGGACTCCTAAAATGGATGTTGTACCACAGTGACTGCTGATGCCCTGGGGCTACTGGGGCCAGACTATGTTCCCTTTTCACCCAGGTGAAAACATTTTCTCACTGACTTTTGAAACTGTCTTTGGCGTTTGTGGGTTGAGTAATCTGGGAATCTCAGATGCTGCAGGGGATTCATGCCACACAGCAAAGGTTGGGCTTCACTCTGAGGTCTATACTCCTCTCCGAGCCTGGTGCATTTCCTCTCTGCCTTCCAGATTATCTTGGGTTGGAAATCTCTTTCAGTCTGTTGTTTTGTGACTTCTGCTGCTGTAGAATTTGTTTAAGGTCATTTTTTACAGGTATTTTATGTGATCAGGGTCCTTGCTGCTGTTAATGTGTGTTCTTGCCCTGGGACTATGAACTGGAACTATGTGTGGGCAAAGCAACAGAGGTTGGCTTCCATGGTGGACAAATGGTCCCCTATAATCTTCTTCTGAGCAGTTGTCTGACCCATTACAGTATGTGAACTGAGAGTTCTTGAACTCAAGACTACAGATTCAATCACCTTAAAGGACTAGGGCTGGCATACCGTGCTTGGCCTATGTTTGACTACACTTTCTCAACGCAGAGACAAACATTTCCTAATAACCTTCTAAGTGGTTTTGGGTTGGAATCCATTTTCATTTTTTGGTTCTGCTATTCCACAATTCATTTTGAGGTGTTATTATTGTTTGGAGGGGAATGTGGGAGAGCTCACATGAATTCCTGCCTTGACTCTGCCATCTTGACTCCACCCCCTCAACTACTTTTTAAATATGAGACAACTGTAATTAAGTGTCAAGATATTGAAAAGGGGAGAAGGTTACAAAGGAGTAAAATACATCTGGAAGAGCTTTTACTAAAACTAAAAATTTAACAGTGACTGAAAAGGTATAATCAATTAATGACCCATTTGCATGATTTCTCATTTCTGTAAAGTATTTATGCAAATGGAGCACTTTATCTATGGATTGAGGTTAACTGTTACAGAAATACAAAAGTAATAGATTTTTAAAAGTTTTCTCTAGCAAACCAAACATTATGTAGAGCACTGAATTTGGAGTCAAAAGACATTGATTAAAAACTGTCTCTGCCACCTAACATCTAGACTAATCACTTTAATGTTCCCTGCTCATGTTCCCCTGCTGGTAAGTTGAGGTTGCTGGATTCAGTGACCTAGTAGTATTCTTCTCATCCTAATTTATGACCCTATGACATTTAGAGCCAAATTAATACTCTTATTAAATAATGGAAATATGAATGTATCATTTGCCTAAGATTTCATATTTTGTGGGCAGGGGCAGGTGATAGCTAAGATCCAAGGCTCCTGGCTCTCAGTCTTGTGTTCTCTCCAGGAAGAAAGAGCAGGCGCTGGAAGGGACCTGAGGAGCCTTTTAGCACAACCCCTTCAGCTATAGATGAGGAAACTCAGTAAAAGGAATTTACATGATTTGTTTAAGATCATTCAGGTGATAGACATCAAAGGTCAAATTTGAACTCAGTTCTCCCTCCAAAGCAAGGGTTATTTCTACTAAAATATGATGATAGAATGCTTATGTTTCTTACATCAAATGTGTAAGTTTTCTGAAAATCAGGGTCTAGGTGGTCACCAAGAGTTGTTTATGTAACTTTTCCATACCTACCCCATCCTGCAAGCCTAATAAAATGCAAGGATTTCATGCAAATGAGCATGACACTCATTCTATAAAAGACAGCAGTTGCCTCTCATGTTGAACAAACCCACAGGTGAAGAGAAGAGTAGGTGGAAGGAAAGGAAATCCTGTTGTCTTCTGAGAATAGGGAAATCAAAATTTCTTAGTATAGTCTTCTTAAAAAAATGTTGGCAAAGAATTGAAAATTTCTCAAGCATCCATGGATAAGCACCAGTGATTTTGAGAGCTGGCATGAGCAATTATGTAGTTCATATAACTTGGAGCTCCAAGATTTGGGTTCAAATTCTGCCTCTGACTTGACTGGCTTTATCCGTTTGCCCCTGGACAAGTCACTTTACTTTGGTGGTCTTCAGGTTTCTCATTTGTAAAAAATGGTTAACAATAACAGCTATACCACAAAGGTTTGCACGCACTAGTGTATGTATATATATATGTGTGTGCGTGTGTGTGTGTGTGTGTGTGCGTGTGTGTGTACACACACACACGCACACACATATTCCTTTGAAACATTTTGTAAAATGTGAAGGTCTACAGAAATATTAGCAATGCTTATCATTTTGTTCCAGGAAATAGGGGAACCATTGCATGAAAATAGTCATAGGAATCCGATCCCTTAGAGGTAGTGAGGTAAAGGGATAAAGAACACAGAATGTGGAATCGGTGGACCCTGGCTCTTCTCATTCCAGTCATTCCCAGCCTCTAGTCCTGGCTCCCTTTCCACTACATGATACCCCATGACTATCTCATGGTCTCATTAACTGTCCCTTTAAATAATCATATTGGGCTACTTGGGCTTTTAGATCCCTTGGAGTCAGTCTGCTAGAGCCAGCTTTAACCTACTCTCAGGGGCAATTGTAAAATTTCCAGTGTAGATATTGACCTCTCAGACATTTATATGAGTAAATGAGTATAAATATTTTCACTTAAGCCACAAACTAGAACTTCACGAATTTTTTTTATTCATTATCTGGATAAAAATGTGATAGAAAGTTATTAATAGTACAGAATAAACTTAAAACTATTGTTATAGTACATTCTTCCTCCATAAAGTGTCAGTTGTTAACAACACACCAGCCCAGACCTACTTTCAGTCAAATCTCTGAGCCTATATATGGCCTAGAGAAGATTTCTGAAAGAATAAGTATTTTGTGAAAAGCTGGAAACAGCCTCTTACCCTGAGTGCTCCATGAGCTTTGATCCCCACATGAAAAAGTCGGGAAATGCACTAACACATTTTTAGGCAAGTACAAGGCCACTATGGATATTTCTGCTGTTCAATTTCCCTTTCTCTGTCCAATTAACCTTTATTTACTAAGAAACGATGACATTCTAATTTGATTGGCAGTGCAGGCACTGGCGCCAGGGATAGGAGTTCAGAAAACTCTGCTGGAAAATCATGGTTTATTAATACATCATTAAGCACTTTAAATGGATTCCAATGGTGTATGTCTAAGGAAGGAAATAATTCAGCATTTGTTCGTTACTGATGGAACACAGAAGTGGAATTTATGGCAGAGGCCTTAATGTTAAAAATCCTAATGTGCCAGCAATTGAATTACCGGCTACAAAATGATACTGTGTGTCATCTGCCTTTTCACCAGTGAGAACTATAAATGTTAATGCTTCTACTCTTTTATCCCGACATAAGAATACTGTTCTATAATAATATGATCTAGACAAACTTGAATAAAGACAAAAGGCCATAGGATTTATTTGTGATCTGGTTACAGTGAGCATTTAGCCCATTACGACTCAAAGGCAAATGGCGTCATTTACAGAAGTCGTCCATTTGCGTTGCTTTTTCATCTTAATGAGAACACAGCTATTAAGAACATCTAGATTTCCAAGAAGTACATTAGTTTTTTTCTATAGTGCATCAACCTACAATTAGAATCATAGACTGATGGTGCTGAAAGAGGTCTTTCAGAGTATTTAGCCCAGCTTCCTCCTTTTAGCAATGAAAACATTTCGAACTCATGGAAGTTAAATGACTTTTTCAAGGTCACACATCTAGGAAGAGACAGATTTCAGACTGAAACTGAGAAATCCCCACTATCAAAAAAAGAATTTTAGATTGTAAGGGACCTCAGAGCATAGCTACTCCCAGCTGTACCCCTTATGCTGTATCTCCTCTAGATAAACTATTGGACAAGTAGTTGTCTGGCATTTATTCTAGATAGTCACACTCTTTAACAGATTTAGAGTTAAAAGGGTTATTAGAGATCATCATGTCCAATTTTCATCCCTTATAGATGAGCAAACCGAGGACCAAAAATTTTGTGACTTGCTTAAGGTCATACCAACAGTATTGGTTCTTGTTGCCAATTCACTATCCATTGTGTTACAACATATGTGGTATTACATATGCCAGAAAAAGGTGAGGACACATCAGATATAATAGAATTTGGACAATAACTTCAGATTGTTTTTCATATTTCTTGCATCCAACAAATCCCCTGACAAATTAATCAAGAATCTTTTCTTTTTTATCTTTACCCCATGAGTATTTCAAAGGAAATGTAATTTGTATGTTTCTGATTTATTTCCACTTAACACATCAAAATGTTGTTTTCTGGGAGATGTTTGATGTCCCCAAAGTCTGGAGAGCCTTGTTTACCTTTATTTTTCTTTCCTGAGCTCAAGGTTTTAGAATAAAGGGATTTGTTTTACGTTTTGAGAGTTGAAAGTTGTGTTTGGTGAATTTTATTTTTAAAAAATATCGTAGA
Source organism: Potorous gilbertii (assembly GCA_028658325.1). Lineage (NCBI taxonomy): Eukaryota > Metazoa > Chordata > Mammalia > Diprotodontia > Potoroidae > Potorous > Potorous gilbertii. The sequence continues at coordinate 692,634,564 of CM053770.1, forward strand.
ATATGAAGGCACGTTGTATTGCACAGTCCAGTATGTCTCTTAACCAATATCCCATCAATAATACAGTAGGCTTTCTTAGAGGAACACAGTGAGAGGGAAATCACTCCTCAAGAGGAAGTCCATTCCATGTGCATGTGATTCCTATTGTTAAAAAGTTTTGTTTTGTTTCACAAAATGGAATTATCAGCTTAAATCTGCCTCTTTTCAACTTCTGTCCAGTTTTCATCAATCTGCTCCTCAATAAACATTTATTAAATGCCTAATATGTGTCAGACACTGTAAGCATTGGGAATACAAAAAACAAAAGGCGAGACAGTCCCTCACTTCGAGGAGTTCCCATTCTAATGTGGGGAAAGATAACAAGGGGACAAAGATATACAAACAAGTCATGTGCAGGAAAAATGGAGGTGATTAAAAGAGAGAGTCCTGGAAGATAGAATTGGAAAGAGGTATCCTTTAGATAACGATGGAAACCAGGCAAGCTAAATGGAGGGAAAGAATCCCAGACATATCAAACAGTCCAAGAAAGTGCCTGAAACTGAAAGAGTGACTTCTTCTTGGAACATGCCATACATGAGTGCCAGAAGATCAAACTGGATGTGTTTCTGAATAAGGGGTAAGAAGACTGGAAAGGTGTTGAGCTGGAAGGTGATAAAGGGCTTTGAATGGCAAACAAAGTATTTTATGTTTTATTCTAGAGGAGATAGGAATCCACTGGAGTTGATTGAGAAGGGAGATGACATGATTGCACCTGTTGTGTTTTAGTAAAATTCATTTTAGTGACTGAATGAGGTGGAATTGGGAGATATTTGATGGAAGAAAATATGATTCCAAGGCTTCTAGTCTGGGTGACTAGAAAAGATAGTTATGGATGTTCTAAACAGAAATACAAAACTTGAGAAGATGGGAAAAATTGGCCTTGGGGGTAAGATAATGAGTTGTGTTTTGATCATGTTGAATTTGAAATATCTAGGTGGCATTCAGTTCAAAATATTTCCGTGGGAACAGGGGACATGAGACTGGACTACAGGAGAGAGATAAGGAGTAGTTAAGTAAATTTGGAGATTATCTTTAAAGTAAGTATAATTTAACCCAAGGAAACTGCACATTCAAATGAATGCTGGCACAAATCATCATAGTAAATGTTTCAAAACATCCCAGAATGGAAGGAATGTTCAGGTCCATATAGTTTAAGACACACCTGAACAACATTGAAAGAAACGGCGATATTAACCGTAGTAATAATATTAACAATTCAGACAGTAATTGCAGTTTGTTTAAGTGGGAAGGGCATTATATTTGCAGGTAAAAGAAGAAAACTTCTATGACTCTGGACAAATCATTTCACTCTGCTGGCCTCAGTTTCATTAAATGTAAAAGGAGGACATTGAAATAAATAAGCTTACAGGTCCTTTCCAATTCTAAGTCTATGATCCTATGTCTTTGGAAAAAACAATTGATACATTGCCCTTAGCCGGGGAAAGACCTTCCTGGCTATTCTCAGCAGTTTATAGGTATGCAGAGGTGAGTTATAATTAATATTACACTTTAAAACTTATTTCCTTTTAACACACACACACACACCCACACCCACCCTCCCTCCACACACCATATTTTACTTTTCTCTTTATGCAAACCAGAAGTGATTGTAGGCTTATATGGCATGACAAATGTAGAGCATAAAAATGTGCAAAGCTTTCTTTATGACTTTTTGATTTAATATTGAAGTGCAGATTCTGCTCACTTCCATTTTGCTGCATTAAGAATGTCTTGTTAATAAAGACATAAAGAAGCATCCACAACTTCTCATTTATAATGCTAGTGCAACATCTCACTTATACTACATAATGCCTGCTTGGGAACATTGTCCATATTGAAAATGAAGTTCAATAGACATTAACTTTTCAGATATCTATCTATGCCCAAAGTCAATTATCTAAACAGAAATTATATAGCATCAATTCATGTGAAGGACAAAAGTGAAGAAGAAAGGAAAGGGAGAGACATGAAATTTTGGTTTCGTTCACTATCTTCTGAATGGATCCATTCCCGACAAATTGGCATGTGTACTTTCTTTTCATATAACACTCCATGAATTGCCCATTTTGAGCAGAACCCATTGACACACAAGACATAATAAAGAAGGCTCTGAACCTTGGAGGATCATGCATCCTTCTACACTTTTTGCTGCTGGTGCAGCTTATGAAAAAATATGTTTACATTTTGCTAGGTGGCAATGCACTGAATAAAAATGACTAGCATTGGCCTCTTAGCTCAGACAGAAGCCCAATAAGGCAGTCAAAAAGACAAATGTTCAGGGAGAAGGCAAAGAAAAACTTGAAATAAAAAGTGTGTTTTACTTCCCCTTCTCCTCTTTAAATGAAAGGGCTAAAAATAATGGATGAGGAAGAGATCTGGCTAATACAATTCTCCATTTGTGGCATACACTAGAATCTAATGGGGATGACAGACATGGGACAATGATCTAAAGAAGAGGGATAGAAGGAAACACAAAGATCAGAAAACCTAGGGGGAAGGTCATCTATAGTGTTTAGTTTTTGATAACATGTGAGGAATTGGTGAACTTGAAAATTTGTTTTGGTTGGATATTTCGGAATGAAAAATAATTTCCCATATGACAAGCAAACTCCCTTCCCTCATACCACCATGGACCTTAAGTGATAAGATGGGAAACTGATTCTTGTCCAAAGCTGGCTTGTTGCAATAGGGATGTCTAATCTCCTGCACATTCAACCAATTTTCCCCAGGGCTGGCTTTTCATTCTTATCCCTAAAGGATATTAAAGAGAATTCAGGAACTTGAGATACTGAGCAAAGAGAACCTGTACGAAGGAATGGTAATGGTCACAATGTTGTTTCATTGTTGGGGAGACTGAAGGGATTGTAGCGATCATTTAACCTCGTCTTAAGGATTAGAAAGCTGAGACCTAGAGATGGGAACCAATTTACCAGTGCCAGTAGAGGTCAGAGGTGGAAGAGCTGGGAGTCCCAGGTCACAACTAAAGCTTATTAGGTAGGGAGTAGGGGGTGGAGGAAGCGGGGATGACAAACTCCCGTCAAAAACACCCAGGCCTCTACAGTGTTCCTATTTCTCCCAGGCTACTTAATAGTAGCTCTTCTTTTTCTCTGGAAGTTGACATTCACACACAAAAGACTTGTAGCAAAATTAATCTGCTTTTCCTTCACTTGCAGTGTTAAATATTTCCCTGAATGTACTCTTACATTTGAAAGTAGAAGAGGGAAGCCAGCTCCGTAGAATATGGGATCTGGATGGTCTTATACATATATACACCTTACCCACTAGACGGATGATGATTACTAAAAATAGCCAATATTAATATGGCACCTCCTACATGCCAGGTGGTGTGTTTTACAAATTCCATCTCATTTGATCCTCACAACAACTCTAAGAGGCAGGTGCTGTCTTAGACCCATTCTATAGATGAGGAAACTGAAGCAAAGAGAGGTTACATGACTTGCCCAGGTCACAAATCTGGTGACTGAGGCCAGATTTCAATGTAAATCTTCCTGACTTCAGTCCCAGTGCCCAGTGCCTTGTCCACTTTACCGCCTTGCTGATAGATGAAATGTCAGAGACATAAGAAGAGCTTCCTCAAATGCGAAGGCTCTAGTTTTGTTGGAATTATTACTGTTTGTTTTCTTTACTGTTTTGTTTTGTTTTGTTTTGGAAGATAGAATAATGAAGAGGGAGAGAAACGTAATTTCTAGACAAAGATTATTTATCTGTTTATTTTTTCTCCCTCATAACAAGGAAAATGAAGGGCCATGTGGCATTAAAAAGTTCTGGAAGGAAGGAAAACTGGAGTCCCAGTCTTCCCTCTATGATCCATTTGTCCCTGAGTAAGTCATTTCACCTTAGTTGTTCTATGCAGCTCTTTAAAACGGAAAAGCACAGACAGGATACCAACCAACAGTGAGCTAGTCAGTATTTAACAACTGACTCTTCTAAAACCCAGGAGCTTATTTTATGTAAATTCTGCATTATTAACATTTTCATGATCTCTTTCATGAGTGTAAAGCAGACACAAAGCCCTAAAACCAGACCTGATTTGTCATGTTCGCCATTTCTGAAGTATAAATGTTGACTTTGAAAATGCAATAAGTAGCTCTTATGAACCTATGGAAGCTGAGTGCAGCACTTCTCTAGTGTCAAATGCCACTTTTTCTGGGAAAAGGAAAGAAATTTGCTTTTCTTTGTCACTTGACCATAGGCAATGAACACTATAGGCTCTCAAGACCTGAAATTTGAAAATCAGTTAAATAGAAATGGGGAAGAAAATGATGGGTATGAGTGTGCTGAAATGAATGACCAAAAAAATGCATTCCGAAAAACAAGCAAAATATTGAAGGTCATGAAAGAAATATAAATATTATAGGCAAGTCCCATGGTGAGAACGATAGTCTCACATGACAGGAAGCAATAGTTGATTGTAATCTGACTCATTGAAGGGAGAAGCCACATTGTTGAAATCACAGATTACTTCTGTGCAAGTAAAGAAAAATAAAACAATGGGACATGGGCATTAGCAAGGTAGCAGAATAGCAGCTTTATAGACAGATGGTCTAAAAATTAGCATGACGTTTGTACTGCAAAACATGACATGAGGAGAGAGAAGCTTGGACTGATTTGGGGGGTTCATTAGGAAAGAAATTATGGACAAATCTTTAATAGCATGGAATTTGCGTTTTGGAGGAAGTATCCATACCAACCATGATATTCACATATAAAGGGTCTACACTATTCCAGGCACTCTGCTTGGACATGGAGATAAAGGAATGCATCACGTATTTTGGGATGATCAAATATACATATATTTCAATTTGAATGATTGCAAACTAGTGCATGTTGAAGTAGACAGTATGTTAATCCTTCTGGTTTTGGTGATTCCTATCAATGTAGGCAGTTTCTTCTCTAAATGCAATGTAAATCTTTAATTTACATTACAGGGAAAGATAGAAATGGAAAAGCAATAAATGATAAGAAACTAATAAGTCTCAGACAAGGGGGAAGGGAGATTGAGAAATATGTATGTAGATAAGAGCAGGGTTAAGACATTAATCATGGAAAGATGTTAACTATCCTAATGCTAACTGGGGAAACAATAGGAAAATAGTTAGGGAATGCTTCATTCTTTCTGAAAAGTGAATCCTTGTGAATGAGAAGTTTAAGTAAAAAGATGAGGGTATGTTTCATATTTAGGTTTGGGAAAGAAGCCAACAAGAACATTAAATATGACATTCCTTGAACAAGTAGCATCAGTGAGAAGATGTACAACTGAAGGTAGTCCCTAACATTTTGCTACAACTTCCAGTAATTTACAGAAAATTTCAACATTTAGCCCATGAATGTTTAATCATTCTCTACTACCAGAAATGCAGTGTTCTAGGCGTCTTGAAGAGTTAGCCAATCCTTGCCCTCAAAGGTCCCAGTCAGCTAACATTTATCATGTACTTTCTATGTGACCAACTAAGTTAAAGATGGAAGAAGGAACAGGTGGCCTTACAGGCAGGATCTCTGGGATTACCTATTTTCAATGGTGAAAATATATTGAAAGTCTGAGAGATAGCATGTCATAATAGATGGACAGCATGACTTGGAGTTGGGAGAACTGGTTTCAAATCCTCTCTAAAATATTCATTAACTATGTGGTCATAGCTAGGGAAAATTTAGGACACTCTCTAGGATTTACATACTAAGTTATGAAAGGGTTGCAATTTGCGTTTTGGAGGAAGTATCCATACCAACTATGATATTCTCATATAAAGGGTCTACACTATTCCAAGCACTCTGCTTGGACATGGAGATAAAGGAATGCATCACGTATTTTGGGATGATCAAATACATGTATATTTCAATTTGAATGATTACAAACTAGTGTATGTTGAAGTAGACAGTATGTTAATCCTTCTGGTTTTGGTGATTCCTATCAATGTAGGCAGTTTCTTCTCTAAAGCATCACTCAACTCTTTGACAAACAGATAGACTTGTCATTTCCTGAAAATGCATTGCCCTTTGAATGATGTAAATATGAGCCAGTTTGAACATGACTAAACTTTTCCAGGGATGACTTTCATGTATGTCATAACCAAGCAGGTGCTTGACACAAGGTCAAGAGGGTATAGTAATTACTATGAATTTTGGTTAGCACAACAAATTCCTTTGAATAGGCTGATGGAGGGGGTGAGAGATGCAACATAAGTAGGCATATTCTGCCACACTTGGACTAGCCATACAAGGGACAAGCAGGGAAGGGTAAGTAGCAGGTAGGAGAAATGATGTTGAGGTAAGACTTCCCTGGAATGGTGAGGAAAGTATTGGTCAGGAATGTGAACCCTGAATGTTGGTGCTCTGGGACAAATCCCTAGTTACCTTGTCTTAGTTATATCCTACAAAGTAAATGGAGACAGAATACAATATTGGGTGAACTTGAATATTCTCACTGTGTGGAGAGGCATGGATTAAAATATGAAGAGATTAGACATAAGAAGATTCATTAGGAAGTTTCTGATGAATGGAAAGTTTAACAGTCATCAACAGGGTAATTAACAACCAATTTCATTAATTATGGCCAGAAGATAATAAAGTGATGGTGATTTGGTTTTCTTTTGTAAAGTGAGGATGAATCATGAAGGTTGCTAGATGCTCAGGAATCAACTCTGATTGACCAACAATTAATGAAAAAATGAATATTATAGTAAGAAGTGGACCTATTTTAAGGAGATTTGATATGAAAAGATGATCTTGTTATACATGGACAAAGACAGACTCATCTTATGCCAAACCATACCCTCCTCACTCAATCTATACACAAAGGTCCATCCCCTACTTAGTCAATGAACAATGAACGATGGGACAGTGGTGGGGTAAGAATTCTATCTAGATAAAACGGTCTTTGGGCAGGGTCAGAAATAACCTTGAGAAGCTGAACTTTGAATGAGGAAGTCGAAAGGAAAAAAGAAAACCAACCCGCTTGGATTCCCCCTCCCCCATCTATTAGTAATTGGTTATTGACAGTTATTTCTCTTATGCTTTTCCAATTATAATAATAAGCTAAATATAAGATCCACAAGGGCCTATGTTTCTGTATTTCCAAGATAAATACAGAGGAAGCGTCACAAATAAAGGACGGCCAGGCATAAACTAGACCCGAAGTATGATTGAACACATAGTGATTCCTACTTCCTGAATCTGGGGAAAGCAAGGGGGAAGTAAATTTGATGATGGGCATTGGGAGAAAGTGCCTGATTGTCTGTCACCCAATGCGAGGCACACTTAAGGCATCCATTCATCTTTTTGTTGTTTGTTCTGGAGAAGGGGGTGGGGGAGTTTTTCATGACTGATGGGGAGGTTTAAGACATGTTAGGATATTTTTTTTGAGAAAGATAATGATGAAGGGCTAATGATTATGTTAGCAAGTCCTAAATTCACTTCTTTTCTCTTGTATTTACTCGTTATGTGGTTCAGGGTAAGACACTGAAATTTTCACTGAACTTAAGCAGCTGTCTTTGATCACAAGTTGATGATTGTAAGTCTGTGATTAAAAGTCACTGACAAGTTGTCTATCTATTTTGATGACAGATGTATTTTCCACAATGAAGACTTCCCTGTCCCAGTGACACTACAGATATAACCTAAAGTCATAGTTTAAAACCATTTGATTACTTAAGTGTTCAGTAGGTCATTCATAATCAGCATCAGAACCAGCCCATTCATGTACCTCTTAAGCATCAGAGGACCAGGAGGTATGATGCTCTGTAAAATGAGCTGGAGAAGGAAATGGCAAACTACTCAATATCTTTGCCAAATACAACACTAATGGGATCCTAAAGAGTCAGATATGATGAAATGACTAAATAAAAGAATAAAATATGCACATCTGCATGTACCCAGAAACATACCTTTTTCTTTATATTTTGTATCAGAGAATGAAGGCCCTGAGTACACATAGGGGGAATTTCTCATTTTTCTTAGTCATTAAGCTCCACTCAGGCAAAAAAATGGTAAAGACATTTCCCCTTCAAATGTATAAGGAACAACTCTTTATTTTCAGGCAAAAATAGTTTACACATTGTGAAGTTTAAAAAAAAATGCTGTTTTGAAAAAGAAAAAAAAAATTTAAAATTCCATGAATAAGTGATGATTATTTCCAAGTAAATCTCCAGACACTCTACTAATTATCAGAATAACCTCTAGAGGCAAATATAATTGGTCCCCACCAACTGTATTGTGTATGGGGATATAACTTGCTGGGCTTTGAGTCATATTTATCTGGGATGCAAAACCCACTTTTAAAATTTACTGTGTGACCCTAGAGAGGCCACATGACATTTTAAGCTTCAGTTTTCTCATTTGTAAACTTCCTTCTCTGTAAATTCTAATATCAGTAATAATTTTCTCTTATCTGTTATCTTATTGCCATCACAGGGTCACTGGGATGCCCTAAAGAAGGATAGATAGGAGCCCTGTGCAATCTATTCAATGCTGTATAAAGATGAAGGATTCCCTAAGTATTTTTGGTGATGCTTCTCTTTGATGCTCCCTTCAGTCAACTGACTACTTCTCTTAACAGATCTCACCACAAAATGTTTTCCTGGTTCCTTGAAAACTTAATAAGTACATTTAGAGATGAAAAGGACCAGAGAGTGGAAGAGTTGAACCTTTAGTTATTTGAAACCTGTGTGAACATTTGCATGGTATTTGAAGTTATTATCACAAAGCACTTTGGTACTTTGTTGTGTGTGTGTGTGTGTGTGTGTGTGTGTGTGTGTGTGTGTGTATGTTGCCTTTATCAATGGGGATAAAAGGACTTTTATAACCTTCTATATGACCTTTGAGCACTTTTATGTCTTAAAAATTAAATTTCCCCTAACAATTCATTCAATAATACTAGAACAAAGTTATCTTTTTTTTTTCTTCCAGGGGTCTGGACTAAAAAGAAAAAATGTGAAAGTCAATACAAAGCAAGACAGATTAAATACTATGTGCCACTATTCATTTTGTGGCTAAGCATAAATTTTATAAGAATGTGCCCTGATTGCATACACAAAAGTATAAGTCGACACTCTGTTAAAGTTGTCCTTCAAGTGACTCAACTTATCCTCCTCCAAATCTGCAATTTGAAAACAATGTAGAATTGAATTTGAAAGCAAGATAGGAATGAGTAAAACACAGACTGATGCATATATTTGAATATTAAAACAATAGGGGTCATAAATGTCAAGTACAGTTAATTTCAACCAGTAATATTCACTTATACATATTTGGGCATGATATATGATAATATATCTTGTTTGTATCTTTCCTTCCTTCCTTCCTTCCTTCCTTCTTTCCTTCCTTCCTTCCTTCCTTCCTTCTTTCTTTCCTTTCTTCCTTCCCTTCTCCTCTTTCTCCTCCTCCTCGTTGTTGTTGTTGTTCTTCCTCTGTATTAGTGAATCAGTTCAGATGAACAGCTGGTGACCAACCAAGGTCACAGAGATGACATGACTAGGGTCACATGGTGAATATCTATAAATGGACAGATTTGAAATAACGTTTCCTTAACTTCCAGGTAGGCTCTCTATCTGTGATTCTGTTATCTCTAGTGTATTATTCAAAATCATTAATTAAGAAAATACATGATGATAAAGTGATTAAGATTTCAATAAAGATTTTGAAATAACTTTTGTTATGAATACTGACTTCTTGGACTTATTTTATTAAGTATTTATATGTCAGTCACAGTTCATTTTCAAAACTTTAGCACATAAACTCTATGGTCAAACTTGGAGGAAATTAAGTATTTGATCTATATTTTAAATAAGATTTTCTTTGAAAAACATGAGATGACACCTCTTGTCTGCATATATGAGACTTATCTCTCAGGGTAGCATTTAGGATGACAGAACTTTGAATATAGGACATATTTTGTTTCACCTGAAAGAAAATTTGGGGGAAGGGAAGAGGAGCCAAGATAGTGGAGTAGAAAGATTCACATATACTAGCTCCAAACCTACAGCCCATAAATTATCTGTAAAAAGGAACTCCCAACAAATTCTTGAGCAATGGAAGCCATGCAGCAAGAGAGTGGAGGAGATTTCTGTTCCAGAGAGCCCTGAAAAACCAGCACAAAATGTCCATCATGCACCAGACCTGGAGTGGAGCCCAGCCCTGCCTTGGCCACATGGCCCCGAGAGGAGCACATCTGAGCAGTCTTCAGGGATGAAATCTCTGGTGGCCACAAAGGACCCTCTGCCCACAGGTGCACAGGTCAGTGAGAGAGACTTATGGGCTGGCTGAGAGGGAAGCGGGGTGTCTCCATAACTCAGGTCCCCTCCAGAGGCAGCAGCAGAGGCAGCAGTGGCCAGGGGTTCCCAGAACAGGCAGGAGCTGGGGTCCATTACTGAAGGTCTCCACATAAACCCCCTGAGGGAACTGAGCCCTGCGAGGTGGCCCTGCCCCCACCTGAGAACTTGAACTTAATCCCCCTGAAGAGCAGCCAGCCCACCACTGAAAGCCCTGAGACTGGGGAGCAGCATTTGAATCTCACACCCCAAGAACTAGTGAGGCAGGGGTGGAGAGGAATCTCAGAAGTCAAGTAAGTGCCTGGGAAAATGCCCAGAAAAGGGGAAAAAAATAAGACCATAGAAGGTTACTTTCTTGGAGGTCAGATGTTTCCCTCTTTCCTTTCTGATGAGGAAGAACAATGCTTACCATCAGGTAAAGACATAGAAGTCAAGTCCTCTGTATCCCAAACATTCAAAATACGTATGCAATGGGCTCAGGCCATGGAAGAGCTCAAAAAGTATTTTGAAAATCAAGTTAGACAGGTGGAGGAAAAACTGGGAAAAGAAATGAAAGAGACGCAAGAAAAGCATGAAAAATGGGTCAATTCCTTGATAAAGTCGAACCAAAAAAATGCTGAAGAAAATAACACCTTGAGAAATAGGCTAACTCAATTGGGAAAAGAGGTTCAAAAAGCGAATGAGGAGAAGAATGCTTCCAAAAGCAGAATTAGCCAAGTGGAAAAAGAGGTTCAAAAGCTCACTGAAGAAAAATAGTTCTCTCAAAATTAAAATGGAACAGATAGAGGCTAATGACTTTCTGAGAAACCAAAAAATCATGAAACAAAACCAAAAGAATGACAAAATGGAAGAGAATGTGAAATATCTCATTGGAAAAACAACTGACCTGGAAAATAGATCCAGGAGAGACAACTTAAAAATTATGGGACTACCTGAAAGCCACGATCAAAAATAGAGCTTAGACATCATCCTTCATGAAATTATCAAGGAAAATTGCCCTGATATTCTAGAACCAGAGGGCAAAATAAGTATTCAAGGAATCCACCAATCACCACCTGACAGACATCCAAAAAAGAGAAACACCTAGGAACATTGTGGCCAAATACCAGAGTTCCCAGGTCAAGGAGAAAATATCGCAAGCAGCTAGGAAGAAACAGTTTCAGTATTGTGGAAATACAATCAGGATAACACAAGATCTAGCAGCTTCTACATTAAGGGATCGAAGGGCATGGAATAGGATATACCAGAAGTCAAAGG
>CM053770.1:692646642-692669729 GCA_028658325.1 Potorous gilbertii
CACTCATTTTGGTATGAAAACCTATCTTACAATACAGGAACATGGGGAAGGAGATAAGCAGGATGGGGGGGGGGATGATGGAAGGGAGGGCAATGGGAGGAGGGAGCAATTTGAAGTCAACACTCAGGGAGGGACAGGATCAAAAGAGAGAATAGAAACAATGGGGCACAGGATAGGATGGAAGGAAATATAGTTAGTCTTACACAACACGACTTTTATTGAAGTCATTTGTAAAACTACACAGATATGGCCTATATTGAATTGCCTGCCTTCCCAAAGGGAATGGGTGGGCAGGGAAGGATGGAGAAATATCAGAACTCAAAGTTTTAGGAACAACTGTTGAGTATTGTTCTTGCTGCTAGGAAATAAGAAATACAGGAATGGGGAATAGAAAGTTATCTGTCCCTACAGGACAAAAGAGAAGATGGGGACAAGGGAAGTGAAGGATGATAAAAGAGAGGACAGATTGGTAATAGGGGAAATTAGAATGCTCAGCATATTGACATGGGGGGAAGGAACAAATGGGGAGATAATTTGAAACCCCCAATTTTGTGAAAATGAATGTAAAAAGTTAAATGTAATAGAAAAAAGAATGTTTGAAGGTCCTACATATATACCCATAAGCAGGAAAATTGACTGCCCTTTCCCTCTTAATTGATATTTGCCTTTTACTGGGACTTCATTCTTAATTCTATGCTTGTAGTAGGGCATTATGTAGGCATTATGTAGGGAAAGAATTGGGTATTACTCAAGATTTAAGCATCTACCGCACCCTCATGGACCTCAGATTCCCAGTACACAATCTTCACTTTGTTTTATCTCTATTACCCCATATTAGTATTAGAAAGTGTTGGGAATTCAGTCTGTGAGTCTTGCTTCCATAAGAAAACTGCAGAGTTGGCCTAGGTCTGAATTTATAGGATGAGAATGGAGGGATTCCTCAAGCATGATAATGGAAAGACGTTTGGCCCCACCTTTCACTAAAGGTGAATAGATCATTGATTGAAAACCATTGTGTTAAACCTCAACATTCTGAGTTATATTGCTAACTACAGTGTACATCTAGAGGTAACTATTGCTTGCTGTGACCCCATGAGTCTCACACAGGACAAATGGAGAGTTCATTTCACTCATAGGAAGGATGCTAAAGACCTGGATCTGATTTTCTAAGATATTTCCAGTGACAACTAGCTAGGTAATTTTAATAAGAAGCTCTATACTATAGAAGGGCGCTAGCAAATGTAAAACATGAAAATGCCATCTTAAAATAGCTCCAGGAGCCCAGGGTAGATAAGACATGAAACCTGCATAATTAATGGGACAGATACTTCACAATCACTGTGATGCAAAGGGTAGGATGTGCAATTTTTGTCTCTAAGAAATATGTTGGAAACAAAGACCAAAACAGAGGAAAAATTCAACAACTTGAATTAGAAGGATATAACTTGGACAGAAGGATGTGGGGGATGTTATGTTGGCAAATAGGGGGAATCATTTGGGAAACAATCAGGAAAGAATATTGCATTTTATAGAACTAGCAGATCAATTCCAAATAAATCCTACCTTTTAGGAAAGTCTTTCTCTTTGTAATTGCAGTGACCTTTTACACAGTCTACACATATTTTGGGTATGTCATTTTGCTATAATTGATTCAGTGCTATGATTTTTAAAATCACCTAATGAGTGCATTTCTTTGATCACATTAGTGTAACATTTAAATATTGCTGTTAATATTTGTTCATAATCTTTAAAAGTCATATAGTCTTCATAGCATCTTTAAAGTATTCAATCTCAACAAAGATATACTATTATAAATGTACAGTGTGCCTGGCCTCATTCCATTCTTACAGTAAAGGCTTTCCCATAAAGCCTCCTACTCAGGTAAACCCCTGGAGCCAATATCTATTTCCATGAGGCTTTTCCTTACAGTCAAGATTTATCTAGTATTTAGCGCTCCATTTAGCATTCCTCTGCTCAAGAAGATTCAGTGTCTCCCACTGTGCTCAGGATCAAGAAAAACATCTTCCATTTGGCCTTTACATCTCCTCTCAGTCTGGTTCTAGCCTATCCTTTGCAGATGATTACATATTGTTCCCATTGGTATATTCTGTTTCCGAAAAATTGGATTATTCTGTTTACATCTGAAATACCTGAATTCCCAAGTGACACAGGTTATATTTCATGACTCCAGGACTTTCTCTCTTTAATTCCTCTTTGTGAAACTCTTAATTCCTCAAATCATCAACTTCCTATAAGATATGTTTTTGATTTCTCCATTTCTTGGCACCAGGAACCTCTGAATATTAGGCAGTTAGGTTACCTAGTAGCTAGAGTACTGAACATCAAGGAAGACCTGAGTGCAATGCAACCTCAAATACATACTAGCTCTTTGACCTTGGGAAAGTCAATTGAGTATTACTTGTCTCAGTTTATTCACCTGTGCAATGGGGAAAATAAAAACATCTACCTCCTCAGGTGGTTGTGACAATAAGATGAAATGTTTACTGAGCATTGTACAGACTTAAAGAGCTAAATAAATGTGAGAATAATTGTCACGGTAATCACTGTATTTGCATATATATATTTATATGTAATGATAAACCTAAATCGATGTTGGTGGTGGTGAGTCTTCTTTGTTCAGTTATGTCTGACTCTTTATGGTCCCTTTAGGCATTTTTTGGGAAAGATACTGGAGCAGTTTGCCATTTCCTTCAACTCCTTTTGCAGATGATACAAGCATCGTTACAGATTTAATAGATAGAATACATACACACACAAATACATACATACATATAATATACATACATACATACATATAGATGAAAATATAGACTACATTTGATAATATATATGTATATATATATATATACATATATACATGATTATATACATACCATGTCAAAGAAACAATGATCATGAACTTGGACAGAATTTTAGAGATAGTGGAGGCAGGAAAAGCCTGGCTTGCTATGTTCCCTCAGGTCATGAAGAGTCAGATATGAGTGAATGACTGAACTGCAACAATGAAAAATATCCATACATTCAAACAAAGCATCATGAGGTGTCTCAGTGCCAGAATTTTGTTTGACTTGGAGGTCTTATGGTAAATCCATTGCTATACACACAGTATTGGCATTGTTATGATTATATTGTTTCCTCTCAGTGGAATATGAGTTCCTTGGAGGAAGGGGCAATTCATTCATTCATTTATTTATCTATTTATTAACATGGTATCAGATGCATGGTAGTATACCTTTCTAGGCTCTGCTACTTACTATTTAAATTTATTTTTTTTCCTTTGTTTCCTCTTCTAAAACTTTATTGACATTTTATTTTTACATTACCAACATTACCCCACCTCCCTGAAAAGTCTCATAACAAAGTAAGTAATCAAGCAAAACTAACAAGAAAGTGACCTCATGTGGAAAGACAAGCAATATTCCTTATCTATAGTACCCCTGACCTTTATATCTGTAGTATTTAACAGTAATCTGTTTTCTCTTCCTTCTACATTTACCCCATTGATAAAGAGAAAAGAAAGACAATACCTTGCAAGAATATATATAGTTAAGCAAAACAAAACTATTCATCAGTCATGTGCTAAAAATGTGCATCTCATGTTGTACCCTTGCTCTATTTCACCTCTGTCAGCATGTGACCAGCATAGTTCATCACTGATGCACTAAACTCATGGATGAACATTAGATTAATCATAGTTTTCAAAGTTGTCTTTATAGGGTTATTGTTATGGTATAACATATTCTACTGTCTCAGCTCATCTCATTCCTCCTCAGCTAAAAATAATAACCTCCAAAATTATTCATTTTTAAGAAAATATTAATATCATAATACAAATTGTTCTTCCGGTTTTGCTCACTTCACTCTGAGAAGGTTCATGCAAGTCTTTCCATATCTCTTTGAAGTTTTCTTATTCCTCATTTCTTACAGTACAATAGGATTCCATCACATTCATAGAATACAATTTCTTCAGCCATTCCTCAGTTAAGGAGCATTCTTTGACTTACCAGGGTTTGCTTTTTGTACTGGTTTTTGCCAACAAAGAGCTGCTATAAGAATTTTTGGGGACATAGTATATTTTTTCTCTTTCTTTGATTATATTTGTGTAGATTGGTTATGTATAATTTTGGGAGTTTGTCTTACAATAAGATTTGATTTACTGGCCTCTATCCAATTTCATCCATACTGCCATCAAATATTCCAAGCAGTTTTTTGTCAAGTACTAAGTCTTTACCTGGGGTCTTTGTGCTTATTGAATGGTACAGTAGTAGAAAGATCATCTGCTGTGTATTGTTTAAATAGTCTCTTCCACTAATCAATCACATTATTTTTTAACCAACAGAAAATTGTTTGGAAAATTATTGCTTTGCAGTACACTTGCAGAGCTGGGCGCTCTTGGGCCCCTGTCTTCATTCTTCTTTAAATTATTTCCCTTCAGAGCTTTGGCCTTTTCTGATTTCATGTAAATTTCATTACTAATTCTCTAGTTTTATAAAGCAACTCTGTTTATTTGATTGTTTCTGTAATGCATATATTAATCAACAGGTAACAGTATCATTTTTAAAAATTATGTTGACTCTTCCTACCCTTTCATAATTGATTTTCCAATGATTTTCATTTTTTTATTTCTGTAAATGGTGAACTTTTTAGTTCTATGTATATGGTTCTTATGTGTGTATTGGTAGATAGAATCCCAAGAATTTTGTTTAATCTATAATTGTTTAAGTACTCTTGCCCTTTTTACCATTTTTATCTACCTAAGAGTTTTGTAGGAACAGGGAAGTGATGAAGCAATTGATGTGGGTACATTGGGAGTGTAGTCACAACCCTACACACCAGTGGCCCAGGCCATAGTGGTCTCTTCTCACTGGAAGCAACCATGGGATTTGGCAGTACCCCGGTGAGTGAGCAATCTTTTTAAAGGAGCAACACTTCTCACCTCTGGCCGTGAGGAGGGAACTGGAAAAGATACTCTAAAATTTGTCTGCTTCATCCAACCCTGGCCTACTGGCTATGGCAGGTGGGGATCCTAGCATGGGATCAAAACATGCAGAAAATATACCAAAACTTTTATGAAGATAATTCCTCTAACCATCATTAAATGGAATGTGTATATGCTTATGGGCAACAGGAATTCTGATAGATCTGAAAGACAAACAGCATTTGTTGTGAGAGAAATGAGAGGTATCCATCAAAATAGCAGCCCTGAAGGAAACAAGGCTGTAAAAGGTCAGCTTTTTTCTGGACCGACCACAGTGAAGGGGAGCATTGTGAAGCTGGTGTAGGTTTTGCAATGAAAACTAATACAGTAAGCAAGCTTGTATGCCTCAGAAAAGGAGTGAACAGCAGCCTCATGACAATGTGATTGCCACTTGGAGGAAAATGTCAGGCCAGCACTATCAGTGTGGATGTTTATACCATGATGGATTCTGATGAAATGAAAAAAAAATGTTATGAAGACCTAAAGGTCTCCATCATCAATGTACTGAAAGCAGACAAGCTTTTATTTCTGGGTGACTTTAGTGCCAGAGTTAACTTAGACTATCAGACATGGTAGGAAGTCCTTGGTAGGAATGGAGTTGGAAACAGTTATAGTAGTAGCTACTTACTACTGAAGAATTGTATGTCTCATGACATTCTCATCACCAACATAGGTAAGTAAATGTAATAGTACTTCATGAATGCACCTTCATAGCAAACATTGGCATTTAATAGACTTTGTGATTAAAGGAAAATAGACTGACAGGATGTGAGAGTGGCAAAGGCAGTATATGGTTCAGAGTGCTGGACTGATCAGAGACTTATCTCTCCAAGCTAAAATCCACATTTAACAAAAGCAACCCAAAGGCAAGCAATTACCAGAACACTTAATGTTGGTAGATGAGAGGACTTCTCTCTGCATGAACAGCTAACTAGGAGGGAAAGCTGAGCCAACATAGGCTTGGCAACAGTGGAGCAGTTTTTAGAAATTTGGTGTACAGCACTGCATTTATTCATCTTGGCCAGATCACTCACAAACATCAAGATGAGTTTGACAAAAATGATGGTAAAATTTAGAAGCTGCTGATTAAAACCAGTAACTCCCAGGGTTTTCTAGCTGCTTAGTTGAGCTTTCTCTAAAAAGGTAGCATTTGCTTTCATGAAAATTAATATGGAAACAAAATTTAGAGAGAGTCAGGATTATTGTCTGAGTAAGAAGGTGGATGAAATTCAATTTTGTGCTGCTACTGACAATCTAAAATACTTTTAAATAGCCCTAAAGGCTATTTATGGGCCAAAAACCTATGGTGAGTGCATGTCAACTAGTCAGTGCTGAAAGAGCCACCTTGATTAGTGACGAGGACAGGATCCTGAAGAGATGGAGTGAATACATCCATCCACAGTGAGTGTTCTCAACAGACAATCATCAATCAATACTGAAGCTATTTATTGCATACCTCAGGGTTGAAGTCAATCCTTCCCTAGTCAAACTTCCAACTAAAGAAGAGATTTTGAATACCATTAGGTACCTCTTCTGTGGCAAAGTACTTGGTACAGATTCTATTCAAGCTAAGATTTACAAGGCAGGGGGACCACTGCTCACACAAAATCTGACTGAAATTTTCTGAGTTTTATTGCAAGAGGAAGTTATACCTCCGGATTTCAAATTTGCCTCTACTGTCCATTTGTATAAAAGTAAAGGAAGTAGATTGTCCTGTGACAATCACAAGGACTGTCTGTCAGTCATTGCTGGCAAGATTCTTGCTAGAGTCCTCCTTATCAGGCTGTTCCTTCATCTGAAATATGGTCATCTACCTAAAAGGTAATGTGGATTTAAAAAGTCTGGAGGAATGGTCTATATGGTGTTTGCTGCCCAATAACTCCAGGAGAAATGCTAGTTGAACAGAGGTCTGTACACAACATTCATGGATCTAACAAAGGTCTTAGCATTGTCAGTTGTGAGGGCTTTTGGGAAAATGGTGGCAAAATCTTGTTGCCTTAAGAAGTTCATGAATAGTCTATGTCAGTTTCAGGACAGCATACTTGCCAAATTTCTGGATAGTGGATGATGCTCTTGGGCTTTCTCATTCACCAATGGAGTGAAACCAGGTTGTGTGATTGCTCCCATGTTTTCTAGCATAATGTTTTCTAGGATGTTGTCAGACTCCTTCAGTGAGGATGAAAAAGGAATCAAGGTCAGCTACTGCAGTAATGGTAAATTATTTAACTTCAAAAGGCTACAAGCCAAGACTAAAGTAGAGGCAGAATTGGCATGTGACATTTTGTTCACATATGATTGTGCACTCAACACAGCCTCTGAAGCTGAGATACAGCAAAGTATGGGTCAATTCTCTGCTGTTTGTGCTAATTTTGGACTAACAATGAATACTAAGAAAAAAGGTACTCCATAAGCCAGCATCACCACATCCTTACGTGGAGTCAATGGTTACAGTAAATGGAGAAATAGTAAATATTGTGGATAAGTTCACTTACCTTGGCACTATAGTTTGCTGGAATAGCCTCATAGATGATTAAGTTGATGCACACTTTGCAGAGCTAACTCAGTGTTTAGGAAGACCCAAAAGTGTGGTAGACAAGTATTATACTGCTTACCAAATTGAAAGTCTATAGAACCATTATGATGACCTTACTACTGTATGCGTGTGAAACCTGGGCAGTTATCAGCATCATGCCAGGATACTGAGTTGTTTCCATTTGAATTGTCTTAGGAAGATTCTGAAGATCACCTGACAAAGTAAGGTCCTGAAGACTGAGGTCCTTTCTTGAGCTGAAGGGCCAAGCATTCAAACTCTACTCAGAGAGGGCAAGTCCAGTGGGCGTTACAATATTTGAGTACCAAAAGTACATTTGCCTAAAAGACCATTTTAATGGAGCACTCACAGAAGGTAACTACTCAAATAGAGGTCAGAAAAAGTGATACAATGACACTCTCAAGGTCTCTATGAAGAATTTTGAAATGATCAGGAGATATGGGAGATACTGGCACAGGACCACCTAGCTTGATGTACCCACATCAAAGTAGAGCCTATACTCTAGAAAAAAAGGAGAATTGAAATGGCACAAAAGCAATGTGGAAAGTGAAAATTGAGAGACATCTCCGCTCCAAATATTCTTATGGACTATGTATGCCAAACTTGTGCTAGAGACTTCCAAGCTTACACTGGTCACAAAAGCCACTGTTAGACATACTGTACCTTGAGCACAACATAGTGATGTCATTTTGGTCCTCTTTAAAAATGAAGGGCACCAAACAATTATTTTATATATAATGTCTCTATCTCTTTCTTATGGACCTTACTGACTTTATAGGAAATCGCTTAAGATTCATGAGGATATATTTGAGCTCCAACAAGTTTACTAAAGTTATTGTTTCAGTTCATTTTTTAGTTGATTATTAATCATTCTTAAAGGACATCAACATATAACCTGAAAAATTTGTCCTGTTTTCCCCATGCATATTGCCTCAGTTTCTTTTTCTTGTTTCATAGCCACATGTAACATGTCTAAGATCACAGTGCATAGAAGAGGTTCTGGTGAATATCATTGCTTTACCCCTGATTTTCTGGGAAAAGTTGCCAGCTTATCTCCACTACATTTAGACTTGTTTAATCTTTCTTTTTTGTTTTGTCTTCACTTTTCAATCAATCAGTTAAGCTCTCAATCAGTGAGCTCGAATTTAGTAAGCACCTATGACATGCCAGGATACAAAGGAAGGCAAAACAAAATGAAACAAAGCAAAAACAGTAACAGCAGCAGGAGAAGCAACAGCAAGAAATGGTCTTGGCTCACAAACCCTTCAGTCTGGTGGGAGGGACGGGCAAGTCAACAACTATGTCCAAGCAAGGAATTGGAAAGGCTTCATTCATCGATGGATAGATAGATAAATAAATACATAGAATAATAGATGAGATCTTTATATCTTATAGATAGAAATCTCTGCATATGTATACACACATGTAAATGCATATGTGTGTATATGCATGTGTATTTGAGTTAAGCTCCTAAGTTTATTTGCAAATATGTTATTTTTTGGTTAATTTTCAAATTTGTTCATTTTTTGTTTTAATTTTAGGATCTCTAGGTGACCAATTGGTATTTTTTTAATATTATTTTTTCTAGTATTTTAATTGCATTTCTAATTAATATGAGCTATTTTTAATCATTTTTCTCTAAAAATGGTTAGAGATAAAAATTTCTCTAAGGACTGCTTTGGCTGTATATCCCAATTTTTATGATGCAGTCCCTTTAGAGTCTTTTTCAAAATGAAATTGTTGGTCATTTTATGTGCTTTGTTCATTAACTTGCCAATTCTTTAGGATTTATTTCCTTAATCTACAGTTTATTTTAATAGCTTTAAGTAGTTCTTTAGAATGAGAAAAAGATGGCTCAGGATAGAGTCTTGCAGGAGACCCACCATTACCCAGAGTCATCTGGGTGATGATTACATGAGAAGGGTCAGTCAGACAGGTAAGAGGCAAATCAGAAGAAAATAAAACTAGAGACAAGTAAAGAGAACAAAATAATGGTCAAAAGTGTGTTAACGATGTCAGAGAAGTCAAGAAAGATGAAGACTGAGAAAAGTCTATTTCATATGGAAATTAAGATATTACTGGTAACTTTGGAGGGAGGTGTTTTGGTTCAATGAGGTCAGAAGTACAAATGCAATGATAAGAAGAAACTTAGAGGAAAGGAAGTAGAAACATATTTTTACCAAATTCATTTATTTGTTTCCAGTTTTCAACAATCACTTCCATAAGTTCCAGTTTTTCTCCTCCTCCTTTTCCAAGATGATATGCAGTCTTACATGGGTTCTACACATGCATTCCTATTAAACACATTTTCACATTAGTCATGTTGCATAGAAGATCTAAGGTAAATAGGGGAAACCATGAGAAAAACAAAACATAACAAAGGAGAAAATAATCTGCTTCATTCTGTGTTTCTATTCCATAGTTCTCTCTCTGGATGGGGATGGCATTTTGTATCATAAGTCCTTTGGAAATGTTTTAGGTTCTTATACTGCTGTCAAAGACTAAGGCCATCAAAAACAGTCCTCACAGACTGTAGCTGTTACTGTGTATAATGTTTTCCTGGCTCTGCTCACTTCACTCAGCATCGTTCATATAAGTATTTCCAGATTTTTCTAAAATCTGATTGTTCACAATTTCTTATAGCACAATAGTATTCCATTATATTCATATACCACAACTTATTCAGTCATGCCCCAATTGATGGACATTCCCTCAATTTCCAGTTCTTGGTCACCATAAAAAGAGCTGCTATAAACATTTTTGTATACGTGAGTCCTTTTCCCACTTTTATGGTCTCTTTGGGATACAGCCCTAGAAGTGATATTGCTGTGTCAATAGGTATGCACATTTTTATAACCTTTTGGACATAGTTTCAAATTGCCCTCCAGAATGGCTGGATCAGCTTAGAGCTCTTGAAAACACATACTACATGTGGCCTTCTAATGATGTCTAGCTACTGAAGGTATGAGAGATATAGGATGATAGGTACTGTGACTGGATGAGTGATGAATTTTTGAGGATTGGGGAGAAATGGACATGTTAACAGACAGTAGGGAGATAGACAGTTGACAGGGAGAAATTTAAAATTAATGAGAGAATAGGAAGAATCTACTGGAAAAGACAGGAAAGAATGGAATTATTATTTGTGCGTTTATAAAGGGTTTCCTTGGCAAGGAGGAGGACATCTTGTGAAATAGGCTTAAAGGAAGAGAAAATGGCAAAACCACTCAGATGAAGAACAAGGATGAGGGAGATCTTTGCTAATGGTCAGTATTTTTAATAAAATATACCAAGGCTTTCAACTGACAGGATGTGTATGTGTGAATACATGCATATGTGTTTGTGCATGTCTGTGTGTCTGTGTGTGCATCTGTGTGTGTGTAAATTTGGGTGGTGTGAGAGGCAATGAAAATTTTTGAAAAAGCTCTTGTGGTGAGTGGAATAGTGAGTTAATTAGGTAGGTATAACAGTATTGCCTAGCAGTAGTGAGAACCTGGTTTAGAATGTCAGCTTCTAAAGGCCATGAATTAGCTTTTTTTTGCTTTTTTTGTATTGCTGGGGTATATTTTATGGTGCCCAGCACATAGTAAGAATTTGGGAAATGCAATTTGGAGTAGACAATGAATGTCAAATTGAACTATAGAGTTATTGTCAAGAGAACACTTTGAGAAGGAAATATTTGATGTGGTGTATTCAAATCTTATACTTGCTCTGAGTTTTTGGAATGAGAAGATAAAATCAAGTCAAGCTTGAAATAATGACAAAGTGGATCATCCTTATTCTCACTAACATCTGAGACCCTAACTCTTTCCAGATCTCCAAGATGCCATCAATGCATCATTGAGCATAAAGTAGAGTAGTGGCTCAAAGAAAATAATGTTTTCATTAGGGAGTAAATATTGACAGTTTCTATTGTTTCCAGCAAGGCATTTTCAAATCTCAACTCAGTCAACATCTTCTTCATAATTCCTTTCCATACATAGACACAAACACACACTCATACACACAAATAAACATATATAATCCATAGATATATAGAAAACACTGCAAACATCATATACAATCAAGCAATATATACGTGTACATATATATTCATAATACAATGTTCTGTTCATATTGTGATTATGTACATGTTTTCTTTACAATTTCATTTGCAACTCCTTGAGGGCATGGAATGTGTCATTTCTGTCTTCATATACTCGGAACTTATCCTAGAGTAGGGGCTTCATAAATTCCTGTTTACTGATAGACATTATAAAAATGCTTTAAGAATCGTTGACCTCTTCAGTTTTATCAGCTCACCTGATCCTTGCCATCACCTCATTAGGTAAGCATTAATATATGGCATTATTACGCACATTTTTACAAATGAGGAAACAGTCTCAGAGAAAGTCTTCCCCAGCTCCTACAGCTGGTGCTTGTCCATGGCTGTATTTCTCCCTTCAAGCCCAGCACCCCATGCCCCCTCCTGATCAGATTTGCATACGTTGAAGTATAAAATAAAATATAATGAGAGTAACAGAGCTACAAATTTTTCTGCACAGTTGGAGGATAGAAAAACCATTTGAGCAAAAGAATAAGGGAAATTGTAAAAATGTTCTTTGCATTTTTGAGTTTGATTTCAGAGAAATGGAAAGCAAGGAAACCCAATCCCTCTGCCTAAGCCTGGTGTAATATTCTGTCCATAGCAGGAACTTAATGAATGGTTATTGAATGCAAATAGAAATTCAAGATCCCAGTGACTCCATCTATATTTGGGGTTAAACATGGACAGGATCATCAGGATGTTGAAACGACAACAAGCTTTGCCAGTGGACAAGTTCGACTTCTAAGGAACGATGAATTCTATGGAAGTGACTGTTATTTCTCACACCACTCCACCCCTCCAGGCTGAACCCCATGCTGAAAGTGAAAATACTGAGAATGGAGTTACATTCAGCTGCTATTTACTAGGAAAGTGGGAGTAAGTAATAAAAAAGTCCTTCCCTCTCTGTCCCATAAAAAAATAACAAAATTAAGTTTCATAGTTTTCCTTGACCTTATTTGACTGAAAAATACCTGCTGGCTTTTATTCTATATCTGCCCTCCTCTTTCATGAATAAACACTTTGAGAATGAGAAACTCCTTGGAAAGCCACCTGCCATAGGTGCTCCCCCTGCCCCCTCCTCTCCTCGCTTCTTATTCCTCTTTATTAAGTTTTCAAATCTCTTCATTCAACTGACATTTCTCCCTGCAAAAATTCCCAAAGATCTTTTAATTGCCAAATCTAATGATCTCTTCTTTCTTTACTTCCCTGCCTTTTCTGACATTACAGATCAAGCTCTTGTGGATGCTTTTTTCTCTCAGTCTCTTTGGGACCCTGCTATTGTGCTTTGCCTTCCACCCTTTGTCCTTTTGCTTTTCATTCTTATTTGCTTGATTTTCCTGGAGGTTATGCTCACTTAATGTAGATGCCCTTTAAGACCCTGTCCTAGGCCCACATCACTTCTCCATTTATACCATTGCTTTTACAATTGGCGTGTGTGTGTGAAAGAGACAGAGAGAGAGAGAGAGAGAGAGAGAGAGAGAGAGAGAGAGACAGAGGGACTGCCTCATGTGTGGGCAGGACCAATTTGTAGACTCATGGTACAAGGGCTGTTCCCCTACTTATATCATGAGGAGGTGTTGTTGTGTGGCTCAAAGAGAGGGAGAATAGTTATCTCTAATATGTTCTCTCCTAGCTTTTCTCCAAGGGAGTCTTTCATTCTTGCCAGGAAGAGCAGCAAAAGGTTGGGGCCAGAGATCGCTCTGCTGTCCTCAAAAAGAAAGTGTAAAGGGATAGAATAGTATCTGTCAGTATCTTTAAATATTGTTAAGCTAAGGGCTATGACTGGCTTCAATCAAACTTTGGCTCATTATGCCATTATTACTGGAAAGGGACTCTAAACTCTATCTAACTATATATTTATATACCTCTATCTATCTATCCAACTATCTATCTATCTATCTATCTAATACCAGATCTACAATGAGTACACATAATCACTAGCAAAGAAAACACATCTCTAACCAAGTTGGTTATGAAACAGAAATCAGAGAATGTATCCATCAGCGGATATGTACCAAGCAATACAGAGTGAATGAGCTTTCCCTTTGGGAGAGAAAAATAAGAGAGATGAGAAAGAGAGAGAGACAGACAGACAGACAGAGAGACAGAGAGAGAGAAAGAGAGAGAAAGGAGAGTGAAGAGAGGAAGAGAGGAGAGGAGAGAGAAATAAAGATACAAGAGAGAGTTTTAGATTTCACCCAAGAGGAAAGTCTCTGAAGTTTCTACAGTAGCAAGGTGCACACAAGGAGATCATGGAGACCACAGACTCATCTCATGCCTCCCTACAGTTTTTTCCTTCAGGAACCTGAGTTGACCTCTTCCGTCTTCTCAAAGCCAAAAACACCAAAGTGACTTTATCCTGAAGAGGATTAAAGATCTCTCTCCCAACTCTGCCCTGCCCCAACTGCGGGAAGGCCTTTGAACTCCACTCATAAGGACAGAGATTTTTGTGAACTTTGAGGCAAGTAGGTCACACAATCTGCAGAGCTTTAAACCTGGAGTCAGAAAGACCTGAATTTAGATGTGGCCTCAGACTCTTTTCTCCATGTAACCTTGGGCAAGTCACTTAAGCTCCATCTGTGTCAGCTTCCTCACCTATAAAAATAGCAATGCTAACACCTAGCTCTCAGGGCTATTATGAGCATCTCATGATATAATATTTATGAGAACTCTCAGCACAGAGACTATAAATGACACTGAAATGCTAAGTGTCTTGAGCATGATCATATAACTTACATGTTGAAGGCACAACTTGAACACAAATCTTGCTTATTCACAGGCCAAAGATGTCTCTTTATAGATCAAGTCCAAGTAGGTATCAAGGCCCAAATCCTCATAAAGGATTTATGGAATCAACCATGAGATTGACAAAGAAGGCTTAGCTTCTAAGAGCTACTTTCCTGAAGATCAGTATTTGTGAAAGGGCAGAATTGAAGGTAAGGCTCTCATTTAAGTCACACCAGGTGGTTATCTCAAAATCAAAGGTAAAAAACAAATGTCCAAAGGCTCACAGATGGTAGGATTGAATTCAATTATAGTTATTGCACATAATTACAAATATGAGGTAAAACTTCATTCTCTATAGGTAACCTAAATCACAAAGCCTATTGGCTCTCTTCCCATTGGTGGAGATTAATGCCCTACAACTGCATGAGAGGTTGGGTGGAGTTGGCAAAAGTGGGAGAGAGGGAGCTTCAGTTTCTTGACCTTTCAATGTCTTTGGGCTCTGAACTTGTTTCGGGTCTTGCTGGTTTATAGCTGTGAGAAAGAGGTATGATGTCAGCCCTCTTTAAGATTGCTGAAAGAAGCAGAAGAGGCTGGGTAGAAGCCTACTTTAGGATAGCTAGTGGTCACCAACAGCTTCATCTACACTAGAGACTTCAGAGAAGTTCTCTTTGGGTAACAACTGAGACTTTGTCTTGGTTGGGCTGAGTTACCTCATCCCCCAAGTGGGAGAGATCCTTCCCACTGTATTGTCTGGTATATATCCCCCTGTGTAGACTCTGATTTCTGTTTGGTTGTAGACTTGGAATAAAGTAAAACTTCCTCATCTTTGTTGTCAATTCAGTTCAGAAAAGTTTGAAAGTGTTTAAGAAGGTACACAAGCTTGTACTTACACTAATCCCTTGGGCAAGAGAGAAACAAGGTTGTGTGACATATAATTGTTGGCTAATATTTTTTTTAGTAGGCAGTGTGGTACAATAAATAGACAGCTGACTTGTAAGTGAGGAAGATGTAGGTTGAAGTCCCACCTCTGAAACAAGAGTAAGAACCCTTGGTGATCTGTACAAGACTGTCCTGCACCCAAAGGATTGCATGTGCCCATATCACTCCCTACAGTTGCCTGAATTAGATGAAATGAAATTGGGAGACATTTAACAAAACAAATTTAAAAAAATAAAATAAAAAATAAATTTGAGCTCCAAAACCCCTTAGTTTGTGGCTCTCCTTGGTGATAGAGATCACTGACAGCCCATATGAGCAGCAGAGTCGAACTGCAAAGGGGAGTGTTTGTGAGAGGAGTGTTCCAGACTTGGTTTTTCTTTATTTTGTTTTGTTTTGCTTTTCAGTATATTGGTGTCTCTTGAGGTTCTTCATTCTCTGCTGTTGCTTCATATACTCCTGCTTTCCCAATGGGAAAGCTCCTTACTCTCTTTGGCTGGTAAACATCCTCCTCTGTATAATTTCTCTGGTGTCTGTTTTTCTCTCAACTTTGATAATATCCCATTTTAGCTCAGTTCTTCATGAATCCAGGCTTAAAGCTCTACAGACTGGGCAACCTACTTGCCTCTAAGCTTAGATGATCATTCAATAAATTGGTCTCTTTTTTACCTACAACATGTGTCCATTATGGAACAGGTATTTAGTGGGTAAAGAATTAAACCTCGGATATAAAGCTTGAGAATCTTCTTTCCCTATTAATGAAAGATAAGCAGAAATTCAACTTGAAACTGACCATTGTATCTTCTAGACCAACAATGTATAAAGGAGCAGGTAGATGTCAGTCTATCGCAGTACTACTTCTCTGTGAGGAGAATGTGTGGTCTCTAGCTGTAACCTCCTGTTGCCTCTCCTGGAAGGAAAGAAAATCTCAGTTGGAGAAGGGTAGAGGGGAAGAGCCTGGAGATGTCTATTCTGCCTCCATTTAGGCAACTCAATAACACACATTACTCCCATGCTACATGAGGGGGCCAGATGCTACTATATATACACACTTCTAATCCTCTCCTGTTCCATAATTTCTGCTTTCCCAAAACCGCCTTTCCAGGGACAAGAAATTCAAGATACATATGATTAATAGCTTCATAAAACCCAGAAGATCATATATGGCTGTTTGATGGCAGCCAAGTTTGTTGTAATTTCCTTCTTTTATTTTGGCTTTCCTTTTTATCAGCTGTAAGCTTCAGCTGTCATTGCCAAATAATCATTCTGGAAGTGGTACAGATTCCCATGAACTCTGTCTCCAGTTGGTAAATGAAACTGATGAAAACATGTGATGCAAACTGATTGCAATATTTAAAGTATTTGTATAGGATTCCCTTTTGTGGGCTTTTTACAACAGAAAGAAAATAAACTTCAATGGAAACTTCATAGGCAGGCATGAAGTAAACAGTATCCACTTTTCTGGAGGAGCCATTTTGAGAGTGTCCCAGATTAGGACACCTGCCTACCAGAAGATGCTTGTGGGATATTTCCTCTGATTTCCCCAAGTTAAGACTCCCATCTGTGCTTAGTGGTCCCCATGAGCAACATTCTATGTCCTGCCTTTTCCTCTTTGCTTGATTTGTCCCCCATTCTTTCATGTTGTCAACTCTCATCTCTGCTTCTTTCATTGCCCAATTCAAGTTCTGCCTTCTACAAACAAAGGCTCACTCTTTGCCCTGCCAATAGGTGGTCATTTCTTCACTCCCAAATTATTTTGTAATAATCATACACATACATATATACATACTTATAGTTACCTATATGTGTATATGTGCATATATACTCTGTAGAATACAATCAAACACACACACACACACACTGTAGAGATGATTTTCTTCCAATAGAAAGAGTCTCCTTGGAAGCAGGAAATGGTTGTTTTTGTTTTTATCCTAAGAACTTTGTGCTTTAAAATGTAGTTTGTCTTGATAATGCCTGTTGAAAATCGAATTAATATTATTAAATGACATTTTGTAAATTTATAAAACATGACTTTACATCAATAGAAACATTGAAGGAGATGAAAAAGGCAGAGTAGACATTTCATTGATCTTGGAGTTTGAAGACATGGTTTGGAATCCCAAACTTTGCTACAGACAAACTCTGTGACCTTCATCCAGTCAGTAAAGCATGAAGAGCCTTACTCTATTTTCCATACCTCAGATCAGAATGAAGTGACACATGGAATACGAGTTTGCAGGATGCCAGAAGGAAGCTCTGAAGAAATGGTTCTGGCTCCATATTTTCCTGGTCCAGAGAGGAAGGCGTTCATGCTCCTCTTCAGCCAGATTCCCAAATTTGCCCTAGTTACACACGTCTTCACTAGGCTACATGTTATTGAGAGTGGTTTCTATGTGGGAAGAATATGCCTAGAAAAAATGTCCTTAGTTTTGAATGAGGCTAAAGTTTCATCTCCCAATAATATGTCATCCATTTTTATTTAACAATTTATTTCCCAGAAGAGAATCCTGAGAAAACTCCCCTATCCTTGTAAGATAGACAAAGCAGTAGAAAGAGTAGATAAAAACATTAAAATAAACAATACTCTTCTCAACTCATTGAAATAACTTCTGTCTGCAGTGGGACTTGCCTTGATATAACAGTATGAGACCAGTCTGAAAATGGCTGCAGTCTTCCAGAGCATACACAAAATACAAAGAAGGAATATTACTATTGTATGGATGACAAAACAAAGTTTTCAGTAAAGTGGAAACCTTACTTTTTCTTAAAGTGAAAGAGAGAGTGAGTCCAGTAGTTCACCTTTTAAGACAGGAGACAGCTGGTGAAGGGACATAGACAAAGGACATAGCAGGCCAGTGAAAGCAGTACCTTGTCATGAGCAGTAATAATCTCTGAGCGTATTCAATCCAGAAATTTGCTTTAAATTCAGAGTAATTGAGACTTCTTCACATCATCTAAAAGATAGATTGACTCAATCTAGAAGTTCCTTGAAAAATGGGAGCTTTATATAAGAAGGAAAACTGCAAGTTCAGTGTTTTCTTTCAACCTCCTTCAAATCCAGCATCTCCTTCCCATTTTCCATCTCCTCCCATTTGACTTTCCTCCTCAGACTACATGGATAAAGACAAGAATATTAGCACCAATAGCACTGATAGAATTGAATCTATATTCCTTTTTCACCATTTTGAAAGCTCCTTCCATGGACTCAAAAGGTCTTAATTTCTGTTGCTGTTCTCCCTTGGTAAATAATGAGCTAAAGAGTCATCTTACAATAAACCAAATAAAGTCGCTTCATCTTTCTCTCACTTATATTTCCTCTCTTTAATTCCTCCCTAACTCTTCATTCAGTCAGAAGCCTTCTCCCTGACATTCTCAGGGGAATTCACCCCTTTTCTTGCCATTGCCCCATCCTGAATTAGGGCTACACATTGACTTGTCTTTTGGTTTAGTGAAGCCCTTTGTTTTTTCCTACTTAACGATGCACAAAGAATAAAGCAAAAAAGACTCATCCAGCCTGGCATTCATCTCCGTGGCACTGTCCATCAGTAAGAGATGTGCTCAGGCTTGCCATCACTGTACATTTGCCTCCTCATTAGCTGGGCTCTTTCCCCCAGATCTCCCTTCCTTCCTTGGATCTCTTACTTTTGTTTTATTTCATTGTGTTTTTGTCCTACTTACTGCTTTTCTAGTCTCGCTTCTGAGCTATTCCAGGCCCAGTACCCTTTAGTCACTGACATTCATTTACTTGAGAATTTGAAACTTTGTTCATGCAGACAATTTGCAGGTGCTTTTCCATGGAGGTCTTTTTTATTAATGTTAAATCAGAACATTTGGATGGAGATGATGCAGCAGTGATCATTTCTTCTGATTGACTAACCTTGCTTAAGGAGGGTTTCGTGAATGTCAGTGGAAAATCGGAGCTGCAGCCTTGCTTACCTGGGATCTTCACATGTTGTGAGTTCACTTAAAGAGAAAGCAAGCCTGATAAAAAGGAGAGACAAAAAAATTGTGACAGCTAAAGGACAGGAAAGAAAATGTCAGAGAGATTTTAAAGGGGGAAAATGTCATTCTGCTTGTTACAAGAACTTTGTAAAGCAATGGCATTTGGAAGAAATGGATCCCTGAAACAATTCTTCATTGCATCATCTATCTCTTCATAGGCAATAAGAGGGGAACATTGGCCCAATTATCCAGGCAATTCAAGTCAATCAAGACTATCACAGAAATCAAATAATGAGGTAAAGTGTTGCTTTTACCTGTGTGTGAACCAAATGATCTGTCTCTCTCACATCACTTTTGTAGGCACCATTTAATTTTTTTTTCAATGTATATGTGTATTCAAGCTGTTTCTGGCACCACAAAAAAAGTGTACTGGACATAACAGGAATTTAATAAATGTTTCCCCAGTGAAAGATGAGTGGCCAGAAAATGGATGAAAGAAGGAATGAATAAAAGAATGGATAACATGACATGCTATTCAACATTAAGTGTAATTTCAAGTTTACAATAATTTATTAAATGTCTACTATGTACCAGTCATTGTACTAGGTCCCGGGGATAAGGAAATAAAAGAAAGTCGAGGTTAGTGACATAAAGTGTTTTCATCTGTAAAATGAGGAAACTCCATTTATAAATCCAAAGCCCCTTCTAGTTCCCATCTTTTGGCCACCTCCATTTCCCTGCACACATACACAAAGACAGAGACACCCACACAGACACAGAGATGCACACACAGACATATACACAGACACACACAGAGATGCACACACAGACATACACACAGTTACAAAGCCACACACAGACATACAAAGAGACTCACAGAGATGCACACACAGACAGACACACAGAGTCACAGACACAGACAAACACACGGAAACACAGACACACAGAGATGACCACAGATACACACACAGAGACACATACCCAGATAGAGATGCACACAAAGAGACACACACAGAGAGATGTACACAAAGACACATATACACAGACACATACATAGAGATGCACACACAGAGACACATACAGATGCTCACACAGACATGCATATAAAAACGTACACAGACACACAGAGAGACTCACACAGACACATATCCACACACAGAGACACATACACAGTCACATAGAGACACAAAAACAGACTCAAACACACAGACACAAACACACAGACACAGAAACAAACACACAGACACACACAGAGACCCAGACACAGACATACACAGACACATACCCTTTTTTCTCATCTTCTTCTGGAAATTGTAATGAAATAAGTACAATTACTATGTGTCAATCACTTGCTCCCATAGAAAGACCTTGTCAATAAATTTTCCTATCATTTCTTTAGGCCTGCTATCACCTCCCAGACAAAAAAAAGAGTTAGGACCAACAAAACAAAAATGTTCTTCCCTTTATTAGAATGAAGGTTAAACATTTTGAGGGGAGAAGCCAAGATGGCAGAGTAGAAAGAAAGACATATGCTAGCTCCAAACCCACAGCCCATAAAATACCTGTAAAGAATAAATCCCAACAAATTCTGAAGCAGCAGAAGCCACTCCAGGAATGGAGTGGAGATTTCTGTTCCAGAGAGACCTGAAAAACTGACAACAAAGGTCCATCGTGTACCGGACATGGAGCAGAGCCCAGCCCTGACTTCGTCATGCAGCACCGAGGGGAACAGGCTTCAGGGACAGAATCTCCAGTGGCCGCACAGGTCCCTCCACCCACAGGCACCAAAGGTCAGTGAGAGACCCTGTTTAGCTGGCCTAGAGGGGAATGGGGTGCCTCCATAACTCACACCCCTTCAGGACACAGCAGCAGAGGCAGCAGTGGACAGGGGCTCCCAAAGCAGGCAGGAGCTGGGATTCATTGTTCAAGGTCTCCACATAAACCCGCTGAGGGAACCGTACCCCCACCTGAGCAGCTGAACGTAATCTCACACTGAATAGCAGCCCTGCCCCCATTGAAAATCCTGAGGTTGGGAAGCAGCATTTGAATCTCAGACTCCAAGCACTAGCTGGGTGGTTCTGGAGGTGGGGTGGGTGTGGAAAGGAATCTCAGAAGTCAAGTAACTGGCTGGAAAATGCCCAAAAATGGGGGAAAAATAAGACCCTAGGTTACTTTCTTGGTGACCAGATATCTCCTCCCATCCTTTCAGATGAGGAAGAACAATGCTTATCATCAGGAAAAGACATAGGAGTCAAGGTTTCTGTATCTCAAACATCCAAAATAAATATTCAATGGTCTCAGGCCATGAAAGAGCTCAAAAAGGATTTTGAAAATCAAGTTAGAGAGGTGGAGGAAAAACTGGGAGAGAAATGAGAGAGATGCAAGAAAAGCATGAAAAGCAGGTCAACACCTTGCTAAAGGAGAACCAAAAAATGCTGAAGAAAATAACACCTTGAAAAATAGGCTAACTCAATTGGCAAAAGAAGTTCAAGAAGCCAATGAGGAGAAGAATGCTTTCAAAAACAGAATTAGCCAGATGGGAAAGGAGGTCCAAAAAGTCACTGAAGAAAATAGTTCTTTAAAAATTAGAATGGAACAGACGGAGGCTAATGACTTTCTGAGAAACCGAGAAATCACAAAACAAAACCAAAAGAATGAAAAAAGGAAAAGAATGTGAAATATCTCATTGGAAAAACAACTGACCTGGAAAATAGATCCAGGAGAGACAATTTAAAAATTATGGGACTACATGAAAGCCATGATCAAAAAAAGAGCCAAGTCATCACCTTTCATGAAATTATCAAGGATAATATTCCCTGATATTCTAGAACCAGAGGACAAAATAAGTATTCAAGAAATCCACCGATCACCGCTTGAAAGACATCCAAAAAGAGAAACTCCTAGGAACATTGTGGCCAAATTCCAGAGTTCCCAGGTCAAGAAGACAATATTGCAAGCAATTAGAAAGAAACAATTCCAGTATTGTGGAAATACAATCAGGATAACACAAGATCCAGCAGCTTTTACATTAAGGGATCAAAGGGTGTGGGATATGATATTCCAGAAGTCAAAAGAAGTATGACTAAAACCAAGAATCACCTACCCAGCAAAACTGAGTATAATACTTCAGGGGAAAAATGGTGTATCAATGAAATAGAGGGCTTTTAAACATTCTTGTTGAAAAGACCAGAGCTGAAAAAAACAATTTGACTTTCAAACACAAGAATGAAAATAAGCATGAAAAGGTAAACAGTCATAAGGGACTTACTAAAGTTGAGATGTTTACATTCCTACATGGAAAGACAATATTTGTAATTCTTGAACCTTTTCAGTATCTGAGTAGCTGGTGGGATTACACACACACACACACACACACACACACACACACACACACATATACACACATGCACACATACACAGAGAGACAGAGAGCACAGTGTGAATTGAATAGGATGGGTTCATATCTTAAAAAGATGAAGTTAAGTGGTGAGAGAGAAATGTATTGGGAGGAGAGAGGGAGAAATGGAATGGGGCAAATTATCTCTCATAGAAGAGGCATGCAGGAGACTTTAAGTGGAGGGACAAAGAGGAGAGGTGAGAGAAAAACATCACATTCGAGTAAAGGAAGTAATAAAATGCACACTCATTTTGGTATGAAAACCTATCTTACAATACAGGAAAGTGGGGGAGAAAGGGATAAGCAGGGTGTGGGGGGATGATGGAAGGGAGGGCAATGGGAGGAGGGAGCAATTTGAAATCTATACTCTTTGGGAGAGACAGGATCATAAGAGAGAATAGAAGCAATGAGGGGCAGGATAGAATGGAGGGAAATATAGTTAGTCTTA
>CM053770.1:692670229-692764505 GCA_028658325.1 Potorous gilbertii
GTCATTTGCCAAACTACACAGATATGGCCTATATTGAATTGCCTGCCTTCCCAACGGGAGTGGGTGGGCAGGGAGGGATGGGGAAAAGTAAGAACTCAAAGTTTTAGGAACAACTGTTGAGTATTGTTTTTGCTACTAGGAAATAAGAAATACAGGTAATGGGGAATAGAAAGTTATCTGGCCCTACAAGACAAAAGAGAAGAGGGGGACAAGGGAAGGGAGGGATGATAGAAGAGAGGGCAGACTGGTGATAAGGGCAATTAGAATGCTCGGTGTATTGGGGTGGGGGGAGGGGAGAAATGGGGAGAAAATGTGGAACCTAAAATTTTGTGACAATGAATGTAAAAAGTTAAATAAATAAATTAAGAAAAGAAAAAGAATGCCAGTTCCTTGAAGGCAGGACAAGTATGACTTGTGCATCCTCTTCCCCCTCAATAGCAAAGTCTTGACTTCTGAGTAAGCCTGGGACAAATCATTGTTCACAGCATTACAGAATTTGAGAATTAAGAGGCACTGCAGTGATCCAGCCCAACTCAGATCTGAAAAGAACCTACACTACCATTTACTCAATCAATAAAAGTTAGGCCAAGTATCTGTTATGGACTAAATGCTGGAGATACATATATGATACAAATACAATAAGTGTAGTTTGGTAAATAAAAAAGAAAATAACCTTACTTGCAAGGATTAGATGTTTGCTTTATGTCTGCTTGAAGACTTCCCAGGAGAGGAGAAAACTAGCACCATTCAGTTGTCCAGTCTCCTGCATTGTCTCAAAGCTTTTACTGACCTTGAGCTGACATTATCTGATAAGACTGGCTCGCCTTTTGTTTTCTAGATATGCCCCTTTCAAGCCCAGTGGAATTCTCAGCCCTCTTCCACAAGCCCACCTTCTCATAGTCGATAATGGCCATCTTGTCCAGGTTTAGTTGTCTCTTCTTCAGGCTAAATATCCCCAGTTCCTTAAGTGGATCTTCATATTACAGATTTGAGGCACTTCTGCGTTTCCCTTGCTCTCCTGTGGATACTTTCCAACAAACAATAACAACCGCTGTAATAATAACAACTTTATACATAACCCTTCAATATCTACCAAGTGTGTTACAAATGTATCCACCGATTATGTGTCAGCCACTGGACTAACCATGAAGGATACAAAGAATATGAAAAAAAAGTGATGCCCGTATTTTAAGAACTCACCGTTTAATGGGTTATCTTTTTTGGTCCTGGAAACAACTTTGTAAATTTGCTGAACTGTTACCCTTTTTTTAAAGATGAGGAAACTGAGATTGAGAAAGGTTAAATGATTTACCCAATTCACAAGGCTAATAATTGTCTGAGATACTACAAAAATTCACTCCAAGTGTGTTGGTCTAGCTACACTTCCATTTGTCTGTCGGTGTTTTATTGTTCTAACACCTAGAACTAAACTCAGTCGTGCAAATCAGTTCTGAAGTGGGCAAAGTCATGTGATGCTCTCACCTCAGACTCCCCAGACTCTCTGCCTCACGTCCAATATCCCATTAACTTTACTGATTCTTCTATCACATCACTGAATGAAACTGAGTTGAGAGTCCATTAAAGTCACCAAATCCTCTTCATAACAACCACTGTTTTTAGGCATAGAAGCTCAGTCTAACCTCCAAAAAGAATTATCAAGACACCCCTTTAGCTGATGGAAGAGAATAGCCTGATGACCCCATCCCATATTAGCATCTCAAATCTCTAGGATCCTTCAGAGTTCCACTAATATGTGTCTTTCTCTTCAGATTCCTTTCTGATCTGCATAAGAACTGGAGCGTTTTAGTCCCTCAATTTCAGGTGTGTACTTCTCTGTGCGCCTTCACATAATTTCCCTTAAAGTCTTTCCCTCTTTCAAAGGTCCCTAGATTTTTTGCAACATCACCATTTCCCAGTCATCCAGCTGTGTAACTTCACCGCTGTTCTCAACTTTTTACTGTCTTTCACCCCACAATTCAGTCAGGGCCTAAATCTTGCTGTGATGACTTTCACAACAGTCTGCCCATCTGCTCCTGTTTCTCTACTCATACAAGCGAGAACTTCAATGAGTGCAAGATTCAGGTCCTCATCATCTCTCACATCTGTCAATTCCCTCACCACTCCTGTCCTTGCTTCACACTTTTGCCAAAGCAATTTTCCTGAAGTACAGATATGACCATGTCACTTCCTTTCTCAATTATCTCCTTTGACTCCCTCTTATCTATAGGATACAATATAAACTTGCCAATTTAACTCTTAAAATACTCTATAGTCTGGTCCCAACCTATCTTTTCAGGCTCCCTGGACATGACTCATCTTCCAACACTTTCCATATTGACCTTTTTCCTTTCTTCATGTCTAATACTCATTTTCTTTTCTCTGTGCCTTGCAATTTCCCATGACTAGAATGTACTTCCTACCTGCCTCCCCCTCATAAAAAGTCCTTCTCTTCCCTCAAGATGTAGCTCAAGTACCATATTTTGCAGGAAGTCTTTCCTGACAACAGATAATGACTTCTTCCTCAATAGCCATAGATTTCATGATCTATTTGTATTGAATAACTTTATGCTTATTCTCTATTTATTTGGAATTAATGGTTTTTCCTCATTTAATTGTTAGCATTCTTTGAGGAGATGTTCTTTCTTTGTGAGCCAGATAAATTGCTGATCCAGAGAATGTGTTTAAGAAATACTTGTTGCTTATTTAATTTGAGTTTTGTCCATGGACAGAATACTAAAAGTCAATATATCCGGAGAAATACAGAAGTCTTGGAGCAAGCTGCGTGTCAGGCAGTTGCTGTGCCAAGGAGAGGGAATTTTTCATGGCAAACAAGGGTCTTGAATTAATTTTATACATTTCAAAGTGCTAGCCACTTTTCCTGCATTTAATTATAATTATGTCAATTTGTTATATTTACTCTATAATTAAAATAACCGCACTGCATTTATTTTTAGTACAGTTATGAGAGGCACCAAATGGATTGGGTAAACTGTATGCTAATGACATACCCAGGGTCCAGAGGATCAGCGTGTGTTTGCTCATGGAAGTCACATATCAAGAAATCTTTCAGATATGGAAACAAAGGTACAAGGTGCTTTCCTGAAGCTGAATTATGGAAGATGTTAAGAATAGTGCCATATATTTTCCTACCTATGAGGTTGTAATGTGAGTGATGCTTGTTTTGGCTAGAAAGGTCTTTATTTCTTTACTTTCTTCTAAGGTATTTTATCCCCACATTTTTTCTTGATTACTCAATCCTGTCATTTAATGGAATGCAGAAAGAGGGGCAACATCTGAGACAGGGCCCATCTTGATAGGATGTATCAATCAAGGGTTTCCAGCTTTTTTTCTTATACCCTTTGCTATGTTCTTATTATTTCCAATAAACATTTCCACACACCCTGTTAAGCATGAAAGAAAATAAAGCTTAAAATTTTCATTGCACACATGCACACCCATACATATGAAATAAATAAGAAATTTTCTCCAATATACCAGTAATATTATAACTTTATTGTTTGGAAACTAATTCAGAGATTCTTGATTTTCATCAACCTAATCTAGCTATTCCCCATGCTCCTTTGGCAAGCTTCCCATACCCACGGAGGTACGTGTGACCCCACTTGGCATCTCGTGCTCTAGATATTGGACATGGGGAATGTTTAAGTGATTATTGGTTTGAAGGAAACAGAGAATTAGGAAGTATTTGGAGAGACATGTCATGAGGAAGGATCTCGGATTTAGAGCTGGAAGGAGCGTTGTGGGCATCTAGTACAATACTTTCCTTTTATAGTTTTATAAATTGAGATTTAGAGAATAGAAATGTCTTTTTCAGATTCACAATGAGAATAAATGTCAGGGCAGAAGTTTCAATATAAGTTTTCTTCTTCCAAATCCATTCTGCTGTCCAATGTAATATACTTAAGTTCCTTTCCAAAATGTAAAGGACATCTATATCTGAACCATGGTAGGAGGCTAGAGAAAGATATTTGCTTCTATCCATCTCTTCAGATCTTTCCTCCAAAGCTTTGGGAGTCCCCAGAAGAATACCACCAAATAAACTTAATAACAATTGATCTATGCTATCTTACAGTGTGAATTAGAATCCTATGTTTTAGAAACAGAAGAATCCTAAAATGTCATTTAATCAGATGATTTCATTTGAGAAATAAGGAAATCGAGTCTGAAAAGGTAAATAGGTTTCTCTCCCATCAATCTTCCAAAGTTGTTATAAATTTCAACCACTATTGTCCTTAAGGGATAGCTCATTAAAATACTATGTTGCTATATTTCTAGAAAGAGTACTATGTTATCTACCACACTCTTATTACATAACTGACTCATTTTTCCTTTCCAGATAGAAATCTTTCTTGCATCAGACAACCCTGGTATGTCACTTGACCTCTGCCTCACTTTCTTTAACTGTAAAATGAGGACAGTTATAACACCTCCCCTTTAGGATTGCGGTGAGGATCAAATCAAATATTTGGAAAATCTTTAGCACAATACTTGACACATAAGGAGTGCTTAATAAATGTTTCTTTATTCCCTTCATCTTTGCTTTCTTCCTCCTCCCCTCCCCTTCCGTTCTTTTCCTTTATCCCTTCCTTCTTTCCTTCCTTCCTTCGTACCTGACTGCCTCCTTCCCTCCCTTCCATCTTCCCTTCCTGAAACTTACTTTTATAGAAAAACCTTCAGAATTACCTTGCTTGGTAATGCATTGGCACCTGCTCACAACACCTCCCACCAAGTGCCTCTCTGTTTCCCTAGGGGTAAATCTCAATTTATTGTTTTGAACACTGTTTAGCTCATGACTCATAATCATAAAAAATAGGCAACATAAAGCTTGCAATTCACACTTCACAGACTTGTTTCAAGGAAATACTTTATAGCTTACATAAATGAAAACCGTTATTATCTCGTCCACAAAAGTTCTACTCTAATTCTGTACTCTGTCATGGCAGTGATGTTTGATTCTTAAAGTCTTTGTCAGCATAGCATAAGCTTTGACAGGTTCTGCCGAGAGAGAGGCCTTATGTATGGTCCTTATAAGGGCTGAGTCTGTCAACATGGATCAGCCTAGGTGAGTTCTAAGAGATGCATAGTTCCTGGGTGGTCTATAGGAGGATTCATATATCTCTCCTAGAAACTCTTAAATCTCATCTACTGAAATATGGAAGACTTGTGGCAGGGTATTTCACTCAAAGGAATTACTTGATCAGAAAATTATTCAAATATTTGTTATTAGTAGCAAGAATTAGTTTAATCTGATTTTTTCTTTTTACTATTGGAAGGGATAGTAGGAGGAAACAAAGGGAGGAAGAAGAATTTAGAAGACATTAAAATCATGTTTCTATCCTAACAAGGTCATTTCTTATCTTAAACTCGATATGCCCTCATCAAATTATCTTCTTCATCTTCTTAATTATCCTAATATAGCTGAGTATACTGACATTCAGGCTTATGACCTAGAAGTCCTCCTCTATTCCTTCTTCTCTTTTTTCTTCAACAGCAAGCTGTTGGCTGAGTAATTTTATTTTATATTGGTAACATGTATTAGATCCTCTGCCTTTTCACAATCAACATTCACCATCCTGAGGAAGTCTCTTATCACCCTATACCTAGACTTGGAGAGTAGCTTTTTGCTTGGTCTACCCGCCACAAGTCTTTTCCTAAACCAAGTCTATCCTCTCTAAGCAATATCTCCTAAATCCTAAATTAAGTCCAACCATGTCACACCCCACTCAAAAAAATCCAAAAACAAAAAATAGAAACAAAACAAAACAAAAAAACCCAAATCTCTCCAGTGATTCCATAACAACTCTGGAATAAAATACAAAATCCCATTTGGAGTTCAAAGACTCCAATTACTTGAGATCTCAGGAGGCTAAGAGATTTGCTGCAATTCAGAGAGCTAATAAGCATGTGGGCTGCAGTGTGGGGGAGGTGGGGAGGGAGGTTGGTTGGTTCAAAGCAATCTCTTCCAGACACTACACTACACTTATTCTGGTTACTGTGCTTTATTTCAATACTTCAGTGGATTCACACTCCAATCTTTTGGGGTCCGTTTCATTGTTCATAATCCAGACATTCCACAGTATTTTATGGAGCTCACATCTGTGTTGTTATGTCTTTCCATAAAGTGTGTACAAAGTGTCTACTCAACACACTGGGGACATTCCTATAGTTCCCTTGATACACAAGATGTCAGTGACAAACTCTCCATTTGGTTTCCCTTGCCCTTACTTCATGGCCAGGTCCCCATTTACACTGTCAGAATTTATTTGATGAATCTTTCACCTCTCTTGCTTTTCCAAAGTTTTCTTTGTAATGTGCTGCAGTGTTCTCATACCTAACATTAGCTTTTGGGTAATCCTTAACTTCAGTTATTCAGAAACTGTAAGGTCCCATGATTTGTAGCCACAAACATCTCTAGAATAATCTTTCCATTGAAAAGCTTGGTCTTTGTTATTTCAGGGAGAAGTTTGTGGTCCTCATAAGCATATGTGAATTTCCCCAAAGCCTATCCAGACTGCTATTCTCTTCATGTTTAAAAGTAAGTCATCAAGAATCCATAAAGCAATTACTGAGTATCTGGAACTGGGCTAATCTCATTGGGAGAGAAAAAAGAAAAGCCTGAGCCAGGGCACTCCATCATCTGAAGGGACTCACAGTTTGAAGTCTACTGGTAGAGACAGCATATAAGCAATTCTATGTAAGTGTGTGTGACTATACATACATACATACATATGCACACACAAACATATACATGTGTGGGGGTATATACATATAGGTATTGTATGTGACTATGTGTATGCATATTTATATGTATGTATACATACATATATGTATGTGTGTATGCATAAATACATACATGTGTATACATATATACACACATACACACAAATAATTGGAGATAAGCAAGGACAGCATTAGCATTCAAGGAGATTGGGAAGGGCTTCTTGTAAAAGAGTGAATGTTAGCTGGAACTTTATTCATGATGGAGAAGAAAGAAGATGGTGATGGTGATGAGGAGGGGCAGAAATTCAGGCATGGAGGAAATCCAGTGAAAAGTGTGCAGTCAGAAGATTGGGATTCATTTTTGAGTAACAGCAAGGAGGAGAGTATCACTGGAGAGCAGATATCATAGTGGGAGGGGAAGTAAGGAAGCAAGGAGAAAAAAAAAACTTGAAAGAGAAGAACTCAAAGTTATGGAAGTCTTTGAACTCCAAATGGAATTTTGTATTTTATCACACAGATGTTAGGGAAAGTTATGATCATTTGCTTCTGTAAGCTAGGGGAAATCATGTCTGATTCCTTAGACAAACATTCTCATAGGACATCCCTTTCTTTAGAGTATTTCGTCTTAACC
Organism: Potorous gilbertii; assembly: GCA_028658325.1. NCBI lineage: Eukaryota > Metazoa > Chordata > Mammalia > Diprotodontia > Potoroidae > Potorous > Potorous gilbertii. The sequence continues at coordinate 692,677,602 of CM053770.1, forward strand.
TCTTTGAGCAAAAGCAGTCCAAGAGGGCATAGCTGGTAAGTGTCTGAAGTCTGACTCAGGAAGATGGGTCTTTCTGATTCCTGGCCTGGCACTCTCTCCCCTGTACCACCTAGCTGATATATGAACCTACACACTTACTTACTTCCCTGCTTACCTACATAACTACATATATACATGCATACAAATACACACACATACACACACATACACATATATATATTTATACACACATATATATATATATAAATATGTGTATATATATATATATTTAACTGTGTGTATCTCCTCCTGACTCTCAGGTGGATGGTAGAGCAATAAGAAAGAATTTCTCAAGTAAGGAAACTGCTTCTGATAATTATGAAGGGGAAAGCAGGAATCAGATATCACAATTATCTCTGCTTTCTCTTCTCTAGTTCTACCTAGTCTTGTAATGTTGAAGGAGCATGACACAGTCTCCCTTGGGATCTGAGGAAGGTACTTAGCCCAAACATTTTCCTTACTGTGCCATTGCCTGATAACTCCCAATTAGCTTTACCAAGCAGAGGGGCTTCTAATAAACCATGGATCATTCCACATTTTAAGAACTTCCCATCCCCCCAGCTCACACTAAAGTGAATAATTTATCTATTGTCATCTTCATCTGGTCTGCCTTCAGGTCCAGTCCATCATATTGAGAGAATAAAAAAGGAACTAGCATGGAGATTCAATGGTGACTGAAGGAAAGACCACTGATCATTAAGTCATAAAGTTCCGGATTTAAATTTTAGAGTCAGAGGTTGTTGATTGTTGAAGTATTTTTCAGTTTGTCCAACTTCTTGACCCTGTTTGGGATATTCTTGGCAAAGATACTGGAGTGATTTGCTATTTCTTTTATTTCCCTATTCTAACTTCTTTCATAGATGAGGAAACTGAGGCAAATGAGATTGAGTAACTTGCTCAAGGTCATATAGCTAGTAAATCAGTGAGGCTGGATTTCAACTCCTGATGCTGAGTCTTCCTGACTAGGCACAGTATTCCATTTTCTGAATTACTGAGCTGCCTAGCGGAGTCAGAGGACTTGGATTCCACCTTGTGTCCTGACACTTACTGCTCCTGTGACCTTAGGGAAATTTAATAAACTCTCTTTTTGTCTCAGTCTTTATTTTTTTTAAATGTAAAATAAGAAGGTTAGATTATGTGTCTTCAGATATCTTCTAGCTAAAAATATGATTTTCAATCTTATTGTCAACATCCAGGGGAAAAGTGTATGAAATCCTCAAAACCTACTCTAACCCTTTAACTATAAAAATTACCCACAGTTCAATCTAGATATTTCGAATGTGGACATTAGTTGAAAGCAGACATTCCGGGGAAGCTCAGGCAGTGTTGAGATGGATACCCAAGACCTATCTAAGGCTTTGTCACATTAATGTTTTATTGGAGAATGCACATGTGATGATTATTTTTTGAATTAATGTAATGTTTTAATGTTTTCAGAATGATAGGCTTGGTACCCTGGTGACTGGTTCATTGTACATAGAAACACAAGCAGTCAGGCACATATACTTACTAGCTATGTGAACCTTATCAAGTCTCCTCATCTTTCCCAGCCTTAGTTCCCCCATCGTGAAAATGATTCTAGTGTGATAATGTAGATAGTGCTTTACAGAGGAAAGGATACTATCCGTGGAGTCTGAGTTCAAACCCTGCCTCTGACACTGCATGTATGACCTAGTATAAATTGCTTGACCTCTCTGACCTCAATTTCCTTATATATAAAATGATAGAACTGGACTCCATGGTTCCTAAAGTCTCTCAAAGTTCTAGAGCAATGATCTTATGATAAATGTATAACCCTATGATAATTCCTACCTCACACCAAATCTGTTAGGATTAAATAGGAAAAGACACATGTGGTATTCTGTAACATTTCTAGTGCTCTATAAATGATTGCTCTTGGTGGGATTAGGAGTAGTTTAATGACTCAATCCTGTCAAATGGGGAGGGGGGAGGGAACTTGGCTCTGCTCTTATTTTCTTGGGCCATGTTAAAGTCATCCCCTGTAGGACCAGGGTTGCAGATGATGAAAAGTTCTTTTAAAAATATTTGAAAATAGCCAAGAAAGGAACAAAACAGAATTAAAATGATGTGGTACAAGCATCAAAGACATCCTGATATGAAAAGAGGATTAGGAAGACAACAGAAAGGGAGCATCCAAATGCAAGGATAAAGGAACGTGTGTAAAAAGCTGCTTGGAATATCAGGGCTTTTTCTTCTTTCTATTCAAAGGCTAAGCAAAGATGTGATTGATAAGATTAGAAAGAGCTGCAGGGTATTTAAAAACCAAATACATGTAAGAATATATTCAGCAGTCTTTACAAAGAGAACCAGGTGGTAAGAGAACAACTGGACCTAGGGGCTAATTTAGTATAAGCTGATGAAGTTAATTGTCATTCTCCATGATTCTGGTAACCAAAACTTTGTCAAATACAAACCCAGAAAACTCATAGACAGGAATCAGTCTGGTTCTTCCTCATTTCCTGGGCAGAGTATGGGGAATTCTAAAGCTTCCTTGGGAATATAGGAGTCAACATGAACCAACATTAACAACTGGATTCTAAAACAGTTTATTTCAAGGCTCTCATTACATAGTAAAAACATTTACTGTAACAAGGAAATAGTGAAAATTCATTCTAATAAAAATTAATCTTAACTTGACTAGAGCTAAACAAGAATCATTATCCAATTAGCAGAAGTTACAATAATGAAAACTATTCTTGATTTACCCTTCTCATAGTATCAACTAAGAAGTGTCATGGAACCAAGTAAATACTCAACTCTTCTGACCATTAAGGAGATACACAGACAGAATGGCATCATTTATCCTGCACCTTTAAGAACGGAAAGAGTTTTATCAAGAATCAAAAGCACACTGGGTTATTCCAAATTGATGTTATTTCTGATGCTCATAAGCTGATGGGAAAGCATGAAATGCCTGGTCAGGTCCCTTGGGCGGGGGAGGTTGGCTACTCCTTTCCAGATGGGTGGCCACTCGAGCAGCATCATTTCACCCCTCCATTGAGGACCCCCATGGTGCTTCAGTGCTCTATTCAAAAATACACATAGGAAAAGCAAGAGTTTCCACCAGCAGAGCCCAATTACCCTTTTCAAATGCCACAGGACCCACAGAATAGTTTGAATCTGACATTGTGTCCCTTCCTTTTATTAAAGGGGACATTTCAGACAGACTTCTTATATGTCCTATAGGTTAGGTGTTGTCAATCCAATTGGGAGATGATTTTCACTCTGTCATTTTTGTTATCCTTGAGCAGGCATCCCATGCCCTTGCCATTGCATGCCCTTGCCATTCCATGTGTTATTTGGAAAGATCACATTGCTGGCCTAGTCTGCGCTCTGGCCAGCTGATCAGCAGTTTCACTCCCAGTCCTATATCCAATTCAGTCCAAACTAATCCAGCAATAATGTATTAAGTGCCTAATGTACTCAAGGCACTTTTCTAGATGCTTGGGATTTGAAAATGAAGTGAATATCAGTAACTGTCCTCAAGAAGCATAAATTCAAATAGGAGATTTACCATTGACATTTAGTTCGTAATTAGTTATATTATATGATTTGAGGTACACGAAGAAATCCTCCTCTACTGCTATCATTCTGGATTTATAAGGCATTGGACAAATATTTTTATGAGTCTTTGATTATTGTACTCTATCTTTTTTTTAAAGGAATTTGTCATCATTTTATTTTGAGCCATGATCTATAAATCTAAAACCCATTCTTAAATACCATTTTTATATTCTCAAAAAAGTTATGTAAACATAAAGCAAGAGCAAGAAGAACAAATTAATATCAGTCTGAATATAGACTTGGGGCACATTCATTCAGCAAAGTACCTGATACATATATATGGGAGACTGGACACAAGCTTACAGAAAAGACAGAAATGAGAGCGTTGCTTATGCATGGCCAACTCATAACTTTAACTGAATGTCTTGGCTGTCATTGATCACTTCAGGAATAATTTGTTCCTATGGAAACTGCTTCTCTTTATTAGACCTCTTTCTGTTCTTCATTGATTGATTAACTGGGATGCCTGAGATTTTCAAGGAGGATTAACACCTTCAGTGTGAGGACTTGCTGTGTCCTTTATAGGGCTGCTCATTCAACTTCAGCATCCACCTTTCACTCAATGCTCACTGGTGATTCCAAGAATCAGTAGTAATCACACCCTGGAAAAACCTCTGCAGAGAGACTAAAACCTATGTAGAAAGTAACCAACAGGCCTCAAACTTGTTGGTGAGTTGGGATGTTTATACCAAGTGTGTAAAGAACAGAAGAGAACAATTTCTTCCAACGGCCATGAAGATGGCTGATACGGGCACTGTGGAGCACTTAGAATTTTGTCAGACGTCAGACAGCAAGGTTCTCCACTGCATCTTGGGCCATCTACAATCATCCTGACTTTCACTAGACTTGGATTACTATGGAAGGAAGAAAGAGACAGACTGAAGATGTTGTGCAGCTCTGCCGCACTTCAATCTGACTCAGGCCTGAGTCAGGATATCACCCTGTGACATCATTGGTTCTCTTTGAAATGAAGGAAAAACAATGATGTTCTACTGAAAAAAAAAATCAGTTCCTTTTCTCTAAATGATGCGGCAGTGACAAGCTCTTTTAAAACATATTCAATGTTAAAAGGGTAAGAAGTGGTAGGTTATTTTGAGGAAAATCAGTTCCCTTTGGACAAAGAAGTGCCAAACTTCTCAGTTTGCTCTCTGGGCTTTTCATAGCTCATCAGCTTCAAATTATTCTCATAGTCAAACAGCTGCAGTGTGCGTCTTTTCATTTTATTTTGGTTTGTAAATTCTAAACTTAAAGGCAAAAATGTTGATTTCCATAAATATTGTAGAAAATGAAAAAAGAAATCATATCAAACAGCAAATCTCCATTTCATACCACTTATAGTCTACCTATCCCCCAAATATACACAAAACACATGTGTGTATATATACATGTCTATATGTATACATACATACATATATACACATATAATCACAACACTTCTGTTTATCTGTACTTTCTTCTGAATGTTCTTTTTATGAATAATTACAATACACAACTCTTCCACATCAATGTCATTCAATTAAGTGAGAAAAAGGAAATGGATAACTCCTCCAGTATCTTTGCCAAGAAAACCCAAAATGAAGTCTTGAAGAGTCAGACATCACTGAAAATTGATTAAACAACAGGAACATTTCCTCTTCTATAGTATCCCTGATCTCATCTTCATTCATTTATCCTTTGTTTATCAAATATTTCTATGTCCAACTATGTGTTCAATTTTCTTGTTTTTTCCATTTCAGAACTGAGTGAATTTCATCTCATGTGTACCCTACCACTTCTTCATCTATGGTTTTTATATTATTCTCTCAAATTTCAATTATGAGAAATAGCCACCTTCTCCCTCTTCTTCATTTTTATATACATTTACCATGTCTTTTATACTCCCTTGTCCTTCCCTCTTACAACCCTCATAAAAGTGTATGTGTTTTCTATGAAATATTACTCTACCATCAGAAATCACAGAAGTGATAAAATAACTCCAGAATATGTATATATCACTTTACTGGTGTAGGTATAGAGAAACTGAGCAGCCTGCATCTAACCCAAGCTGCCAGCTTGGCAAGAAGTCTTCAAAAGGAAAAACAGCAACTTTTGCATTTTTTTAAATATTTAATTTCTTTATTTTCAGTTTTCAACATTTATATACATAAATTTGAAATTTTCTTCCCCTCCTTCATCCCTCTCTCCCCAAGACGGCATGCAATCCGTTGTGGTCTCTACACATACATTCTTATTAAACACATTTTTACATTAGTCACGTTGCATGGAAGAATTACAATGAGGAGAATCCATGAGAAAGAAAACAAAACCAAAGCAGAGTAAAAGAGAAAAGAGTCTTCTTCACTCTGCAATCCAACTGCATAGTTCTTTCCCTGTGTGTGGATGGCATTTTCCATTATGAATCCTTGGAAGTTTTAGGTCCTTACAATGCTGAGAAGGTCAAAGTCTATTAAAATCAGTCCTCACGTATTGTGACTGTTACTGAGTTCAGTGTTCTGATTCTGCTTACTTCACTCCACATCAGTTGATATACCAACAATGAAGTAGTGTTCCAACTCTCTCACATCTCAAACGTTTATCTTCTTATTTTTTCATGTTAGCTAATCTGATAGGTACGATGTAGTACCTCAGAGTTGTTTTGATTTGCATCTGTCTAAACAATAGTGATTTAGAGAATTTTTATGTTACTATAGATAGCTTTATTTTCTTTTCCTCTGAAAACTGCCTGTTCATATCCTTCGACTATTTATCAAGTGGTGAATAACTTGTATTCTTGTAACTGAGTCATTTCTGTACATGTTTTAGAAATGAGGCCTTTGTCATGGACACTAGTTGTAAAACTTTCTTCCCAGTTTTCTGCTTCCCTCCTAATTTTGGTTGCATTGACTTTGTTTATACAAAACCTTTTCAATTTAATGTGATGAAAATTATCTAATTTTATTTCATAATATTTTCTGTCTCTTGTTTGTCACAAATTCCTACATTCTCTGTAAATCTGACAGATAAACTATTCCTTGCTCCCAAAATTGGTTTATAGTATCAGCCTTTATACCCAGATCATGTACTTATTTTGATTTTATTCTGGTATGCAGTATCAGACGTTGTTCTATTCCCAGTTTCTGCCATACTACATTTTTTTTTCTAATTTTCCCAACGGTTTTTGTCACAGTGAGTCCTTATCCCAGAAACTGGAGTCCCCGAGCTTATCAAAATTAGATTGCTATAATCATTCATGACTGTAGACACAAAATACTTAACCAATTGCTGTCTTTCTTTTTATCCTATTTCAATATCACTTGCCTTTAAGCATCATTAAATGCATCCTGTTTTTATGTAGTCTTGAGGTGATTCCCCGAGACTTCATAACTCAAATGTTTTCCAGATTCCTTGGGGCAAAATTATTTGAAACAGTTCAACTTTGTTTCACATGATTGTTCTTTCCAGAAAACAGGAAAATTCAAATAGAAATTTCACATTAAGAAAAGCAACCATCCCCACCCCGCAAATGCCTGAATTTCTCTTTAAAAAGTATTTTCAATAGTTTTTTTTTTGTAAATAATTTTAGACTTATTTCCTTCATCTGAATGCAGTGCAAGTCGATGCATACCCACTTAAACTAAGAGGAAACAAAAACAATGTGGTTCAAAGGTGACTACAAAAGGACAGAGGTTGGAGAGAGAGAAACTATTATAGACATAAATACAGAAAAAAAGAGAAGCAAAATTTCAGACTGTTCTATGAAGATTACAGAAATCTTCATTAGCAAGCAAAGTCTGTTACATACACACATACAAACACATAGATATACATTGCTAAGACAGTGCAAATGACTCTGTTATGAGTATCCCATAAATACTATTCCTCTTCCCAATTAGCCCCTGGAACTCTTTACACCTGCTTTATTTGACACTGATATTGATCTTGTTCCTGATTAATTTCACATTGCCATTACACCTGCATCTTCCTAAAGATTATATTTATTACAGCAACTGAAATGCATAATTTGATAGGAAACATAAACAGAGTAAATAATTAGCTGATTTACAATCTGCCTTAGCATAACATCTTTAATTATTAAAATAATTAGTGAGATTGAAGTCAAGATAAAACCTCTGTTAGCTCAATTGGAGCTTGTCCTTGAAGCTACTTTCTGACCCAATTTAACATATTACCTGCTGAAATATTCATAAGAAGAGAGAGAAATCTGGATGAGAATGTCAGGGGATTTTTTTCTTCACTCTCAACTTTTTTTTATCTTTTTCTTTCTTCTCTAGCCACACCTCCACAACCAGGCACAATTTTATTGGATGATATTGATCATTTCAGTTGATTTCCCTGGTAACTTAGTTATATATTTAATGATTCCTTAGTGCAAATATGACATTTCTTTTCAATCCCTGTCTAGCTGAGTTTTTATATGCCACTTACAATCATAGCATTAAAAGTAAAAGGAAGGATAAGGGCCTTAAAGTCCACCATGCCATTTTATTATTATTTTAGTGACAACAGGTGTTATATTTTAATTTTATTTTATATGTAAAAAACATTTTTGACATTCTTTTTTTGAAGTTTTGAGTGAAAAGTACTCTCCATCATTCACTCACCTTCCAACTTTTGAGGAAGCAAGTAATTTAATACAGAGTATACATGTGAATTCAAGAAAATAATTTTAGCCATGTTCCAAAAGAAAACACTGACAAAAAGTCAGAAAACAAGTATGCTTCATTTTGCATTCAGACTCCATCAGTTCTTTAGAGGAGGGCAGCATTTTTCGTTATAAATTCTTTGGAATTGTTTTAGATTATTGGGTTGATCAAAACATATAAGGCATTCATAGTTGGTCATGGCATAGTATTGCTGTTACTTTGTGCCATGTTTTCAAGGTTCTGCTCAACTTACTTTGCTTCAGATCATATGTCGTTCCTAGTTTTATTTTTTCTGAAAGTATCCTGTTCATCATTTCACATAGCACAATCATATATCAGAACATTTTCAGTCATTCCCAATTCATGAGCATCTCCTTAATTCCTTATTCTTTGCCACCTAATAAAGAACTGATGAACACACACACAATCACATAGATATTATTTTTATTTTTTTAAAATCTCTTTGGAATACAGACTTAGTAGTGGGATTGCTAGGGCAATGCAGTTTCATAGCCTTTTGGCTATAGTTCCAAACTGGTCTCCAGAATAGTTAGATCAGTTCATAATAAAACCAACATGGAATTAGTGTCTCAATTTTCCCACAATCACAAATCAACATTTGTCATTTTCTTTTTTTTTTTGATATATTACCCAATCTGATAGGTGTGAGGTGCCACCTCAAACTTGCTTTAATTTACATTTCTCTAATCAACAGTAGATTACAATTTTTTTTATATGACTATAGATAGCTTTGATTTCTGCTTCTGAAAACTGCCTTTACATACCCTTTTGACCATTTATTATTTGGTAATGATTTGTGTTCTACATTTTACTCAGTTCTCTGTATATTTGAGAAATGAGGCCTTTATCAGAAAAAAAATTACTATGAAAAATTTCCCTAGTTTCATGATTTCCTTCTGACTTTGACTGTGTTTGTTTTTTTTTTTTTTTCAGGAAAAAATGTTTGACTTAATGTCATCAGTATTGTTATTTTTACATCTAATAATATTCTGGTCATAAATTCTTTCCTTATACATAGATCTAAAAGCGAAAATTTTGTGTGTTCCCCAAATATACTTATGATATCACTTTTTATGTCTAAATAAGTGTACCCATTTTAAGCTTACCTTGTTATGTGGTATGAGATGTTATCCTGATTTTCAGTTTTGCCAGAAAATTGTCAAATAATGAATTATTCTTCCCAAAAGTCTGGAATTTTCAATTTATCAAATATTAGATTTCTGTGGTCATTTACTACTCTATTTTGTATATATAATTATTCAACTGATTCCCTACCCCATTTCTTAGCCATATCAGATTATCTTCCTCATTACTCTATTTTAATATAATTAGAAATCTGGTACTGCTAGGCAACCTTAATTCATATGTTTTTTCATTGATCCCCTTGATATTCTTAACCTTTTGTTCTTCCAGGTAAATTTTACTATTTTTTCCAGCTGTATAAAATACATTTTGGGTAGTTTGAGTGATACGCTGATGACTAAGGAAATTAATTTAGATAAAATTAACATTATTTTATTATACTGAATTGGCATATCCATTAGGAACTAATATTTCTCCCATTGTTTAGATTTGTCTTTATTTGCTTGTAATTGTGATAATATAGTTCCTGGGTTGTCTTTGCAGGTAGATTCTATCATTATTTTAAATGAAACTTCTCTTTCTATCTCTTCCTTCTGGCACACATCTTTGTATTTGTGAATCTATGTGTGTGAATTTATGCATATGTACATACTATATTTCACCATGTTGCAGATTTTAATGCCAATTTTTTGGAAAAAAGAAAATGGAGTGGGGTGAGCCATTATGTGAAGATTTTTAAAATTGTGCTGGTATTACTTAAAAGACATTTATTATTAAACTGCACTACTGCCAGATGAACTGTGCAGTTTAGTTAGTAGGGAAAGATGCAAGACTTACCATGTCACATGACTTACTCATGGCAGTTTCTCATGTTCACTGGCTCCCCTTGCTCCTATGGTCATTCTTTGGGTTCAGTGACAATACTGTTTGCTTTGCAGTGCTTGAAAGATACCATGCAAGTTGACTGTTGGAAATATTATGACAATGCATGTGCTGAGAGTTCTAGACTTGCTGCTCACAATGCACAAAAGATAAGTTCATATCCATATGCCACAGCTGAATACATTGCTGCTTTGTTTGCCTTTTAAGCAGCATGACAAATGGAATAATACTACTTGGTGATTGCACAATTAAAGGTTGTAAATCAATCATTGAACTGAAAAACTAGGGTGTGACAAGCAGTGAGATACGGTGTATGTATGCATAAATGCTGATGCTTTATGTATGTTTACTTAATATCCTGAAACTTTGCTAAAGTTTTAAATTATTTCAATTAGTATTTTTGTTTCCTCATAGTTTATTCTAATTACTTAAATTTATTTTTTTCTCATTGACACAACTAACATATCTAGTACAATATTGAATAATAGTAATGTGATGGCCATTCTTGCTTTATCCCTGATCTTATTGTGAAGACTTCTAGCTTAACCTCCTTATAGCTAAGACCTGCTGATGGTTTTACACAGATACTACTTATCATTTTTTTTTTAGGAAATCTCCATTTATTTTATACTTTATAGTGTTTTTAATGAGTGCTGTATTTCACAGAAAATTTTTTTTAATGCATCTGTTGATGTAATATTATGATTCTTTTTGGGTTTGTTATTGATGTGGTTAATTATAATGATAGTTTTGCTCATATTGAACCAGCCCTGAAGTCCTGGTATTAAGATCACCTTGTCACAGCTTATATTTGGAATATATATCTATATTATTTTTAAATAGCATTTTATTTTATTTTTTCTGCATCACTATTCAATAGGGAAATTTATCTATAGTTTTTTTTTCTCTTTTTGCTTTTCCTGGTTTATGAAGCAGAACAATATTTGTATCATAAAAGTAATGTGGCAGGACTCCTTCTTTATCTATTTTGTCCAAATACTTTATGTAGATGTGAAATTAGTTGTTCCTCCAATGTTTGGTAAAATTGATTTGCCAGTTCATCTGGTGCTGTGGAATTTTTTTTAGAGAACCCATTCATGGGTTTTTCAATTTTTGATTTTTTTCTAAGATGAGGTTATTTAAGTATTATATTAAGTATTCTGTTAAGCTAGGCAATTTATCTTTTTGTAAATTCTCATCCATTTCATAGATATCAGTTTTATTGGAATACTATTGGGCAAAATAGTTCCTAATAATGTTTTTTTTTTAATATTCATGAGTGGTAAATTAAGACTTTTCCCTTTTGGTATTGGTAAGTTCATTTTCTTCTTTTCTCTTTTTTTAGATCAAATAAAACAATGGTTCATCTGTTTTTTTTTTTTCATTAAACCAGCTCCTAGTTTTATTAATTAGTTCATTTTACCTTTCAATTTTATTAATCTTTCTTTTCATTCTCAGGACCTGTAATTTGGTGCTTAATTGGGAGTTTTAAATTTATTATTTTTCTAGTTTTGTTTATTTGCATGTCAAATTAATTACTATGACTTTTCTCAGTTTTATTGATGTAAGCATTTAGAAATATAATATTTCCTCTAAGTACTATTTTGGCTTCATCCTGTAAATTTTGTTACATTTTCTCGTCTTTGTCACTCTCTTTAATGAAATTATTTACTTTTTCCTATGTTCCTGGGGTGGAAAGGGCATTGTCCAAAACTTCATTTTTTTGTGCTGCTTTCAGAGTTAGTTCTGAAGTCTGTAAGTTTTCAGTGCTTCCAAGGTGCAATGATCTAAAGAGAAGTGTGGTCACTGGGCTCTTGGCCTAGGTTTTTGGTCTTTACCCAAGGTGGGACTTGATTCCTTCGTAGTCACAGGTGATAGTACTCATTGTGGTCCTGGAAGTGTAACAAATTACCATGATATCCTGCAGTTGCAAGACCTACTCTTCCTTTTTGCCTTGAAACTAATTGCCCCTGCTCCCTTGTGAGTGATCACAAGTGCTCCTCTCCACTTTGAAACAGTGATCAGGACCCTTGCTCACCTTCAGGGCCACCAGAAGTGTGCTAGTGTCCTTCTTGCCCTGCAACTCCCTCAAGGCACTATATTCACACAACACAACAGGGCCTTGAACAGAGCACTGGCAAAGGACTCCTGCAATGTCTTTGTGGTTAGTTATCTGACCCCTTTACTATGTGTAGGCTAAGAGCTCCCACAGCTGCTGCTTTCACCTCCCAAAGCTGCTGCTTTTCACTTTTGTAACTCCTTTCAAGGTCTGTTGTTGGCATCATCTTCAAAGTGCTTCAGACCCACCCACCACCCTGGTTAAACACACTATTTTTGTGATTGCTTGTTATATTGGGCTGGAAACTTGTTTAACCTACTCCTGAAGTTCCCAAATACTCTTCAAAAAAAAAAATACTCATTGACTCACTGGAAATTTACTTCCTTTAACTCTTTAATGGATTTTCTGAAATTTGTGTCATTTCAAATACACACACGCACACACTTATATAAATGACACATTTTAAATTTAATAATTTACTATAAATTTGTGAGCTTTTTCCTGCATTGAAATTTTGATGATGCATATTTCCTCATGTAACCATATAGTATCACACTGTAAACAAGTCATTACTCACCCATACTCCTAAGGATCCATCCTGGACTTCCAAGCAATGTACAACAGACTTACCTGTCAACACTTGTTTGTCTACCTGTTGGTGGACTTGACCACTGATTGTATTTTGTGTGTTCATTTGAAAAATAATGTAATCACTATTCATTTAATTTTGTTACACAATAGATGAAACATATGCAAATGTTTTTGTTTTCAAAATTTCCATTTCTTCTCTATTTATACTCCCCACTGCTCCCTTATTTTTATTCAACAAACCCCAACACCACGATTGTACCCAAAATGAATACCACCCCTCCTCGCTGCCTCCCCATCATTTCAGCACCCTCCAGGGAGCAGGATCATTTTATGTGGGAAACTGTGGCATAGATCATTTGTTAGTTTTCCTTTTCCATAAATTCATATGAGGTGTTATTTTTATGTTCTTTGGAAAATAATTTGGAAGATTGCAAGTGAATTCATGGCAGAGTAGAGATATTTAACTTTTAAAAATGTGGGTGCTATAGTATTTGTGGAATGCAGTTTTAGAATTGATATTGTATCATTGTCTATGATGTATTTTATCAAACTATAGTTACCCTGTGTGTCTCTTTTAATTAAGTTATTTTAGCCATAACTGTGTCTGAGATCATAATTGCTGCCTGTCTTTTTACATCTGCTGAAGCACAACAAATTCTCCTTCAACCCTTTCCTTTAACTCTGTATGGCTCTCTCATTTTAAAGATGCGTTTCTTATAGACAACATTTTGTTGGATTCTGATTTTTTATCCATTCTGCTATCTGTTTATATTTTGTGAATTAGTTCATTTCATTCACATTCAAAGTTTGAACAATGACTTGTGAATTTCCCTCCATCTTATTTTTACAAGCTATTTTCTTTCTCAACCTCTCTTTTTACCCTATCCCTATAACCTCATCTTCCCCCTTACCCTCTTATTCCTTATTATATTCACCCCCCTAAAAATCCTTCCTATTTTCTCCCCTACCCTTCTAATATTAATCTACACACCCTTCAAGAAGTCCCTCCCTGGTCCCATACCCCAGTTTTCTTGCCTCTTCAGAAATTCAGAAGACATCTAAACAACTCCAGATGTATATGATATTTCCTCTTCAACCTAGATGAAAGTTCCTAACATTACCATCCCTTCACCCCTACCTGCTACTTCTGCTTTAGTTTTTACTTTCATGTCACATTTTTAAGAGAAAATAGATCATTTTTACCTTTTTCCTACACAACTTTGTTTTTATTTAGAATCACCCCATCAACCACAACTCAACTCCAACATTTCTTTCAAAATACCTTAGTAATGATGGCAGTTTTAAAAATATTGATAACATTACTATTTATCATAAGTAAACAGTTTAACTTTAATGAGTGACTTATAATTACTCTAAAATTTTCCTTATATTTCTACTAGATATTTTATATCCAATTTTCCATTAAGTTCTGATCTTTTTTGTTAGAAATATATGAAATTCAGTTAACCCAAAGTCCACTATTTTCATTCAGAAGTATACTCAATTGTGCTGGGCAAGTTATTCTTGGATGTGAGCCTCGCTCCTTTGCTTTCAAAATATAATTCTCACATCACTACTTTTAGGGTAGCCTAGATCCAGGATGAGTCCCACGAACAGGATTTTTTCCTGCTCTCTTGAAGATTACAACTCATATATGCATTCTCATCCAATTTCATTCCTGTCTATTCCCACCCTCTACATACACACACTAATTCTCCACAAGCATCTATTTAATGCATTAGAGGCATTAATCTGTTTCACTTAATGCCATATAGCTCTGTATGACCCAAAGCATCTTTGTTCATTACCCCTCAGTCTCCCTATGTGATCAACACATCTCCATGAAGTTTAGTAAGTCAGAGTTGCAGGGAGGAAAATATAGGCTTTTATATAATGAATAATTAGATCTTAACAAAAGTATATTAGACTACATTAGGAGAAGCTCATTCTCCTTCACTGGAAATCTTCAGGCAGGGGCAAGAAAAGATTTTTGTAGACAAGGTTTATATTCAGGTAGTGGTTAGCCTGGTTGAGATCCCTCTGCATATAATGCTTTTCACATCCTACTTTCTTCTCCCTCTATAAGTTAATAACAGAATTCCTATGATTCTCTGAATTCCTTAGGCTTGATCCACGCATTTCTTAATAATTGTTCAAGTTTTTAATCTTTCAATAGTCATTCCATTTGTTTTTCCTACCCATTCTAACTGCTGACAGCAATAAATATTTCTAAATTCATGGGAAAAATGAATAAATTAAAGCTCCTTATATTTCTTGTCAACTTAAGTTTAAAAGATAAGTTTAAAAATAATTTCAACAGGAAAATACTTTATCCACAAAGGAGATGAGAAGAAACTATTAAATCAATGCACAAAAGAGAAAGTGTGTACTTGTTCTCTATCACCTTCTCTTGGTAGATGCTATGTGCTCTGAAGGAATGAACGGTCTAACTCTTTCATTCTTATTCCCTATATCATGCAAAGTGCCTGGTATATAATGAATATTTGATCATTTGTTAACTGGTTGAATGGTTGATCAGATGAGCAGGATAAAGCATGCTTTTTCAGACATGTAGGCTAACTGTGTAACTAAGCCTTTAATCTTTGTTCCATTGCTTAGGTGGTTTTTTTTATTTGGTCCCTCACTGTAGCTAGTCAACATTGTTTTCACTCTCATCCTTTGAGATCCCATGCTGTGGACTGAAATCATTCCTGATGAGTTGATAGGATTATTGCATGTGAAGCTTGATCAGGATTCTAGCAGCTAGATAATTGTGCCTCTACTCCCAAAAGCATTCCCACTCTAATGAGCACCCAAAGTTACCATCTCAACTGCATTTCAGGATGCTTAAGAAGGGTCAAAGTGTATGATGTATGTGAAACACCTGGCAAATTTTAAAGTGCTATAGAATTGTTAGCTACTTTATTTTTTAAAAGATGTAGTGTGGTGCAATGAGTAGTGAGCTGGAGATAGGAAGTGGTGAATTCAGGTCCCACTTCTGACACAACCTTGCTCTGTTGCTATGGACAAATCTCTCAGTCTCTCAGTGATCTAGACCAAATATGTCAAACACCCAGGGATCGGACATTGCCACAGAACTCCTAGTGTGGCCTTTATGGAATCCTAATAAAGGTACCCTCAGTCTCAATATTCTAATTTCATTATAGTTCCCTCTGATTAAGACCCACTGTATCTACCTAGCCTCTGCCCCACCAACATACTAACTCCTTCCTCACTGCTCACTAGAACAACAGGGATATCCATGAACTCATAGTTCTCACAGAAACAGCAGGCCTGAGGACCCAGTCATTGCCTCTACCTAGGCATTACCTTGGATGCATTTCTCATATTTCCCACAGGAATAGCAGGTGTGTCGATGCACTCAACCACAAGCACATCCATCTACTCCTAGACAGGATCATAATAGCTAGCCAACTGGAAGGCACCATGGCCAAACCATAGATCAGACCCCTCCTCCATTACCTAATCCTCTACCAAATTTCTCCTGTCTTTTTAATATTAATCAGATGCCTATATTTTATGTAAATATCTGTTATGTATTTGTATCTTTATCCTCTAAACATCAACTTTGCTTCCTCTGAAATTTCTGGTTCCTCTTGGAACTGAGCCTGTTCCACAAGAGGTGTTGGTCTCAATAAATGCCTGTACCTGGGTTAGGGGTGACCTGGCTAAATTCTCTGAGATGTTTCCACTCCAACACATTACGAAACCCCAACAGTGTTTGGTGTCCCAGAGGTGAAACCTCAACAGTCTGAAATAGATTAAATTATGACTGGAGATGATTAACAAAATAAATATACCATAAAATGTAGACAGTGTTAATAAGCAGTTTTGTAAGTCAAAATGTAGCCCATAGGATCCTTCTCTACATTTTAGTGGCCCTATGTTTCTGTTTGAATTTCATATCACGCTGGATGCAAATCTTTAAAGCTGAAAGATGAAGACAGTACACCAAGCTCAACTGGTAGTAGGATTTTCCTCACCTGGGCTAACCCTGTATGAGTAGAATCATAGACCTTGGTGTTCTTTCTGTCATTATTTTTGCCTTTGAAGGTGGCATATTCCAGTTCTTTGTACTCCTTCTTCAGAAATTCTTAAATTAAATTTAAATATGCTTTTTTGCAACTTCTATCCCTAAGTACTCAATTTGCCATCTGGGGCCAAGCAAAATAAGTCTCATTTTTATACCATATGTCAGCCTTTCCCACCTGCAGATAGCTATTATGACCCTGAAGTAGCTATTCTTCCTCAGGCTATTTGTCCTCAGTTCTGTCAACTCACCCTCACATTACCTTTGCTCCAACCACCTTCGGTCTTTCTGCCTGCTTTACCATGCCCAGGGACCAGTTCAATAGGTAACAAGCTTGCCCAGCCTGACCACATTTTTTAAGTTCTTTCACCAAAGGAGTTCGCTGTTACTGAGTACTTTGTCCCAGCTACACTTGAGGAGTTACAGAAGTTGGTTCTCAGTCTCTCATGTTTTTTTTTGTATAACAAAACACTGGACATTGAGCCTAATCTCACTTGATGGATGCAATTCCTCATGGAACAGATTTTGAGGAATCGCCCTGGTAGTCCCAGAATCCTGAGAGGAGATGGAGCTGGCCCAACCCTGGCAAATTAAGCCAGTGCAATAGATGCCTGTTATGCGTCCTCTCAGTTTTTGCCTTGCTAGGTTGAGGCACCCTGTGTTTCCATTGCTTGTTTCTTATTTTTGATTTCCCCAGGGAATTTTTACACTGCAGATCTTCCTGTATTCTACCATCCTCTGATCATTTTAGTTACTTTTAGTGGTATTGTGACTATTACACTTTTTGATTTTCCCACATGCCTGTGAAAACACAATGACAAACAATTTCTAATGCTTGGATTCATGCTGTGATGTTTGTGGATCTTAGATTTGCTAATAAAGGGAATCAGAGAACCCCCTGGTGCCTGGGCAAAGACATATGCATGTCCAGAGAGATTAGAGGTCCCCAGAGGTGGTCCAGAAACCCTGCCAGCCCTCCTGTGCCCCTGTCAACCTACTGTTGATGTGGATGATGGACAATGTGGGACCCCTGTCGTGTTGCCACCACAATGAAACATTTAGTGTGGTCTGATGGGAAGAGCCTGAGGTTGGCTGTAGGGAATTACCTCAGTTCTACCTTTTTTCATTCATTCATTGTGGAGGTCTGGACTTTGCTCCTATGGGTCACAGTTTTCTTAATCATTCCTTGAAGAAGGGCAGAGGTTGCCTCCAATGATTGCTGTGAACATCTACATGACACGATCAAGTGACGTCATCGTGGATAGAAGGTGAATATTGGAGTCATGCTATTCTTTGAAGTAGGGACAACTACACAGTAGAGCGGTAGGCCTACAGTCAGGAAGACTTATAGTCATGAGTTCAAATCTGGTTCCAGACACTGACTAACTGTGTGACCCTAGGCAAGTCACTTAACATCATTTGCCTTAGTTTCCTCATTTGTAAAGTAAGTTGAAAAGGGAAATGGCTAACTACTCTAAGGTCTTTACCAAGAAAACCCCAAATGAAGTCACAAGGAGATAGACATTTCTGAAACAACTGAACACAAAGTGAATATACATGTGTGTGTATGTATCTGTGTCATGCATATACATATACATGCATATGTAGTTGGAGTATAAAACAATGTATTGGGTAATGTCTGCATTTCATTATCTTGCTTAGAAAAGACGTGTGAAAAAATATTTCTATTTTTGTCTAGATATTTATTGAGGGGGTGTTACTTCTCTATTTTACTAGGATAAATGTCGGTTAATAAAAGGAAGATCTAGTCTCTGCATTAATTTGAGAGAAAATATGTATCCTCAAAATCCCTTTCAAAGTGACTCTTCACACCAGTATTTCCATCACTCTAGTTAAGAGTAAGGCTCTTTGAATTTCTTTTGATTTGTTCGTATTCTTGTACATTTCTTTCCTCATTGTTTTTGCTGTTGTTATATGGTTTTTAAATCCAATCCAAAATCAAATTACTCTGAGTTTAGTTTGAAGTGACAGAGGTAATGAACTTCATGTTAGGTTTGTTTTCTTCTTCTTAATCGACTCTCTGCTTCTGCATCTCACTGGCAGTGCATGTATGGTGGGAACAGTTGCCTACTGATTGGAGGCCCCACTGTGGTACAAGACACAATGGGCAGATGAAAGATCATATTGAAACCACTGTCAGTGGTAGCCAGGTTTATGGGAATCTACTTGTTAACTTAATTCATTTTTGGTTTTCTATTAAGATGTGTCCCTGGCAATTGTTCATGGGGGTTGGTTCAGTCCCAATACAAATTCACAATAAACATCTGGGAAAAGTCCAAGATTTCTTTATTCCAGGTACATGTTGCCTGTATTATTGCACCAGTTATTGTAAAGGAAAAAGCAATGATGCAATGGATTCTATTTTGATCTGTATTCATTTATGCATTTGTGTTTGCCTGACATTTGCTGGTAAAATCAAACAAAAATGCATTTTAAACCCAGATTGTTTATTCAGATACAGATAAAACATTATTATAAAAGTGAAGACTCCATAAAATTTATGATGAAACAAATAAGGTTTTTTAACCCTAAATCATAATGGAAGGAAACTCACATATATACATGCAAACATAGAAAGAGATGAGAGAATTAGACAAGAGAAAGATAGAAAAGAGGAGGAGAGGGAGAAGGGGGAGAAAGGATAGATTGAGAGAGGAAGAAAGAAGAAGGGGTAGAGGAGGATAGGGCAAGACACAGAGAGGAGAGAAAGAGGGAAAGAGCCAGAAAGGATATTAGGGATTTAGTAATTATTCAGTACTTTTAAAAATGATATCAAGGACCAAGGAAGTTCAAGTAACCTGATTTAGGCAAGATTTGATTTTTTTTTTCCTTTGACTAGATTTCATTCCACATCTAGTTTTGTAGCAGGAACCCTCTATCCTTTGACTGATTGGAATCTGTCCTATCATTTTGCTTTGATGTGTTGGGTGTCAAGAACTAGCATCGGACCCTGAAGATTCCAGACTGCTATTTACCAATATTTTGTCATTTCCTGGCAGGTTTTTGCTCCGTATATTTTCTGTTTCCTTCACTACAATTGATCACATTTCATACTAAGTTTGTTTGAACTTTATAAAATGTACTTCACCAAACCAACAGCCACTACAAGGTCTTTAAAAATCATTGAACTATGATCTTTACAGCCTACAATTCTTGCAGATTTCTTTATTTAAAAAAAATCCCATTCTAAAAATCTACAGAATTAAAAACACACAGAAGAGAACAAAGAAACACATGTATATGACATTAAATCTAGAGCTAAACTGACAAAAACTAAGCAGATGTGGGAGAAATTGCTCAATATAACCTTATCTTCTTAAGGTCAGATACTCTGCATCAGTCTAGAGTCAATAGGATCATACAGGAATGGAAAAGATGAGACAACTAAAATGGCTATTGTTCTCAATTATTTAACACAGAATTACAAATAGAATTAAATTTTCACACACATATACACATATACATGCATAAGCCAACATAGATACAAATATATACACGTGTGTGCATATGCGTGTAAATCCCCCCAAAAGATGAACCCTTACAAGAAGCTTTCAATTTAGATAGGTAAGTATTATCCTCATTTTGTAGATGAAGAAACTGAGGCTCAGAGATGTTAAATAGCATGGCCATTTTTGAGTGCAGGGCCTAATTATTATTTTGTATTTCTTGTCCCTCATAGCATTTCTATGCACAATTCTATGCACATAGCAAAATCCTCGAGAAAAAGTTTTTGGACAGAACTGGATGAGTTTAGAGCTATTAAATGGGAACCGAAGTTCTTCTGACTTGAAAAACATTGAATTGTTCATCCCAATTATACATTTGCACATCATAGAGTATGTGTGAATGACTACTCTTACAATTGCTCATTTTGGGGGTTTTTTTTGGTTTGTTTTTAACGTTCAGATAATTGTGACTCTTGCTGAAAACATGGTTCCCATTATGAGAATATACAGTTGTGCAGGAAAGTAAAAACAACCATGAAATATACATATGACACTCAACATAGAATGTTCTCTCCTAACTCTTTCCCTTAAGCATTTTTTTGTTATGTCCTTTGTCAATTCCTCAGCCAACCCCTTTCAAATGCTTATACTTTGCACTGGTGTAGATAGGTTTTGCTGAAATCAATCATGGTATAACCTTTTCTGAACTGGCAGTAACTTGGCAAATAGGAAACACACTGCAGAAACAATAGGTTTTCTTCTTCACCTTCTTTATAAATAGCTGGTCCTAGTAAAACAATTCATTTTAGGAGAGAGATGATGGAGTTTTGTCTTAGTAGTGGTTATGCTCAGGAGCACTCCACACTGATCATTGGTAAGAAGATTATTTCCAAGTTTGTTTGATTATTTTTTTCCCTTTCCTTCCAAAATATTTTGAGCTTAGACCTACCAATGCATGGGATATTGCATTAGGAATGCAATTCATGGGAAATTGCAGTCAACTCTTTGTTCATTCCTCTTACCCCTCAACCTTACTATTTTGTAATTTGAGGATTCTGAGTGACTACCTAACCTCTCTGGATATCAGTTTTCTATTATGTAAAATAAGGTGGTGGAATCAGAAGGCTGGATTAAAAAAAACAAAACTAGGAATATTTAGTTTGGAGAAGAGACTCCTTTGGAGGTAACAGGAAACATGGTACCTGATTTCAGATATCTTGAGGGAAGAGGAGAAAGTATGGCACAATTCATATGGAGATGGAAAATTTGGGTTCAGATCACCCATCTGAAGGTAATTGTGTGTCAGATTATACAATATCTTTACCATTTCTTGGCCTCAGCTTGTGCATCTGTAAAATAAAATGGTTAGAAAAGAGAACTTTTGTGGTGCCTCTCAGCTCATGATCCTGAGTTGGTGCTGTGATCTAAAAATTAAAGCTAGAAATTGCGAAGAGGTAAAATTAAGCTTTATTCAAAGAAAAATCCTTCACCATTATATATCTATGGAAGTGGAAAAAGTGGGTCTGGGGAGAAAAACGAGCTTCTCCAAAAGACTTCAAGAAAAAGTGAAATAGTCTCTTTAGCTGTCTATTGAAATGGGGATTCCTGCTTATCTATAGTTTATTCTGGATGTGATTATTCCTGCCAACTTTGAAATGATCAGTACATTGCATATTTAAATTTCTAGAGCTTAATGCAAGGGAAAAGTAAAAGAAAAGCCACCCTAAAACACGTGTGAGAGAGATTTTTTTCCTGCCCCCTGTCCATCCACATTTTTTATGCAATGTTAAAAAAATACACACATATACCTATATAAATGTGTGTATACACACATATATATACATACCTATATATATATAATATACACACATATCCATAAACATCTACATATATATACACATATATGTGTATACACACACATAAACACATACACACACACTGGAAATGACTATTCACATTACTCAACAATTGGAATAGATCTCTCTCTCTCCTCTCCAATTTCTGGGTAGTGTGCATAGCCCTTTGCACTTGGCTTCAGGGGAGCATTGAGGTTAAGGAAGAATTTGGAGGAATTGGCTTATTTTTCAAGTTCCTGGATCTGTGACAAATGTTGACATGAACAAGAAAGGTACCACACAGCTATTGGTAGATAAGAGACAATCATAAAATGAAGTTTACCCATCTTAAATGACTGTCTCCATGGAGACTAGCATAGAGATGAGAGGATCATGTTATTGACTGCTGGAAAATCTTTCATGTCAGGTTGAAGTTTGGCAGGAACATCATCTCAAAAGAGAGATTTCAGAGCGGAGATACTCTGTCCTGAACTACTGCTTGAACTATAATGTGACCATAGGACAAACGTTCTGGAATTACCCTGTATCCTGGTCTACCAATAAATATGCTTTTCTTGTGGGAAAAATGTCTAATGTTGCCACTTACTAGCAGCTGTGATGAACTGTAGGAAAAGTGTAAAGCCTCTTCATCTCTGAAGAACAAAAGTCAATTTTATTGCTACCAGTTAGTCGTTATGGAAACCTTTAGGAAAACTTACAACAGATAACATGAATTGGGGATTGTAGACAATTTAAATAGGATCTGGGGTTGAAGAAATACCTAATTCAATGCTGTTTTAGACATTATCAATCATACTTTTTGATAATTTCCTCTCTAGGTATCAGTGACAATCATTTAGTTTGGTTGTCCTTCTAATTATGTAATCACGCCTCACCTTCCTTTAGTAGATCTACATTCCCAGTGACGGCAATTGTCCCTTAAGGTTCCTTTTTGGCACTCTTCACCCTCTACCCTGTTTCTCTTAGTCATCTTTCCTCTTACAGATTCAATTCTATTTATCTTTATGATTTTTCAGATCTACATATACCAACTTAATCATGATCTTAACCATCAGACACACATCTCTGGTTATTGGTCATCTCAAACTGAATGTCTCACAAACACCTTTAAACTAAACTCAATATGTCCAATACTGAACTTAGTATCCCCCCCTTTCCCCATCCCCCAAACCAAAACAAAATGCAAATATTACTGCTAATTTTGCCATCATCCTCCAAATCATTCAGCCTTCCAATTTAGAGCTCATCTTCACCTCACTCTAATTCTTGTAGACAATCTCTTACCATCATTTGTACTTTCACATCATCTCTTGTATATGCTTCCTTCTCCCCAAATAACCACCAACCTGCAGCAGTTCCTCATCACTTTTTATCTGATCCATGAAAATTTACCTTTGGCTAGTTTCCCTGATTCATCTTATCCTCCTCTAGTCCATCCTCCATTTGGATGTTGGATTATTTTGTTTTTTGTAAGAACGAGTCTGACCAGCTCTCTTTATGGTGACCAAGAACTGGAAATTTAGGGGAATCCCATCAATTAGGGTATGACTAAATACATTGTGGTGGTATAGGATTGTGACGGAATACTACTGTGCTATGCTATAAGAAATGATGAGCAGGCTGATTTTAGAAAAAAATACAGAAAGACTTTCTTGAAATATTGCTGAATGAAATGAGCACAACAAAGAGTGATGTATATAGTAAGAGCAATATCATTCAAAGAGTAACTGTGAATGACTAAGCTATTCTGAGTAACATGGACATTCAAATCATCTACAAAGGATTTGTGAAGCAAAATGCTATCCACCTCCAGAGAAAGAACTGATATACAGAAGTATATGTTGCATAATTTCTTGTTTGTGTGTAAGTATATATCATGCATATACATGCATATATGCATGCACACCCATGTGTACACATGTGTACACATATGTGGATATAATACATATATGTATAATGTTGATCTCTAATGCAGGATTGGGAAGGAGGGAGACAGAAAATTTGCAACTCAAAATGTAACAAAATCTTTTCTAAAAGAATAAGTTTGTCACCCTATGTCACCCTAACTTTCAGTAACATCCAATATCTCTCTGTAACCTCCAGGATCCAATTTAAAATCCTCTCTTTTTCATTCAAAAAGCTTCATGGCCCTTACCTCCTCAGTTTGCCAGTCTTTTTCTACCTTACTCCCAACCATATGTTTTGTGATCCAATATCCCTGGTCTCCATGGGCATGTATGTAAGCATGCATAGAATTTGTTCAAAAGAAATGTAGGGTAGAAATCTAGGATATGGGATGAGAAGGGACAGCCCTAGAAATTGGGATGCCTATGAACACTGACTTCATGCAAATGAGGGCATGGTGGCTAAGCTTTTAAGGAACTCAAAGATAAAAAGACAGAGGGACGGAGGAGGAATGAGTCCATTTCAGGCATGGAAAACAGAGATGACAGATGGAGCATCATAGATAGAACATCAAGAAGTCCAGTATGATGGGATTATCACAAACATGAAGAAGAGTAAGAGATAACAAGATTGGAACATTGAGAAGAGACCATTTTGTGAGTTCCAAAGAGAGGAATTCCTATTTCACCTTAGAGGTAAAAGGCAGTTATTAAAGGCATGAAGTTGAAGTGAGCATTAGTGAGGAAGGGCACAGTATTAGAACTGTGCTTTACCCAATTCTTAAACTGCTACACAGGTGGAAATGTGCATTTCATGTATGTTGCATAATAATGGGATATATGTACGTATTATACTGAAACAATGGTAGAGGTCCATATATGTGTGTGTGTATGTATGTATGTATGTATGTATATATTAAACTCACCAAAGAGTAAGAAAAATCTTTCCACATTTTAAGGTGCAAAAATGTAATTACATTACTGTTTTCTATTACATACACATATGTGAAATGTATATGCATATATACATACACAGAGACATACACATATAGATACACATACATGCATACATATACAAATATACACATGTATACATACATGCACATACATATATACATGTGTGTATATTTATATGTATATGCATATGTTAAAAAAACTATCCTTATAATACAGCTATTCCAGATGTAACACCTTGGTAAGTTAGTGGGCTATCCCTTATTGGATGTCTCTGAGCTAAGGCTGAATAACCACTCACTTAATATATTGTATAGAAGATTCTTGGTCAGGTATAGATTGAACTACATTTTTTCTGAGGTCTCCCCCAACTCAAAGAGGCTATGGTGTTTGGACTGCTTGAGACATTAGATTGAAAGGAATGAAATTCTGAATATTTGAGAGGGAAGATTGATTACCAGGTAGATTTGACTGGCTTCAAGATTATTGACAGCAGCAAGGAAGGTTCCAAGCTGAGTTTGATAATAACAATGGATTGCTTTTAAGGAGAAGAGTTGGCATTGAAGAGGGTGAGGATGGGAAGTCCAACCGGGAATCCCAAAGTTGGCCAGAGAAATTCTTGTCAAAAAATGGACTATACAGATCATGAGCTATATTTAACAGGAAGATAGACTTAAAGAAGTGATATGTACATATCCTCAAATGTTCTCTTTTTCAGAAAGATTCTAGCTGTTATATATTTTTGGAAGAACTTTTGTCCTATTAAAAGTATCCTAAGGAGCAAATAAGCAAAGGGCACAATTGATCTTGTAAAATCTCTGGTGGAAATTTAAAAAAAAAATCTGGTTTTCTGATGTGCTTCTGGACAAGGTCATATTTAGACTATGAGCAGTTAGGTTGTCACTTAGGGTAAACTGAGTGGCTTAAGGAAATTCAGCATAATTATATCTAGTATTTGAGGACTTAAGTTCAAATGCAAGTGCTGCTCCTTACAATCTATATGACCATGGGACAATTCATTTGATTTATTTATTTAAAACTCAAATTCTTCATTTAGGAAATCCAAGAGTTTAGTCAGTTTATTGCTAAGATTCCTTGAATCTCTGTCTTCTCAGAGAGTCAGGTTCAATAAAATAACGAATCTAGAGCCTTGAACTCATCATGGGATAAGTTTATCCCATGGAATACATCATAGATCATGAGAACTATGATTGACTTGAAGTCTGGAAGACCTGGATTTGAACCTGACTCAGATACTTATTATCTGTGTAAGACTGGATTCATTTTTTAGCCATGCTACCTCAGTTACCTCATTTGTAAAATGAGAAGTGTGGACCAATGACTTGTATGTCCTCTTCTGGCTCTAAATCATAAACTTATATTCCTACTAATGGTATTTTAGACATAGATTCTTATGTTCCTTTCAGCTCTTAATCTATGATGTCGTGTTTCTATTACCTGGGACTCTTTGTAGAATGCCGACACGAATCTACAGTTATCTGTGACAGTCTAAAAAGAAATAAAAAAAGTTGGGGAAGGGGGCAATCTGTCATAGGGACAAGGTGATAATGACGGTAGTAATAAGGGAGTTGTCCTTCAAAGAGATTTTATGCAGAAAAAGAATCTGACATGTAAATTTTAGTCATGGAAAAAATCAGAGTCAATAGATAGAAATTTAATAATAAAAATATATTCTTTATATCACAGGCATTTGTAGGTAGAAAAGCCACTTTTTCCAAACTGGAAGTATTCATGTAGAGGTTAGTTTACTTATCACTTGAAAGATCTCTTTTAGTAGGAAGACTTGGGTTGGATTTGATGGAACATAAGGACCCTTTTAACTAATGAACTGCATATTTTTCTGACGCTGTGCCCTGTCTAGCACAGTTCAGATCTTTTATATATATGTGAACTTATGATAATAGGGGTCCAAACTCCATCTGAACATCTTAAGTGGTGGTGAAATTTTAGATAAGGGGGAAATTGACAGTACAAAAATAAGAAATGCAAGGTGGATTAGGAAAACAAAAATATTTTGTTCTATACAATATCCTGGTTATCAACTGTAGTGCTAATGTGATATTCACAGCACCTGTAGTGACCACAAATACCCCAGCACAGTTCTGAGTTGTGAAATGCAACAGAATCTTCACATGGAAGACAATGAAAACATTTAGTCAGACACCAGAAAATCAAATCCATCATACTACAAAAAATCCATACACAATCACAAACCAACTCCATTAAACAAATCACAAGAAGGCTCCCTTAAGCAAAATCACCAACAAGCTCTTTTACTCATGATAGCCAGTTGTCTGCTTGCCTGCATCCTTCCTACCTCTGACTAGACTCTGACAAATCTCCTTTCAACTCTGCTCTAGCTCCACCTCTTCCTGTTCTTCCCATTCAGCAAATTCCTCAACAAAGGTCCAGTGAGGATAAACATATTCCATGATGACAGCCTCAAATTTTGACTATAACTTATCTTTCCATAATAACCATTTATGGCACTGAAATGCAAACATCTATTAATTCATTTCAGTTAAAAAGGTAAATTGCTTGAGCATTTACTAATTTCCAGGTTCACCATTCAGTTCCAGGGGCATAAAGACAAGTACAGCAGTATATAATTTATTCTGGAGGCAAGAGGGAGACACTGAACCTTCTTGAGCAAGACAGCATTTTATAATGCCTGTTGCCTCAGTGTGATCAACTTGGCAGCTATTTAAATGATGGGTTGGAAAGGAGAGAGATCATGGTAAGTGAAACAAAAAAGAAGATTTATCTAAGAATTCAAGTCAGAGATGATGAAAAGTGGGATTTTTGAAAACATTTACCACTTCTTGGTAATATTAATGTCAGAATCCTTGTCTGAAGGCAGAATTTTGACCAGGCTGTCCTGTTACTCAAAAATGAATAACTATCACTTATGAAATAAAGTCATTGAATTATAGAATAATAGGATTGGAAAGGACATGATAGATTGATTATCTGTGGAATATATGCCTGAAGAATGAGCCATTTCCTTGGGATCCAATGCAGATGTTCATTAAGTTACTGCTTCAAGTATGGCCACCATCTCCCAATAAAATGCATTGCGTTTTTGGACAACTCTTATTATTCTCAAGTCTTCCTTTGGATGAAACTGTCATCTGGCTCCCGGGAAAGTCCAGTCATTACTCCCATATCTCCCCTCTGGGACCAAACACAGTGAATACAACTCTTCTTCCATACAGTAGACTGTCACACACTGCTTCAGGACTAAGCATGTCTTAATCAGAAAATTCCCTTCCCTTCTTTTTCAAATTCCATTTCTCATTCCCTTACTCCTTCCTTCCTTCCTCCCTCCCTCTCTCCATTTTTACTTTCTTCTTTCCTTCCTTCCTTCTTTTCTCCCTCCTTCTTTTTCTCCCTCCCTCCCTCCTTTCCTTCCTTTCTTCCTCTCTCTTTCTTTTCTTTTTCCAAGACTACTCCCAGTCCATCTTAGTTTATTTTCCACTGCTAATTAACCCCAGAGCTGTGACTTGCTCCATTTTCATTTTGGATCAGTTCAGCTTTCCTCAAGCAATTTTGTATCCCTATATTCTCAGGGTCTTCAAATATCAATGCTCAATTTAGTGTCATCCCCAAATGAGTTAGAGTATTGCATGTCAGAAGTCCTATGCTTTAAGGAGGCTCTAGCCTGAGCCTCCTATGGGCAGGAATTACAAGAATATGACAAAATATGTGGAAATTTTTAATTTTTAATTCTCTAAAGAAAATTTCCTTATTTCAATGAACATTTCCATCTGTAGCAGGTTTCACATTTTCTCAATGTCCTTGTTATTGGAATGTGTTATTGGTTGTCACTGACCTTCCTAAAACATGGCAATAAAAGTAAGCTACATTTCTCCATATCTAGCCTGATTAGGGCTGAGAACCACAGCACTACCTCCTCCTTAATTTTGGACATTTTACTACTGACTGATTGCTCAAAGCTTTTCACTTTTCAGTATAGGGTTAATATCTATCTCTAAAGATATTACTGTGTACTTGTCCTTCTCAAGAAGTATTTGCCAATATAATATATATATGTACATATAGGTATTGCATATGTGTGTATGATATTTTGCTCTATGTTTTTCATCCCACTTAAATTTCACCCATTTATCTACCTTCTAGAAAATAAGTTCCTCACAAGTACATAAATATTTACATATATAGTTATCCGTATATGTAGATACATATATATTTTATGTATATATAAACATATGTATACCTTTCTTTGAATGAATGGCATTCTGTTACGACTTTGTTGAATAAGAGAATTCTGATTTCTCAGTCACTGTTTTCATTTAAAGTTTAAGAAGTGTTTTTTTTAAACAAATAAAAAGGCTGTGCATATATGCCAAGCTTAGGGAATAATCTTTTCTGTGGTTTGAATTCTTAAGTAATTCATTTGGGGAGCATGTAGAGAGGAAAGGTGTAGAACTACGCCTAGCGCTGTCCAAGGTAGTTAGCATTCAAAGAGAGAAATACTTTCAATGTTTACTATTGCTGCCATGTGCTTCTCCTCTTTGTCCTCCATTGGTCCTCATGGTCAAGTGGGATACTAGGGACCATTTTTCCAAGGATCTCCTTACCGTTGAGCCCCAAGGCCCAATTTCCCTGCCATGCACAATAGGGCTTAGAGCTAGATACTTCCTTTGGTGGCCAGCACTGTTCCCCTTCATTCTACTGTTCTAGAGTAAAGTACGTTTATTTCTTCCCATCTCCCAACTCTTCTTGAAACAGATTAAATGGCATAAGAAAGTAAATTGGTCTTTTGATTTTATTAGTAGAAAATACTTCAGAATAAGAACAAATTCAAGTTGGTACTTTCTCCTCAGTTCCGATTCGCAGAAAGTTACTTAGAGCTCTGAAAGGTTAAACAAGTTGCCTAAGGAGACAGAGTATATGTTTGAGGCAAGACTTAAACCCAAATCTTGCTGACTAAGCAATCTATTCATTTCACTCCCACAATACCTCATACTAAAAAGAGGGATGGGGAGAAAGTACTAATTTCATCTTCAAGGGGGAAGGTAAGAGGTTAGCAGCAGAAAAAGACAACTGTTTTACATAAATTTTCCTTCATCATTGTTATGAAAAAAATTCAAAATTCTCCTCTAATATCCTGAAAGGGCCAGAAGCTAAATGTTCCTAGCATTGTCCATTTAAAATATTTTCTCATTTCACATCATTCCCAACAACAAATTCTATTTCATCAAATAGGTTTGTACTTCCAAAGTATTAATAGAGGATATGCTGGAACTAAACGTTCACATCAAGTGTTCCTAAACCTAACCAACACTCAAGATCAGTACTTCAAGAAATGGATTTACTCATTTAATTAAACTTGAGCAATTACAAGGTAAGCAGGTTTCTATTGCCTCTTACCAGTCAAACTCCAGTGGGGTAATCCAGGCAGAATTTTAACCTTTAAGATTGTGGCACCTTGCCACATGCCCATACTAAAGTGTGTCAGCATGGGGTGGTGGTGGGGAAAGGGATTGTATGATTATGAGGATGCAAATGCCAAAATAAAAACCTAGAAGGAAATTATTACAGAATATAATTAACAAAGTACAAAAGAGGAATAGCTGAAGATTCTGGAGCAACGGAGATACACTCTGCTAACAAAAGGAAAGGAGGAAATGGGCAGTGTATGATAACAGGAGGGTGGTTTTTTGAGAACTGTCCATGATTCTGAGATGAGGTATGCTTACAATATAAGCCAAGTCAAAAGTCAGAGGCACTTGTGAAAGAAAAGGTTCGATGTGTACTCATAAAAATCAGTTTTATGAAGGGAAAAAAAGATGATAAAGTCTTATCCAGCAATGTAGGCAAAAATTCTGCTAAAAAGAAACTATTTTGGTTGTGTATGGCAGGGGAGTTTTGTTTGGTGTTATCCAGTAAGACTGTCTACACGGATCACATTTATCAAGAGTTAGTCTCCTTTTTCTCTGTGATGTAGTAGGTAGCTTGCTGAACTTGCAGATGGGAAAACCTGTGATCAAATAATATCTCAGCTATCTACTATTTGTTTGACCTGAGAAAATTACTTAACCTCTCTCAGTTTCAGTTTCATGTATAGCTCATATCTCAAAAAGTTTGTAAGTATCAAATGTGATAGCATATATAAAATACTTTGAAAACCTTTTGAATTATGTGTTACTTGATAGTATTAGCATGGTTATAATCTTTAGTACCTAATTTAAAACAGGACATACCATCTCCTTATAAGCAGTACCTGGTAGGGGAAGGACAGTTGATTGTTTTCAGAGGATGTTCCTCTCACTATGAATGAAACTTTGCATACAGCTACTCAAACTTTCTCCCCATCAAAGGAAGCAGCACAATTGTCTAATTGACATTTTTTTTCAAATTTATTAATTTATTTGCTTTCAGTTTTCACCATTCACTTCCATAAGTTTTAAATTTTCTCCCTCTCTCCCTCCTCCCTCCCCATGATAGATGCAATCTTATATTGTCCCTAAACATACCTTCCTATTAAATACTTTTACACACCAGTCATGTAGTGTAGAAGAATTATAATGAATGGGAGAAAGAAAAATAAAACAAAACGCAATGAAACATAACAAAAAGAAATAGTCTGCTTCATCCTGTGTTCTGACTCTATAGTTCGTTCTCTTGATATGAATAGCATTTTGTATCAAGAATCCTTTGGAAATGTTTTAGGTTCTTGCATCACTGAGAAAGACTATCCATATATCAAAATCGGTCCTCATGTACTGTGGATGTTACTGTGTATAATATTCTCCTGGTTCTGTTCGCTTCACTCAGCATCAGTTCCTATAAGTCTTTCCAGGCTTTCCTGAAGTCTACCTGTTCTTCATTTCTTATAACACAATAGTATTCTATTACATTCATATGTCACTACTAGTTTAAACATTCCCCAACTGAAAGGCATTGCTGAATTTCCAGTTTTTGGCCACCACTGAAAGAGCTGCTATAAGTACTTTTGTCCACATGGGATACTTTCCCATTTTAATGATTTCTTTGGGATACAGTCCTAGAAGCAATATTGCTGGGTCAAAGGGTATGCATATTTTTGTAGCGGTTTTGGGCATAGTTTCAGATTGCTCCAGAACAGTTAGATCAGCTCACAGGTCCACCATCAGTGAATTACTCTTGCAACTTTCCCACATCTCCAACATTTATGATCTTCCTATTTAGTCATGTTAGATCAATATAACTTTTAAAAATTCATTAAGCACTTACTGTGTGCCTAATACTATGCAAAGCTCTGGAGATGCCAAGAAGAAAAAAACAAAACAAAACAAAACAAAATCAGTCTATGCCTTCAAGCAGTACCTATTTGAGGAGATAGCAATGTGATAACAAGCATATGCCAGAAGTCTAGGATGAGAGGACCTTTAAATTATCTTCCAGTTCTAAACGTATGATCGCACCATCATAAGTTCTCTTTCTAATTCTGACTCTGCCACTTATTTCATAAGTGAGAGTAGGCACAAAATTCTCCTCCTTGGGCCTTGATTTTCTCATATGTAAAACATCTATCTGTCTATCTATCTGTCTGTCTATCTACGTTTCTTTGTATCTTTTTATCTATCTATCTAATATACCTATCTATCTACCTATGTATCTGATGCAGTTTTATGATGTGTTGTGGAGAAATCATTTCAAAAAATTCAGTCAGACCACTTCTAATCCAAGTATAGGCATTTGTTGAGATTGATGCCTCTCATAAAGTAGGTTACATTCCAAGAGGACCAGAAACTTCAGAGAAAGCAAGATGAATTTTTATAGGGTTAAGATACAATTATGTAACAGAAATTATTAATATTAAAAGTTGGGAGGGATTTGTTAAGGGATTAGATAATAGAGGAGGGCTCTCTTCTATGGTTTGGTAGTCAAACATCTGAGTCTTGCTACCCTCCAACTAGCTAGCTATTGTGGTCCTGTCTGGTCAAGGTGGATAGTTAGATGGATAGCTGAGTTCAAATATGTGCACTGGGCTTGTGGGCAGTGGCTAGTTAGTGCCAGTGACTATGTTGAGTCTGGGGATCTGTGGTATATTTAAAGCTAGATCATGTGGTTAAATCAGGACATGCCTGCTGTTCAGTGGGGCCTATAAAGAAATTACAATATTAGGGCTGGAGGCAGATTCATTAGGATTACATTATATTTATCTATCTTTCTATCTATCTATCTTTCATCTCTTTTTGTCTCTCTCTCTAGTCTGATTTGGCTCATGTATGGTCCTATAACCTTATGAAGTATTCTGAGAAATAAGAAGGCCAGGAATAGTTCATACCATATACCACAAGTGATGTTTTGACAAGCTCCCATGATGCCAGGACACCAAGGATTATTTACAAGGGATGGAAGGCATAAAAATCATAGATTTTGAGTCAGAAGGGTCCTTAAAGGCACATTTAGACTCTCCATCTTATTTTATAAATGAAGAATTGAGATCCAGAGAGGTTAAATATATTGACCAGAGGTACAGACCAGGTGAGATTTGAACCCAGGGACACCTCACACCAAATATAATGTGCTCTATTTTATACAACATGATGCTTCCCAAAAGGCAGCTCAGTGACACCACGGACAGTGTTGAATTAAGGGAAGCCCTGAGTTCAAGCTGTGGGATTCAAATAATTACCATCTCTGGGATCCTGGACAAATAAGTTTGCTTCTCTCAGCCTCAGTTTCCTCATCTGTCATGGTGATAGGGGTAGCACCTGCCTACCAAGGTTACTGTCAGGATCAAAGGAAATCAAATTTGCAAAGAATTTTGTGAACCTTGAAGCATTAGATGAAGCCACTTTGAATTTTTCATGCCAGTAATTACAATAGTGATGGTAACATAATAATCATCCTCCTTGTCGCACCTGGCATCTTGGCATGGATCTGTGTCTTGGCATCACTCAATCAGTCACTGCACTAAACACCTGGGATGTAAAGGGAAAGAAAAGGTCTGGCCTCAGAAGATTACATCCTAATGTATAATATATGTGTGTGTGTGTGTGTGTGTGTGTGAGAGAGAGTGAGTGTGTGTGTGTAGACAGAATAGGAAGTATACTGAATTGTGATCAAAAGACATTGCGCAGTGCCCTGGTTTGATCCCTTCCAAACTCTGTGACCTTGGACAAGCTGTTTCCCCTCCTTGAGCTTCAGTTTGCTCATCAATAAAAGGGTTCACTTCCCTTCCTTACCTCTCCAACTTATAATGAAAAAAAATGTTTTGTAAATACTTTGGTGTTGCATCATTGCCAATAATTCTTACCGTCATGGCCCAGCTTAGGGTCACAGGACAGACAATAATGCTTTCCCTGACCCCAAGCTCAACTCGTTCTACAACTGGCCAAACTGGATACATGCTGCCCA
Source organism: Potorous gilbertii (assembly GCA_028658325.1). Taxonomy (NCBI): domain Eukaryota; kingdom Metazoa; phylum Chordata; class Mammalia; order Diprotodontia; family Potoroidae; genus Potorous; species Potorous gilbertii. Next base: position 692,712,130 of record CM053770.1, read on the forward strand.
TGTTCTCCCAATGCATTTTGCATGGATCCCTCCTTTAGATTCATCACTCTCTCCATTTTATCACAATGATTTACTTTCATGTTCCATCATCAAAACATAATTGAGGGCAGAAGTTGTTTCTTTTTTGTTCTTTTGCACAGAGAGTCATATGTTCTTAGCTAATGTTGGCTTGATGCTGTGACTAATTAAGCCTGCCAATTACAATGGTTCCAAACAAGCAGAGGAATAGCAGGGATAGGACTGTATCCCATATCAGGATGACCTGAATTCAAGTCTTGCCTTTAACACAGAAGCATTGCATGGGCCCAGGAATGTTAGTTAGGAGTTCAGAGTTGAGGAATGTCTTCAAGGCTGTTACAAAGGAGAATTATATTTGTTCTTATAGAAGGGCCACCTCTACAGCAAGTGCCCTCATCCAATGAAATAGAGATCAGACCTAACAGAGGACTTATCCATTTCTGCTTGACCCAAGAGAGCAGGATTAGAAGCAATGAAAGAAATAGAGCTTCTAAAAAACCCAAATAAGCCTTGTTGGAAGGCTAACACATGGGCCAGTGTCAACAAGGCTTTGGCTTATGGAGCTGACATTTGAAAAATATGATTATTCCCCATGGAAATGTAGAGACCAACATTTCAAGAGCTCATGAAATTCTGGCTGAGACCAAGCTGGTCAACAAAGTTCCAGACCATCATCCCTCTTTGATTCTCTGATACAAGTCAAACTGGTGGGTTTTTGATGCTTAAAAATAGCTTTGGTAAGCAGATGTTTATGGAGTCATAACTTTGTGATAAGCATGTATTAGCACCTGGGAGACAGAAGAAATAAAGGTCATATTATCTTTCCTTGACTTTAAAAATCTGAACACTTATAAAGTAAAATGTTTGTTACTCTGCTGTACCCTTCTCTTTTTTATGCCCTTTAAACGTGTAACATAAAGCAAAAGAATAAAAGCAGAAAATGCAAAAAAAAATTATATCTTCCCATGAAATTCAATGGGTAATGACTTAATTTTCACCCTTCTCAAATTCATTGCCATTTTTTTTTACCATTTGTGCCACTTTATTCTTTTATTTTTACTTTTAAAGAGTCAGGCACTTAATAAATATGACTATTATAATGCAAAGAACCAAAAAGATTATATTAAACAGTAAAATTTTGTTAATATATTTATTCAATTTATAAATATTTGCATCTACTTGTAAATACATTTATGTAGTTGTGGTTGTACACACCAATCAGATTGAGAAAGGTGAAATGAAGGGGGAAATGGCCACCACTGGAGGTACCATGGAAAGCTAGGGACAATTATGTAATTGTTAAATTTCCTTTTCAAAAATAATCAAAGCACTTCATAACTCTATCAATAGTACATTATTCTAAAACACTAAGTATTTTAAAATATGTTCTTTGATCCTCAAAACAACCCTGGGAGGTGCTATTACTTCCCCCATTTTATAAATGAGTAAATTGAGGGCAGGAGAAATTAAGCAACTTGCTCATGGTTACACAGCTAGTAAGTGTCTAAGGCTGGATGTAAACTCACATCTTCCACACTCTAGGTCTAGTGTTCTATCCACTGTGGCACCTATTTATCAATTTGGAGGTGATTTTTGTATGTGGTGCTAGAAATGATTCTAAATCTAATCTCTGCTAGACTTCATTCCAGTCAGTGTCCTTGGGGGTATCAAATATTACACAGTTAGACTCATCTACTTCTGGATATGTTTTATCTAGAATATTCTCCACCATTTTTTTCTATTTTTAAACCAATAAAATGGAATTTAGATGATGAAATTATACTATAGTTTCAGTTTCAGAGTATGTATCACCCCGTTCCCTATTTTTTTAATTTCAATATTTCCCCTCATTTTTTAAAATTTTGTTCATCCAGATAAATTTTGTTATCAAAGTACTACCGAATAGCATAGAGTAGCAGTAGATTCTATATAGATTACTTATTTTATAGTGATTATTGTTATATTCCATTACTTAATCATAAGTTGAATTTTCTCTATTTCTGTGCAAATATTTTATGATTACACACATATAAGGATATACATCAGAAATATGTCTTGGCAAGTGGATTTCTAAGTATTTTACAGGGTGTTCTTCTGTATAATTTTCATTCCATCTCTCTCTCTGTTTCTCTGTCTCTATTTTTCTCTTCACCCCTTTGTATCTGTCTATCTCTATATCTCTCTATATACTTCTGTTGTATTATCTGTCTCTCTTTCTTTTTCTGTGTGCTCTCAGTCATTCTATCTACACCTCCAAAAGTTTCCAAGTCAATTTTCTAAACAGACTATCTATGCCATTTTCCCCCTCATTGATTATAAATGTTAAGCTCCTCAAAGCCAAGGAGAGATCCCTGGGGCACTATCATGGCAACCCCTGACCTCATTGGCAGTAAACCAGTAACAGCTACATTTGTTGTACTGCCATCTGATCTATTCTCAATCTGCCTAACTGTATTTTCATGTAATCAACATTTGTATATCTAAGCTATAAGTATACTGAGAAAGTGTCAAATATAAGTAAACTAGATCAAAATCACTTTTCTCCTTTGGTAATCTGGAAATTTTGCTACAAAGTAAAAATGGGTGTTATACAGCATGACTTGTTCTTGATGAAACCTTGATTTCTTGTAATCACCACTTCCCTTTCTATAGGTTCAGCGGTGCTCACATTAACATTCCATTCCAGAGTGTTCTCAATAATGTTTGCAGAATATTCTAAAATACTTTTCCCATTGCTGTTATAAAAATAAGGGACAAAGTGTATCCTTCAATATTCTAGTGCCTGTCTCTTTTGACATAATTGGTTTATTCTCTTACACAAGCCTAAACACTTCTGTCTTATTCAGATAAAAGTCTCATGACTCTAGGCATGTGTCACTTAACCTTTATGAGCCTGAGGATTCTTATATAAAAAGTGTTTTCCCTTTGTGATTATCTTTAATTTATAAAATATTATATTGTTTTTACCCAAAGATGTGTTGTCGTATTTTTCTTTCACTTTGTTTTATTTGGAATGCATTTTCTTTCCTTGGAAAGCAAGCCTCTTCACAGCAGGGTGAACATTGCCTTTCTTTGTATCTCCAGTTTTTAGCTCAATGATTGGCATATAGCATGTGATCATAAGTCTTAACTAATGTGTCTGTTGCATAGGGTTGTTCCTTGAGCTAAAGGATATCATGCAAATGAAACATTTTGTGAACATTAAAATATGCTCTTTGTGTTATGATTATTAATCACATCATCCAGGATGAATTTCCTGGACAATTTGGGATCAATACCTAACCTATGTTATCACTGTGTCCTAGTTTTCTTCCTTCCATCAGGAACAGCACTCAGTCATTTCCCTTGGTCTTTAGCAATTCTCTGCTGAGTTAGTAAGCAGGTTCATTCAGACAGGGGTAGTCACAAGATCTTGTCAGAAAGAATTCTCTATTCTTAAAGGCCTGCTTTCTTGCTTCTTTGAAATATATTTAAGCAAAAGATCATGGCAATTCTGCTGGTAATCCAATTCACAGAAATAAGTTTTTTCTAAGCTTCTCTAATAGTCACAGTAGCTATTAGCCTGTAATAATAAACTTGTTTCTACTTTGTTTTATAACTATCGAATGTGTATACACACATACACATATTCACATCTATGTATATATTTACATACACACATTTATATACATACTCACACATGTATATATATATTTATGCAATACATACATGCATATACACACATATGTATATATATTTACATACGTATATGTGTGTGGATATATACATACATACACACACACACACATACAGACTTTCCCTGCTAGACTTACAGTCCCATGGTGTGGAGGAAGCTTTCCTGGATAAAGCAGAAATCTCAAGGGACATATTACACTGATTGTCTACAGCAGTGCCTTGAAAAATCCTTATTTTAATTAATTAATTAATAGGAAAGTAATCTAAATAAAACTCCAAAAAAGATTATGTTGATCTGGTTATTCTTGTGCCTTTTGTAGTTTTTGTGTTTCACTAGGACTAGCAACAAATAGCAGTTATCTAACTAGGCAACTGGCAGAGTTATGGTTCTCACTATCTGAAAACTGGTATTGAAGACAACAATATACACATATACATTCATAAGGCTTATCAGTCAAAAGGAAAATCAAGCAACTCAAAGTACCCATTCACTAGGATGGCCAGGAAAATGTGCAAGTATAAATAAGTAATTTATGAAGTGAGTAGTCAGGTCAAGGGCAATATCAGAGAACTGCCAGAGGAGCAAACAAGTCCATTAACTGAAGAATAATTCAGAGACTATGTAGAGTCAGTAGATATGGAATTAGGCTAGTAGAATTGGCCAATGAAAGCATCAATGAAGGTTGCTGGCAGGCAGAAATGTCATTTAAATTGTTCAAAGAGAGTAGAAACTATATCCAAGTTGTATTACTTCCCCACTCTCTCCAGGAATATTTTTCTGTTTCAATTTTTATTTATCACTTCCAACTTCTGAATGTTATTCCTCTTTTAACATTTCATTTTCAAGTGTGGTTTCTCTGTGTCCCTCCTCCCCCTTCCTTAGTCACTGAGAAACAGAAAGTATTACAAATATATTTATTCATGCAAAACAAATTCCTTCATTAACCATGAAAAAATAGGACCTTTGTCAATTCCACATGAAAATCGCTGTATTTCTTCTGGGTATATAAAGAAAGCCTATTGTATTTTGACTAGTATGGCATGAAATTATAACTAAGTAGTATTATTTTTATTATATTTGATTGGTCTACATATGAGCAATTAATATTTTTCCAATTGCTTGGATCAATCTTTTTGTGAAGAGTTTTGTGGGCACAGTCAAGATGGTGGAGTAACAGTATGAACTTCCTAGAGTTCTCCGCCCATACCCAGACAAACACCTGTAAAAATGATTCTAAACAAATTTTGGAGCTGCAAAACTCACAGAATGATAGAATGAAACAAATCTCCAGTGTAAGACAGACTGGAAGGTCAATAGAAATCATGCATCCCACCACACTGGGAGAAGAGTTCAGTTTAGTGTGGGTCACTCCAGGACAGACAGCACCTCAGCAGGCCTCAGGGGGACTAAATCTCTGGCACCTGTGGCAGTTTCTACACTCCACAATCACAAAACACTGAGGACAAATTAGAAGGTCAGTGGAACAAAACTGTGGGATTGTGTGAAAGAGTAGAGTGGTCTGCCACAGGATGGCAGAATTGGTAGAGAAGCCCACAGAGGAGCCATTGGCAGAAGCATCAGGAACAGGGTCAACAGTAGTGACTTTCTGGAGCTCTAGACCCACAGATTGTGGGGGGATCTAGTAGCCTACACTAACCCCCCTGCCCAACCACACTGGAAGCAGGGAATTACCTTGACAAAGAGCTCAAAAGTCAATTAAACAGTTGAGAAAATGAGAAAAAATTGGAAAAAGAATCAGACTATAGATTTTTACTTTGGTGACAAGGTAGACCAAAGTATACAGAAGTAGAGAACCAAGACAAAACTTCTACATCCAAAGACTCCAAGAAAAGTATTCATTGCTCTCAGGACATGGAAAGCTCAAAAAGGATTTTGAAAATCAAATAAGAGTCCTCCCAAATTCTTTCTATGATGCAAATATAGTTTTGATACCTAAACTAGGGAGAGACAAAACAAAGAAAGAAAATTATAGACCAATTTCTCTAATGAATATAGATCCAAAAATTTTAAATATGATTTTAGCAAAACAAATACAGCATCTTATTATGAGAATAAAACATTATGATCAGGTAAGATTCATACCAGGAATGCAAGCTGGTTCAATATTAGGAAAACTATCAGTATTATCACTCATATCAACAACAAAACTAACAAAACCACATGATTATCTCAACAGATGCAGAAAAAAGCTATCGATAAAATACAACACCCATTCCTATTAAAAACACTGGAGAACATAGGAATAAAGGGAATTTTCCATAAAATAATAAGCAGTATCTACCTAAAACCTTCAGCAAGCATTATATGCATTTCCAATAAGATCAGGGGTGAAACAAGGATGTCCATTATCAGTACTGTTATTCAATATGGTACTAGAAATGTTAGCTGTAGCAAGCATACAAGATAAAGAAATTGAAGGAATAAGAATAGGCAAAGAAGAAACTAAGTTATCACTCTTTGCCTCTTTGCAGATGATATGATGATATACTTAGAGAATCCCAGAGATTCAAGTAAAAAGCTACTTGAAATAATAAACAACTTTGGCAAAGCTGCAGGTTACAAAACAAACCTGCACAAGTCTTCTGCATTCCTATATATTACTAACAAAGTCCAACAGCAAGAGATAGAAAGAGAAATCCCATTTAAAGCTAGGGTAGATGCTATAAAACATTTGGGAGTTTACCTGCCAAAACAAACCCAGAGACTATGAACACAATTACAAGACACTTTTTGCACAAATAAAGTCAGATCTAAGTAAGTGGAAAACCATCAGTTGCTCATAGGTAAGCTGAGCAAATGTAATAAAAATGACATTTCTACCTAAATTTATTTACTTATTTAGTGCCATACCAATTAAACTATCAGATAATTATTTTCTAGAGCTGGATAAAATAATATCAAAATTAATCTGGAAGAACAAAAGGTCCAGAATATCAAAGGAACTAATGAAAAAAAATGCTTGGGAAGGTGGCCTAGCACTACCAAATCTCAAATTGTATTATAAAGCAGCAATTATCAAAGCCAATTGATATTGGCTAAGAAACAGAAGGGTAGATAAGTGGAATAGACTTGGCACTCAAAACACAGTAGGCAATCTCCTGTTCAATAAACCCAAGGATCCCAACTTCTGGAATAAGAACTCAGTATTCGACAAAAATTGCTGAGAAAATGACATAACAGTGTGGTGGAAACTAAGCATAGACCCGTGCCTGACACCGTTCAGAAGAATGAAGTCCAAATGGGTACAAAATCTAGGTATAAAGACTGATACCATGGACAAATTGAAGGAGCAAGGAATAGTGTATTTATTAGATTTATGGAGAAATGAAGAATTTTTTACTAAAGAAGAGATAGAAAGCATTACAAAATGCAAGATGGATAATTTCGATTACACTTAGAAAAAATAAACTGACCCAAATGGCAAAAGAGATCGAAAAAGACAATAAGAAAAAAAATGTCCTAAAAAGTAGAATTCAGCAGATGAAAAAAGAGGTCCAAAAGCTCACTGAAGAAAACAATTCCTTAAAGAGTAGAGTAGAGCAGACAAAAACTAATGACTTTATGAAAAATCAAGTAATTATAAAACAAAGCCAAAAATAGCATTGGAAAGCAACTGATCTGTAAAACAGATCCAGGAGAGATAATACCTGAAAGGCATGATAAAAAAAAGAACCTAGACATCATCTTCCACAAAATTATGGAGAATAGATGCCCTGAAATTGTAGAATCAAGGAGTAAAATAGATATTGAAAGAATCCACAGATTGGCTCCCAGGCACATTTTGCCAAATTTCAGAGCTCCAAGATCAAGAAGAAAATATGACAAGCAGCTAAAAATAAATAATTAGAGTATTCTGGAAATACAATCAGGATAACACAAGATCTAGCAGCTTCTACACTGAGGGATCAAACAGCTTGAAATATGATATTCCAGAGGTCAAAGGCACTAGGAATAACACCAAGAATCACCTGCTCAGCAAACCTGAGTATAATACTTCAGGGAAAAAATGGTCATTCAATGAAATAGAGGACTTCCAAGCATTCTTGATGAAAAGACCAGAGCTGAGTAGAAAATTTGACTTTCAAACACTAGAATCAAGAGAAGAATGAAAAGGTAAATAGGAAGGAGAACTCATAAGGTATTTACTAAAGTTGAACTCTTTATATTCCTACATGGAAAGATAATATTTGTAACTCTTGATACTTTTCTCAGTATTAAGGTAGTTGCACATACATTCATATATATGTATATATATGTACATATATACACATACATATATTTAAAATATACATGCATAGACATATATACACATGCATACATATATACACACATAAACATACACATATATAAATATATACACATATACATTCATGCAAGCATATATACATGAGTATGTATGTGTGTATGTGTGTACACAGAGGGCAAAGAGTGAGTTGAATAGGAAAGAATGATAGATAAATAATAAAATTAAGAGGTGAGAAAGGAATATATTGGGAGGAAAAAGGGAGAAACAGAATGGGACAAATTATCTCAAATAAAAGAGGGAATAAAAAGCTTTTTCAATGGAGGGAAAGTTGGGGAGGTGAGAGGGAAAGAGTGGGCCTTACTCTCATTGTATTTGGCTTAAGGAGGGAAAAACATGAATACTCAATTTGCTATGAAAATCTTTCTTAAACTATAGGAATGTATGGGGATAGAGGATGAAGAGGAGGTGGGGAGGATGATAGAAGAGAGGGCAAATGGGAAGAGGAGTTAATTAGAAGTAAATACTTTTAAGAAGGATAAGATCAAAAGAGAGAATATAATAAATGGGGGACTGGATAGGATGAAGGGAAATGTAGTTATTCATTCACAATATGACTGTTAGAGGAGTGTTTTGCATGACTACACAAGTATAACATTTCAAAATTTTTGCCTTCTTAGTGGAGATTTGTGGGGAGGGAGAGAAGTTGTTTTAAATATGTTTTAAAAACGAATGTTAAGAATCATTTTTACGTGCAACTTGGAAATTAGACATATAGAAAATTGGGTCTTTCTTGTCCTACAACAAAGTAGAGGGGATGGGGAGAATGGAAGTGAGGGGTGTGTGTAATTTGAATGGAGAGATCTCTCTTACTCATTAATAGGCCCATGTGGCCTGCCTGATTCATGTGGAAGCCTGAGTCAGGTGAGTCTGAGTCACATGGAGCCTGTGGTAGGAGGAGTTTGCTGAAATCAATGGAGAAGGAGGAGGAAGTACTAGAGCAGAGCTGAAAGGAACTTATTCTTGAGAGCCCTCAGAGCTAGGAAAGATGCAGGCTGCTGGCTAGTGTGAGTCAAAGAGCTTGTTTGTAATTTTGCTTAATGGAGCTTTTGGTGGGAAGCCTAGCAGGGGGAAGTTTTGGAGCTGGTGTTATTCTCTAAATTGTTATTGTGTTTAGAATTTTTGTTGATGGGATGGATTTGGTTTTCTGGTGTCTGAATAAATGTTTTTGTTCTGTCTTCCATGTGGAGAGTCTGTGGTATTTCATGATTCAGAATCACACTGGGATATTCATGGCCTCCATAGGTGCTGTGAATATTGTATTGAGGTTAGAGTGTTCTAGAAGGGAGGACAGATTGGGAGAAGTGGTGATCAGAATGCCTGTTTTCTTGGACTGGGTGGAGGGGAGAGATAGAAGAAAATTTGGAACTCAAAATCTTGTGGAAGTGAATTTTGAAAAGTTATAAATAATTTTAAAAAGTTTAAAAAAGTGATTTGTAATTATCTTTATATAGTTTTTGTGTGTGTCTTGGCATGTAGAATCTCAAGTAGTTTATGCTGTCTGCAGTTTATTGTAAATGGAATTTGGATTTCTTTCTGGTGTTATTTTTTAAATACAGAAATAATAATCACTTGTGTCAGTTTATTTTATATCCTGCAACTTTACTGAATTTTTTTATTGTTTTGATTAGATTTTTTTTAGTTGAGTCTCCAGGGTGCTCCAAGTAAAACACATCATTTAAAAAAAAGTTATAGTTTAGTTGGCTATTTGACTCTGAGTATTCCTTTAATTCCTTTTTTTCATATATTTTGTGCTATGGGTAGAATTTCCAGCATAACACTGAATAGTAATTATTAAAGCGGACCTTCTTTCTTCACCCTTAATTTTAGTGGAAAAACTTCTACTTTATTTCTCTTAAAGATAATTTCTGCTCTTGTTTTTAGACAGATATTCCTTATTTTAAAGAAAGCTTCACTTATGCCTATGGTTTCTTTTTTAATCAAGAGATTTGCATTTATTCAAAAGTTTTTTCTATATTTGTTAAAATAATAGTATGATTTTTCACCAGAAGATTGCCATGCATCCCAACTGAGCTCCTCTTCCTGTCTCCATGACCAGCTCCTTTTCCAAACTTTCTTTTTTATTAATAGCATCATAATATCCATAGTCTCCCATATTAACAAGCTTGGAGTTACTTGAGTCTTCCTTTGTCCTTTTCTCCTATATTCATTGCAGCTGTCAAGTCATGTGAATTCAACTTCCACAACGTTTCAGAAATCTGATCCTTTCCATTTTGTCTATATTGTTAGCTAACACTTGCCCTCATCATGAAACTGGTTGAGTCAAAACATTATCAGCCATTCTCTGACCTGGCCTAATCATAGGATCATAGACTTAAAAGCTTTAAGAGGGCTTAGAGGTCATTTGATCCAACTCCATTTTACAGGGGAAGAAGTTCAGTTAGAGAGTGGGAAATATATATTTTTGTTCGCATGAAATAAGATGCAAAACTCATTTAAGAGCTTATGTCCTCCACCTCCAATTTCGGTTTGATTTCCACTATACTGTTTCTGATTTAATCAATGAGACATCTGGATTGGTTGAAACTGAGACATCACTCTTTTTATCAAATGCCCAAGGGAATCATTCACAAGTCAGATAGTGAAGAAAGAGGGAGGGTCTGTGCCAGGATTCTTTTCTAGGTACCCAAGGAGTCTAATGTGAGAGGATGGGGTTAATAAGGCTAAGTACTTTAAAGCCTAAGATAGGCCTAGGGAAATTTTGTTGAAGATCAAGTTAGAAATCTCAGGGTATTATTCACTTAAATGTATTTAGCTACATGAGCTAGGCTTTGATGAAAGGAAATCTTCATGCACAGTGCTTGTGATTCCTGACCCTCCCCGAGTCCCTGTTTGCAAGGCTGTGTGTTTTGCTTTGTGAGATTTGCAGGTCATGGAGTAAGCTCTAGGTTCCTGGTAGAAAGAGGGACCTTCAGGTCCTGATTTTGCCTTCACATCTTCTACAATTGACAGGTTTTCCCAATTACCTGCTGAGCTGGGCTGGCCAGTTTGGGATGGATTCCTATCTCCATGGCAACAATATAAAAGCCCGGAGCCTGAGGCAGAAAAGCTGTCTCCTTTGCAAAGTGTCTTCCCCTGTTGCTGGTGCCTCACATCTGTTCTCCTGTTTGCTTGGTTTTGCTTTTTTTTCTTCGTTCTGATCTCTTGCTACCAAAGTATTTGATTCGGAGACTCAAAGGATCATGGATTCCAAGTGAGAAGGGACTTAGGAATCATTTAATCCAAACCTATGATTTTATAGATGAGGGAACTGAGGTCAAGAAATGTTAAATGATTTTCCAAAGATTACATAGGCAGAAGTAGAGGACCTAGGATTCAAGCACAGTCCTTCCGATTTCAAATTAAATGTTCTGTGTTAGCATACTGTATGTCTGGTTAGAGTGGGAAAAAGAAAAGAAAAGAAAAAAGAAGAAAGTTATTTAATCTCAGTGTGGTACCATGGAAAGCATATATTTAATTTGGAATTACAGTGTCATGGCACAAACCCCAGCTCTCTTGCTTATTCATTTTCTTGATTTTATCAAACCATTTCATCTCTCTGTGCCTAAGTTTAGCAACTTGGTGATCCATTATATAGAGAACTGTGCTTAGCGTCTGGAGGACATGATTTCAAACCCAGCCTCAGACATGAGCTAATGCTATGAACCTGGATAACAATTTAACCTTTGCCTGCTTCACTTTCCACAGCAATAACTTGAAGATAATAGCTCACAGAAGTTTTTGTGAGGATCCAAGAGGTATTTGTAAAGTGAACAGCACAGTGGTTGGCATACAGTAAATGCTTAATATATGTTGTTCCATTGCCTTCTTCCTCAGTTTTCTTATGAGTAAAATTATGTGGATTGGAACATTTCAATACAGATCTTTCAAAGTTTGAAACTATGTTATTCTCACATATCTAGGTACAGTCTCATTTGTGCATATTTAATCATGTATTATCATTTTCTGTCTTTCTCTGAGATCACCTTTCTCAACTTTCTCATCTTTTTTCTAAAAGACATTGACAAGTAGGCATTGGGGGGAGGACCATGAGAATGACAAGAAAGCCAGGGACAATGGTAACGCAAAGTTCAGTTGAAGGAACTTTAGAGAAATAGCCCGAACATTAAAAGATATTGAAAATAAATGATGGCTGTCTTCTAGTATTTGAAGGGTTGTCATATGGAAGCAGGATTTTCAAATTGATTTGGTTTTCCCCAAGAGAGAGAAGTAAGAACAAATGGTGGGCATTTCAAAGGAGCTAATTTAAAGTCAGTCCTAATATTTAGGATTAACCAAAAGATAGAATAGATTGCCCTTTGAGCCAAAGGGGATCTTCAAGAAGAGAAAGAATTGTCATTTGCAGAGAATATGGTAGATGTAGTACCTTCCCTGAAAAACATGCTTGGAATATACTTGGAACCGATCAGATTACATATAAAATACATTCTAAAGTTCAGTCAAAAAGATTTTGATAAGTCGCAGAGAATCCTGAGAAGGTTAGCCAATATGGTGATGCATGTGAATGACATTAATATTTAAGGAAAAGTTTAATCAGGCTGGGGAAGAGTTTCCTGGCTGCATAATAGAGGAGAGACAGAGAGATGTAAAGAGACAGAGACACAGAGGCAGGGACAGACAGAAAGAGACACAGACAGAGAGACAGAGACAGGCAGAGAGAGCATGATCTTCAAGAAAAGAATGGTCATTTGCATAGAATATGATAGATGTGGTTCCTTCCCTGAAAAGCATAGATTCCTAGAATTAGTAGATAATAGACCAAATGTACTTGAAACTGATCAGATTGCATATAAAATATATTCCAAAGTTTAGTCAAAAAGACTTTGATAAGTAGTATCTATTGTCCTCATTTTATAATTGAAGTTGAAACAAATAAATGACTTGCCCACAGTAAGTGTCTTCTTGATTCCAGGCCAACCTTTCTATCCACAGTGCCATCTACCTGCCTTGCTATATAGGAGGAAATCCAAGAGCTAGAAATACTGAGGGCTCAGAGAAAAAATTATGATACCTTGTCCCATTCCATAGGACAAAAGGATCAGATTTTGAGAGATGAGAGGAACACCAAAGACTCTGTAGTCCAACATCCTCATGTTATAGCTGAGGAGACTGAGGGACAGAGAGTAAATGAGACCTGCTCAAGTCACAGTCATATTGTAGTAAGTAGCAGAGTCAAGATATGAACTCAGACTGTCTAAATGTATTTTGCTATTTCAAGATTAGTCTACATAATACTAAATTGAACCAAAAAGCACCAAAAATAGAGAGATGTTATATCACAGTGGAAATGAATAGCTTGGTTTATTTTCTGTTTGTGTTTTTAAGTGTCCATATAGTCTCTGCTTCAAATTTCTTAATAAATGTGTTTTTTTCCCTAGTGAAGGAGCTTAGGGATACTATGTCAAGGGTATTACAGAACTTTATTTATTTTTCCCTTTTAGGAAAAGTAAAGTTCCATGGGATTATGTTCTTTGGGAGTTGAAAAGAACATCAAAGATCGTAAGATCAGGGGTTTGAAGCCAGAAGGGATCTTAGAAGCTTTTCTTTTCTTCCTGTGCTCACTTTAAAATAGATGGGGATAGTGAAGTCAAATGAGGTAAGGGGACTTCCCCATTATTATTCAGGTAGAAAACTGAAGGGCTGGTATTTGGATCTGGAGCTGCTCTTTCTCAGCTGTACCACTCACTATCTGTGTAAATTTGGGGGAAATCTTATCTAATCTCTCTTGACCTTGGTTTTCTTATCTGTATTAGTTGTATCATTTTCAAAATACATAGTAGGTCAGAATCTAAGTTCCTTTGAGTCCATAATCTCATGACTTCAGTCAGACAAGCAAGAGACAGGCTAGTGACAAAATATCAATGAATATGGAGTCAGAAGATGGAACTTTGAATCCCTGACATGCTACATATTTTTTATATGAACTTGAGAAAGTGACTTGACTCTAGGCCTCTGTTTCCTTTATTGTTTAAATGAAGAGGTTGGGCTAGATTATTTCTAGAGTATCCTTCAGCTTTAAATCTACATTTCAGTAACATTTTTTACTGCCTCTCCCACTGTAATTCCAGTCCATTAAGACTTTACAAGATCTTGTCTTTGGTAAGACATGTCCTTTGCATTAAGCACAGTGAGATTTTACCTGGAATTCTGCAAAGATTTTTCTAGGCAGGGGCTTCTTTAAATTAGAAGTTAATGATTACCAGTCTTCTTAATTTATCAGGCCCTTGTGTTTCTCTAATATGATTTGAATGAAAAATTCTGGGATGAAGTGTCCAAAGATAAAAGTTCTGGTGTTGACTCTTCCATTGACTACATTCTTTGATCTTGGATGTGCCCTTTAACCTCTCCATGCCTCAATTTTTTTTCTAATTTGTTAAATAGGAATATTCTATCTGGCTTAGTCAACCTCATTAATTTCTGTTATTACAAAAAAAAAAATGGAGCTGAAAAGGACTTGAGAGATTTTATAGTCCTACCTCCTCATTTAGAAATAAGAGATCTGGTTGTTATATCAAATAAGGGAATGCCTATGAAAGCACTTTGAAATATGTAAAGGATGACAGAAATAGAAGGTGTTATTCTCTTCTGTAGAAAGGGCAAATTGCTTAGATGTTCAGGAAAAGAGAAGGTCTGTTTTCTGTTGGCTGCCACTAAACAAATTGCTGTGAACTCCATTACCCAGCCACCTATTCAATTCAACCAAATTTCAGAGAAATTTTTCTTTTCATTGTACACTCTCATGACATACTCTGACCTCATTAAAACACTGTATAACAATTTCTGTGTTAATACACTCTGAAATAAACTCCCAGAGGAACACTCAGTGAAGTTTGGGCTTACTATAATTAAAGAGGAAATAATTAGGGAATGGGTAACCTAAAAGCAGAGAGAACTTCAGGCCTGGGCTGGCTTCTGATTAATTATACAAGTAATTTGTGAGTGTACCCCCTACTAGAACTGTTTAATCATGCCTGCTAGGAGAGAATATTACCCAAACTCTCAACTCAGCCATATTATATAGGAGGTCATCATGCAATGTAAGGCAAGAATATTGTGACAAGGTTAACCTTGTAGGAAGGAGAATGGTCCTCTGTTGATATAGGGATGATGTGCAGCTAAGTTAAATCCTTTGTATGACCTGTCAATGAGAAAGTTTTCAGAATCAATGAATATCAGAGAGAACTTTATTATAGCTGGTCCTGGTATTACACCGGTAAGTAGTCTCTCTGCAACATGGTACAAAATGTCCTGAAGACCTACTATGAGAGAAAACTCATGCTTTCCCAAGGAAGACCATTTATGAATTGTAGTTATTGCTTTAAAGGACTTTCCCATACTTTTTATGTCAAGCTTAAGTTTTCCTCCATGTTACTTCCACACCTGTCTTCCAGGGTAAAGCAGAAAGCTAACAATCCCTCTGTCACATGATAACCCTCTATGTACCTGGAGATAGCTACCAATCTCCCGAAGCCATTTCTTCTCCAGACTTTCTTTAACCATGAATCTCATATGAGAATTGTATGATACTCTCAAAGAGTAGCTTTCATTGTCTTATGTTTCCCCTTACCCAATCACATAAGATTCAAATGGCTACTGTTTTCTTTGTTGATTAATTTGTTAATTAATAGGGTAGAAACTCACAATTCTGCATCCATTCTGGTTGCCACTTTCTGGACTCTCTCCAGTTTATTAATGTTACTCCCAAAATGAAATTCCCCAAATGTACACAAGACTATATACACAGACCTTTGCTACATGCTGGTGCAGATAACCTGAAGATTTGATTTTACCCTCCCGACAGAATTTTGTAAAAGCTGTAAAAACATTTTGGGGAATTGAATCTTATGGAACCAGAGATACTCTGTGTACATTGATTTAGTCACTTGCAGACTCAGTTTTTTCCCATTGCCCTGTTGGAATCACTAGGATTTGGCAATCCAGTTTCTATCAGTGCTCCTATAGGCACTATATCCTTCACAATAAACTGACAACTCATTCTTCTTTAAACAAAGGCAGGGTTTCTATTCCCTTCTCCTAGGCCTTCTCATTGAATTCATTCTGAGGTTCATTTGCTAAAATTCTCAGGGCTTGTCTCTTGGCCCCAAATATGCTATACTTTCCACAGCTGTGTAGCTAGGAAATGGTCCCTGTAGGCTCCTTCTTATGACACATAGTCTCACAATACACCCACCTCTGGGTGATTATTGAAGTAGTATTAGCTTTGCCATTTACAAAAAAAGTAAGAGTAAAAGCTGGAAATAACCATTCACATTATTTCAGAAAATGATTATCGCCTAATAATACTGCCAAAGGAAGGCGTTGATTTTCTTCTACTGCCCCCAAAGATCAATTAAGATCTAGACTACTATTATTACAGATCCAGCTGGAAATATCAGCAAAATTGGGAATGTTTTGTATAGTGGAACAGCTGTTTTGCTGAAAGGAGTTCCCAGCTGTTAGCAAAACTGCCACATCATGGGAGTATCTGATAATGTAAGCCAATTTGCATTATCCCAAACTTCAAGTTGTTAAGCTAAAGAATTTGTTGTAAAGACATGAAGGCTCCTTCTAAGGACAAAATCTCCAGGATTTAGTGGCAGCTTGGTTAGTTCTATGAAATGACATTGGAGGAAGAAAAAGAACATTTAACTTGGTTCTTTTGAGAATCCACTACTGGAGTATGTGAAGGTGGAAGGTGGGACTTTTTATACTGTCCTGACCTGTATCTCCTTGGGACTTTACATTTTTTCACTGAAAGTCAACTCAGAGCATTCAAAGCTCAACAAACAAACAAAAATACTAATGTCAAAAACATAAATGAACATTTTTAATTAAGAAGAAAAGAGGAATCCATCTAAAGGGATCAGTGAGGATATGTACCTTTGAATAAAGGAGAAAAGAAGATAATAGAAAATAGAAGTTTCAGTGGACATTTGAGCATGGATAGGAAAAGCTATGAGAGCTGGGGGTGGGTGGGTGGGTGTTTGTTAAAGCCCGTAAGGAACAGAGGAATTTTTGGAGAGGGAGAGGCACTACTTTGTGAGCCAGAAGAGCCATACAAATGGAGTAGAAAATAGTGACAAAATGAAGGCAAAACTACTCAATTTTTATTTTGCTGGGTTTTTTTCTTTATCAAAATTTATTTCTGAAAAGGGAAAAATCAGAAATGATTAATGGTTTACTGAAACTAAAGATCTATGAGGAAAGAGTCATGAAGCAAGCATTTAAATGAGCTCTGTGAATTAAAGCAACTAGGCCTGTACGAAAGGAACCCTAGGGTAGTAAAACAACTATAGCTGTGGCCACAGAAACAAAAACAAAAAAAACCAACCAGTTCTGAATGTGATAGATGAGCTGCATTTAGTCTTCTGTGAAATGTTTTGGACACTGGGAAAAGGTGCCACAGAGTACAGAAAAGATAAATTAAAAAAGAAAAGAGGAGAAAGAACAGCTGAAAACTACTTTGATTCCTGCTAAATTCTAAAGTATATTGTTACAGAGGTGGTTTCAAGCACTTTTTTGAAAAGTGGGCATCACTAAAAACTTGTAGGACTTCATTACACCGTATGAGACTAATCTGTTTCTGTGTCTGTCTGTCTCTCTCAAAGAACAGGAACTTCATAATCTAGTTAAACACACTAATATTACAAATGAGGAAATTGAGACCAGGTAAGTAAACTGAATTGCCCAATTTTACATATATAGTGTCATGCAGGATTTGAATCCAAATCCTGTAACTTCCAGACCATTGTATTTTCTACATATCACTCTATTCAGAGCATTACTGCAGCCAGTTTGGAAATTAAAATTATATATTATAAGTGGATTTCAGCAAGGCACATGACAAAGTCTCTGAGGAGGAGGTGGAGAGATGGTGTTTGAAAAATAATTTAGTTTTCTAGATTATGAGTTGTTTGAGTGACAAGTTCCAAAGTATTCTGCTTAATCAATCAATGGTGAATTGTAAGTAATTACTGTTAAGTATGACTGTTTATATCATACAGTAATTGTATGCCAAGTGTATCTCACCTTTATCTAGTCCCATAACATCTACTGAGTGTTTTAGATACTTTCTTTAATTTGATCTCCACAAAAATCCTTTCAAGTAAGCACTAGAGACATCATTTCCTAAATCATATCTATGGAAAACCTGCCATTTATGTGGGCTGAACAATTGGTCCAAGATCATATTCAATTTGTTCGTGTGGGATACCAGATTAAAATCCAGGTCTGCTTGTCATAAAGGTCTTATATTATTTTTATTACACTTTTTCGTCTTATTAGACAGAATCTTCATTTTCACTTTTTGGGCTAAGCATTTGACCTGGTCTTCCAGAGTCATCTATTGGACAAGATTATTATATCAATTGTATAACAATAAAGAACAGGAGAGGGATTTCTTGGGCATTCCATGGTGGAGGTATAAGCTGGCTGGGATAACATGCTTACTACACTGCCCAGTTGTGATTGCTATTATTTTTCTTCTGAAATCTAACTTATCATCAAGAATTTATCTATGTTAAGTGACTTTATAAAGACAAGAACAAAGCAAAAATACAAAATCAAATTCTTTCTTATTAGAAAGTTTTATAACCACAAAATCTATCAAAGAATATGGCCTAGCTTCACTGTCTTGCTTGAAAGTTGTGTCATTCATGGGACCTGTTTTTCTTTTCTTTTGTAATAGAGTACAATGTCTTGTAAGTTAATACTATATAAATGTAACTTATGAGTACATTTTTATTTTTAACTAGATCTGTGATGTCATTGGCTGAGCGAATTTACATAGAATAAATTTGCTCTGACAATGCATAGGGTCATGTGCTTTGAAAATATAATCCTAAAGAGTTGTGTGTTGCATTGAAAGATTAAATCCAGGAGACCACATACCCAGTACATATAATGGATGTGAGTTTATTTGTGGAGGGATATTTGTATGTACTCATTAATGTGCACCACGTAAACGTGTGTCAATCTATGCTTGAATGTGTGCATCTCCAGATTGCAATATTCATTGCTCATATGCAGACATGTATTTGTATACAGTAGGCATGTTTACTTTGTGTATGTGTGTGAATATGAATGTTCGTATGTATTTGTTTTAAATTTTTCATTGTGTACATTAGGAGACTACAACATTTTTCCCATGAGACATTGTTTAGAATTATCTTTTTAAATATTACCTTAGCCATTATCTAAGAGAAGTATGACAAAAGAAAAAGGTGACCCATAGTAGGGCAAAAATTAAACATGGACAGCTCACATGCTCCAATAATTTCCATACAATGTGAATATATTGAGAAGGAAGCTCTTGTGTTATTGAGTAGACAATGAAAGTTTTATGGAATGATACAGATAAAGCCTAACAGATTTAAAAGGAAATACTACATAAAGAAAACAAATCATTCTTACAATTCTAAGCCAGCATATATGACTGTTTGTAATGTATGTCATTAGATGAAACACCACTCAAAATGAAGGACATAACAGATCCAGCAAAACCAATGATTTCTTCTGAGAGTTTTGCTGCTATCCACAACTGAAGTGCTGAATCACACATTGTTCACAACTTCACTACAACAGCTAGCCAAGGTCATGATTACTCTAACATATGTACATTCAAACATATATGTAGCTACATGTCTGATCCAATGAATCTTTATAATAACTATCATGTCTATGAATGCTAGGCATATTATCCCAATGGAGTATTTTGTCTCTAAATACTCTCTTTTGAAATTCAAAATGGAATTCACTCCTCTCAAATTTTCTGAGGAAAATTAAATGAGTATTGAAACAAGATGTTAGAGCAAACAATATTTAAATTCTCTTATGCTATTATTTATGAATTAACTATGAGATGACTGATGTTGATTTAATATTAGAGGGACATGAACTCTATGTTGCCTTTTCCAGCAGGGACAATTACTTTTAATTGATGGGCAGCTTGGTGTGGCAGTGTGTAGAGTGCCAGTTAGCAAGACCTGAGTTCAAATCAATCCTTAGATGCTTACTAGCTGTGTTAGCCTGGAAAAGTCATTTTTGCCTCAGTTTTTTTGCCTCAGTTTCCTCTCCTGTAAAATAGCAACATAGCAGCACCTCCCAGGTTTATTGTAAGGAACAAATGAGATTATTAAAAGAATTTAGCACAATGTTCGGCACATAGTAAGCACTATATAATGCCAGCTATTTACATTTTTGGTGGCCACTGTCCTTCAACTCCTAAATGACATGGGTATTTAAAATGACAGACAATCTAGATTGAAAAAAATATCCTGTATTCATGACACAAACTGATGTAAACTGATCTATAACTAGCTTGTTAGGCATGTATTCTAGCCAATTAACCAAGAGACTGAGGAGATGCATTCTAGTTAAAGATACAGGTAGTATGCCAAATCATAACTAGTTTGGTGTGGATTTTCTCTATTTCTGTACTGCACATCAAGATGCATAAAAATTCCCTAGGAAATATAATAAGATTGCTGAAGGATGTTTCCATCTTACTGCATATATTATAAATATAAAATTAATATGTTTAAGCAATCCTTCAGAAACAACCATTAAATATATTTGTGTATGTATAAACACACATAAACGTACATATGTATATACAGATACACATATGTGGGTACATACACACATATACACAGATATGTATATATGTATATATATGTGTGTATATATATTATATATATGTACCAGATTGATGAATTTTATTCTCAATATCTCTGTTATTTAAAGTATTGCCTTAAAGAAATAATATATATAAAAATGAATTTGTTAACTTGATAGAATGATAAAGTATGCTTGTACTTACTCTTTTGTTTTCAAGGCTAGTTTTCATTTAATCCCCTTTGATATGCTGATGAGGGCAATTAAGTAAACCATTAATCTGAGAACTGAAATGCCAACATGAACATAATCTACTAATTTGTAGGTTGTTAAAAGACTTCATTTAGGAAGTTGAAGGGTTATGAAATGACCTACCCCTGGATGTTATATGACTAAAACTTCAGCCACATTAGATTAGAGGCAATCATGATAAATTAGTCCTAAAATGCACAGATTTATCTGTTCATATGATCTTTTAATCTTTTCCCATTACATCACAGGTCCCTGCATCTTTGAAAATGTAGTCTAGACCTAAAACTTGGTGCATTTGATTTAGATGATTTCCTTAGACACAGAACTATGTACTCAAGTAATTTATTGTGAGTTCATTCTCCTCTGCCACCCCCACCATGTTATAAAGCTAGGCTGGCTATAAAACCAGGAATGGATTGCATTTCCAGATACCTGGATGCAAGGATATAAGAAAACTAAAAACTAAATAAAACAAAACAAAAATTCAAAAGGTTCTAAACTCCAGATTGATCTCCTTTACCTCAAATTAAAGGACAACTTTAGAGACAAAAGATGGAGGCCTCTCTTCATAGATCCTTTTGATGATGGAGGGAATGATCCCCTGGCCTTAATCTCTTACACATCATCTCTCTGAATGCCATCAAGAGAGAAGATGAGAAGTACAACCAAGAAAAACCAAGACTGTAACCAATCAAAGAGAGCAGTAGTCAACATATGGATAACAGATGTAAAGAGTTATATGTCTCAAGAGTTCTTGAAATCACACCATTGATTCTCTAACAGTCACAGGATTCCCAGGTTCTTCCAGCTGGTGGTTTCATCAATGGTGCTCTAATAATGTGTCACTTCCTGGTTTCATGCACATTATCCCAACTGGGATGGAAATATTAGCAGTCACTGCAAGTTGAAGACGAATTCTACTTTAACACACTTTCATCTCAACTTACTCCTTGAAATTGTACTGGCCAGCTTCTGTTATTGCCCAGTGATCTGGAACTTACTACTATCAAAGGTAGGTAATTTTTATTACTGAGTGTCTCTAAATGCTATACACACAGAATACGTAAAATTTGTATATATTAAATGACATATGAATATACTTTCTACTAAGATTAAATACTATCTCACTTATACATGCAAAAAACCTTCTGATTTTGCTTTTTAACTTTATTTTGAATTTATGGAATAAAGCAAGTATTTCCATAAGTAAGCACAATTTTTAAAAGAAGATGATTTCTCATGTAACTTCAGGTCTACTATGCATACCTTTATATTTCTTTCAAATATCCAACATTATCATGTATATTAATTTTTTCTTCCCTCCCTCCACCCTGGAAATGGCTGCCATTTGACCCAAATACATACACATACACACACATGCACACATATATGTATATTTATACATATATGTGTGCATGATATACATATATACATATATATGTACACTCTCACATAAAATTATTCTATATATACTTCTATAGTTAAAATTTCTATCGATTACTGATTTTGTTGGTTAGATTGCTTTAGGGAGTTAAAGGTAATTTATATCCCTAATGCCTTACTCTAATAGTGTAATAGATGTAGCAATTGACTTGGAATCAGGAAAGTCAGAGCGGAAATCTTAAGTCAGACACTATCTGTGCGATCCTGTGTAAGTCCTTTATCTTTATTCCATCTTAGTTCCCTCCAGTGTGTCACCACTTATTTTTTAAATTTTTTTGATGTGTTTTAATTTTAGACTGCATATGTTTGCAGATCATTCCCAATTTGCAAGGTGGCCTGTAAAACAATGAGTATGATATGTGAAACTAATACAGTGAGCTCATTTGAAATACTTCCCAGAAACTTTTACATGATGTTTCATCAATATTATTTTATTTCATATAAGTATTACATGTCTCTGTGATTAGTTCTTTGACCTATTCATTATTTAGCATTTCATTGCCATTTCCATTTATTTCTATCTACCTTTTGTTTGATTTCTAAACTAAATTCTCTCTTTTTTTGCTTTATGATCTGTAAAACAACAAACATTTTCAGCCTTTTTGGCATTTCTTGCAAGATCTCTGTGATACAATATATGGTCAACTTTTGTAAAAGTTTGATATGCTGCTTAGAAATCTGCAGGTTTTCTTTTTTTTAGCCTCAATTACAAGACCTCATTTTAGTTCTACTTTCTTCCACAATTTACGTTTCCATATTGTCTCTCCTGTTTATTATGCTTTTCCACATCTCCAGAACTGATTGAGGGATGACGTTTCCTGTTACCGTGGTACTCCTTGTTTCCTTGTAACTTAGTTAATGTTGTAGTTAATTTCTTAATACATTTCTGTGCTTATGCATTTGAAGAATAAGGCTATTACTGATACTGGTTGCCAATGTTAGTGTCACATATTTTCCTTGTTTATCCTATTTCTTTTTTCATTTTTGAATATGAGGTTTTGATTTGGGAGACAGAATGAGTGAAATGTCTTTCTTTTTTTAAGATTCACTTGATGTATAATAGGTTTTCTTTCCTTCTCTAAGTTTTATTGTCCATATACTTTCTTTTTTGATGCTCTTTTTTTGAAGGAACTGTTTGTAGAGTTTTGCTTTCTTATTCAATCTGTCACATTTTTACTTTATTGGGTTGTTTAATCAATTTACATTTAAGGTTACGAGAGTTAAGTTTATATTTTCCTCCATTTGTCTCTGTTTTAAGTTATTTTTCTTTTCTACTACAAACATAATGCTTTATTCCTTCAATTCTTTAGATTAACATTTTTTTCAAAGTGGTCCTATTCGTTCTCCTTCTCTTCTTCTCCTTACCAATCTCCCTCCCTCTTATTTGTAAGCTCTTTTTTGGGGGGGTAGGTCCTTACTGCTTCCTTTTTTTTCCCCTGATTTTGATAGTTATTTAGTTTCTCCTCTTCTTTCCCCCTCCCAATTGGTCAAGAAAATACCCTTCTTCTCTTCCCTTTCTGTTATTCCTGTTCACTAGTATTTTTTTTCTTTCACTTTTATGGCCCTTTCTAGAAATGATTTCTCTTTCTGTTTTTGATTTCCATCTTCTCTCTCTGTCTGCTCTAGATCCCAATTCTCTAGATCATGCTTATCTATGAACCAGATATCTTATCTATGCTTATCTAGTCTTTGTCTATTCTCTGAATTGATCAGGGAATCAGAACATATCAGTTACAAATTAGGCACTTTCCCCTTTAGGCACTTTCTACTACTTCCTTGGGAGTTTGCTCAGAGGATTTCCCTTCTCCATTGTGTATCTCCCCTGGCAATACTAATTCTGGCAGATGATAGAGAGCACTGTGTCTCTTGGTCGAATAACCCTCCACCCCATTCACATCATTAATTATGCAACTCTTTTCTAATATATATCTTGGTTACCTCCTCTTCTCCCAATTTCTCTCCAAATACCCTCACTAGGCCTCTTACCTTCCAACACTCCAAGCTCCAGTTTCCATGAGGATTTCCAGATGCTCCCTTCTTGGTGGAGAATGTGTAGATTTTGCAAGCCCTAAACGAATCACACTAAGTAAAATATCAATTTCTCCCTTCATAGAATATCCCTTTTCACCCAGGAGGGTGAATATAGGAGGATTGACCAGTGCAAACCACTCTTAACACTTAAGCAAGGTCTCCTCCTTTTATTTGATGCCTATGTGTTGGATTCTAAGGTAAGCTAGTACACAGGCTTGCTAACATTAGCATGGTTTGTGAGTTCAGATTTGGCAAAATTTCAAGTGTATTTCTAAGCTTCTTTTGATTTCAGGTGTGATAGGCCATAGAGACAACTGAAGTTGTATCATCTTTTGTGTAAAATTTATAATTTTGAGAGGTTTGAAATATTGTGGAAATTAGAGAAAATGCCTAGTCTTACATATTGTCAATCATATAATCTGAACTTGAATATAGATGTTATAGTAAAAATTGTACATCTTGTCTTTATGTCATTTTCTATCAATTCATAATAAAAAAATTTTTTCATGGTTTTCTTTTGAAATAATTTCTTAATTTCCTGTAACATATAATACTTCATGGTGTTCATATACCACAACTTATCCAACAAATCCTCACTTGATAAACATACCCTTTGTTTTAAATTTTTGGTACCAAAAAGCTGTTATGAACATGTTTGTAGTTAAATGTTCATTTCAACTAATTGTTGTTGAACGGGAGCAACTTTTCTTCCATTAAAATATTTTAGTCCTTACTGAGCAGATGGAGAGATGTTTGGAAAGCCAGGGTCCCTAGGTTAGTGAATCTTAAGTCACTCTATGTCAGTAGTTACAAATTCTAACTCTATGTCAAGTCTGGTGCACTGGAAAATACTTCCCTTAAAGATAACCTTTATCCTTATTTGTAGTCAAAGTGGACAATAACTGGCATGGCTCCATGTAAAATCCCTTTTTTTCCATGTGTACAACGTGGGATTTCAGAGTTACTTTGAATCAGGCATCAATCAGCAAATGAATCCTTACATCATTTCTGTCATCAACCACCTACCAATTGTAATGAACCAACTAATGAGATAAATCATTTGGATGATTTTCTACCCTGAGTAGCATGAGATGGTGTTTTCCAATGAATTCCCAGTGTCCTGCTAACTTAGATAAGGTTTTTAGCCTGCAGGTCAGCCTCTCTACTCAGATTAAATGAGCAGAGACTTTGAGCTTACACATAAGGAAGACTGAAGGCAAGACAGATTATTGAAAATAAGAATTCCAAGTAGATACAGGAGCAATGAAGTAAAGCTTTAATATATAAGGTAGTCTGGTTTTCAGCCCAGTTTCAGTGAAGAGGGAGGAAGGGTGGCACAAGTTGATAGTGTAGTTTTTGAATCAGAAGACATGGGATAAAATACTGGTTCTTAGACTAAATACCTGCATGAAACTACTTGATTTCTCTAGAACCCATACTGTTCTAGTTTCTGGGGCATTAAGATGTTAAGTGAGGCTGAGGTTTCAATTTCCAAATTTAGAAAATATGGGGGTTGCACTAGATGGAACATGACCTGGAACATGTATTTCAAGAAATGCTGTGGTCAAAAAATTCAATACATATAGACAAACTGGTGACAAGACTAAGATATAACTAAGCTCCGATGAGAGTAACAGAGGAATATCCTTGAACTATTTTTATTTGTTTGCTTGGTTATATTTTCCAGATAATGAGTTCTGCTGATAATCCCTTGGACAGTCCAAAGTCATTTAAAAAAAAAAATGAGACAGAAAGTAAGACCTTTAATGAAGAAAGGAGACACAAATGCAAAAAGAGAGTGTAGTATTAGAGAAACCTTCCTGCTAGTTCTCTATGTATTTGGGGTCATATGGAAAGACAGTCACCATTTCTAATGTCCCATTATATGTGACAAAATATGAAAGGGAGATGTATGTCCTTTTACATGTTGTCAATAATGATGTAGGTATTCCTGACCTTTGGGCATAAATTTATCATCTCTAAACATTTTCTATTCTCATTGTTCTAAATTGTCAGGTCATTTTAGTAGAGTTCAGCATAAAGGATTTCACAAGTAACCCACAAAAAAAGGCATATCCACAGAAGATCACTCCTACACATACGCCACCACCACCACAAAACAATAGGTATAAGAAACTACGTCAGTCTAATGCAATGAAATTTCCATCTGACTCAATGTTTGCCTCTGTCAAAGAAAATTGATGCTTCATTTCTGAAACAGCAAATAGAATGGAGTAGTCTTAAGCCAGCTAATAAAACTATTTATTTTTTTTAATTAGATTGGTAAATATCATTGTGGTAAGAAAGGTTGTGGCATTTATTAGGGCTACAAGTAGAAGTTGCAGTCTTTCTGTCCTCATAACCTGGACACTCTGCTTTCTGTATTGTACTTTTAGCTGCCTTGAATAGAGCTCATTGGTTCAAATCAATTGTGGAGAATCTTCCTCACCCATAGCTCCCATGCATACTCACTCTCCAGAGCCACTGTAGAGGCATCTATACTTATAAAATGGATCTTGCATGAGGAGACTGATCATTTTCAGCATTGCATATTACATTATTCAACTTTGCTTTGTCATTTTGTTTTGCTTTGTCCGTGGTGGCTATCCATAGTCTCATTTTAGTAGACTAAATTCCATAGTCAATCAATTATCAAGTATTTGTTAAGCAATTACTTTGGTTCAGGCAGTATTCTATGCACTGGGAATTCAGATAAAAGCAACAAAAGAAAAAAAAGCAATTATTTCTTGGAAAGAGTTGACATTAGTGAAATTTGAAGATCATTTGAAGAAAGTGTAGAGGATTAGCCTGGAGGAGGAGATCTAGGTAGGGCCATAATAGCAAAAAAAAAAAAAAAAAAAGGAATAGGATCAATGGATGAAAGTTACAAAGAAAGGAATTTAGGAATTTATTATGTCAGGTGGAAAATAACAGCAACAATGATAGATGATTTCAACTTTCCAAGAATTAGAGCTGTTGAAAAAGGGAATGCTCTCAGTGGGGAGGAAGGGGTGGAGCCATGATGGCAGATTAGTGGGATGGACCTACCCTAGCTCTTCTCCCACAACCTATAAAATACTTGTAAAAATGACTCTAAACAAATTCTAGAGCAGCAGAAGCCACAAAACGGCAGAGTGAAAGAGATTCCCAGCCCAAGACAGTCTGGAAGATTGACAGGAAAAGTCCGTGGCACCAGGCTTGGAGTGAAGTGCAGCCCAACCTTGGTCTTGAAGCAAGGACAGGACCAGAGCAGGCTTCAGGACTCAGAATCACAGGCAGCAGCTGTGGTTCACATATTTCTCAACCCACAAACACAAAAGACAGTCAGTGTAGATGTTCTTTCATGTGGGTAAGAAGGGAGCCTGGTCTGGCCCTAGCCCCAGTCCCAGACTTGGTCTCAGCCTCAGCCCCAGGAAGCAACAGCATCCATTTTTGGACCTCTTGGCCTGAAGACCTTGGGAGTATCCAGCAACTGATCTGGATCTCAGTCCTGAGTTGCAGCCCTGGGGTGAGGAGGAACACTGGCATAGTGGAACTCTTGGAGGTTCTGAAGAGACAAATCTACTTACAGATCCTGGGCAGAAAAGCTTGAGGCTGCTCCCCAGAACATGGTGCAGGTTAGGAGAGGAGTAAACTCCTCTCCCTTGATTGTGCCACCTTGGAAGAACTGAGAACTTGCAGGTCCCTAGAGGATAGCTTCCACTTGACAAAAGACTCAAAAGTCAATTAACTGGTTGAGAAAATGCCCTAAAAAGAGGAAAACATAAGACTATAGAAGGTTACTTTCTTGGTGAACAGATATTTTCTTCCATCTTTCCGGATGAGGAAAAACAAAGCATACCAGCAGAGGAAGATATAACAGTCAAGGCTTCTGCAGCCAAAACCCTCAAAATAAATATTTGACGAGCCCATGGAAGAGCTCAAAAAGGATTTTGAAAATCAAGTAAGAGAGGTGGAGTGTTGAGGGCCAGAGTGGAGTGTGGTTGACAAGATCAGAATAGATCTTGGGGAAACTGTTCTGTTAATGTGCTCATTATCATCCAGAATGATTCTCCATGCCCCGCAGAAGTTATTGTCTCTGTGAGAGAAACAAGAGAATTACCGAAAACAAGGGATATGTAAAATAGATGCCGCTAGGCTCACAGTCTGATTGAATCGGTCTTATCACCCTGACCGATTTAATCCCTAGGGTGGAGACAAGCAGAAGGTAACATAGGCTTGCAGTTTCTGTCTGTAAATACTCAGACCCTCAGATCCATAAAGCGGAGTTGATCACCATCCTGCCTCCTGATTCACTCTTTACTCACAGGATCAAAGACCCAACAATGGTCTGTGGACCCCAACATTTGGTGCCCAACATGAGGTGGGAAATTAGAACAGTTGATCG
Organism: Potorous gilbertii; assembly: GCA_028658325.1. NCBI lineage: Eukaryota > Metazoa > Chordata > Mammalia > Diprotodontia > Potoroidae > Potorous > Potorous gilbertii. The sequence goes on from CM053770.1 coordinate 692,740,897, forward strand.
ATCGTACACAGCGCAGGATCAAAAGCATCCTCCTTTAGCCGGGGAAAAGACGTACCTGCGTGCCCTGAGGGGCCTCAGAACAGGACCACTCCCAGACGAATTTTGGTGCACTCAACCTCAGGAGGACAAGAGAAAGAAGACAACAATCTGTGAGTAACCTGTTCATAACACAGTGAAGTAAGAGGGATAATTTTACTATGGGGCTAACAGAATCAAAAGGCAGATTCTGTTGATAGTAAAAGGCAACTAAGGTAAGGGCAAACCTCGAGGAACCCCTACAGGGGCATTTCGCTTTGTCCAAGGTTCACGCAGGCACAGTAAAATCTCAGCAATGGGGAGAACTTACTGTGTTAACAGAATCAGAAGGTAGATACTGTTCATTAAGAGGTTAACAATGGGTCGGATACTTTTTAAGGGCAGAAACACTCAGGTAGAGGCAGTTGCAGAAAAGGAGGAAGGGGAAAAGGATGTGGATTCCTGGTCAGAGGAAGCCTCAGCACCCCTGAAACCCTCAGCTCCCACAGAACTGCTGCCATTCTATACTCCTCCAGAAACCCCAGATTCCATTAACTCAGGAGGAGTTGCAAGATAATTCACCCCTCTAGATTTTAAATTTTTACAGGAATTAAAACAAGGCACAATCAGTTATGGACCAAGTAATCTTTACATCCTTACATCCTTACATTCAGTCTCTAGACAGCATTTCTCAGACAACCCTATGCCCCACTGATTGGTGTAAATTAGATAAAACTGCTCTTGAAGATTACTTAATGTGGAAATTTGAATTTCACAAAGTATGTTTGGAACAAAGTAAAAGAAATCAAGTCATAGGTCTAATTTGTGCAGAGTATTTCTGACAATCTTTCCTCAGTCTTTGGAATTCTTTCTTGTTGTCTGTATATGTATTCTCTCTCTATGTTCTATGTGAGTGTGTTTGTGTGTTAATCTCTTTCCCATGTTTTCTCTTTCCTTCCCCCTCTTCCCTTCTCTCTGATGACTGCAGCATCAAGGAGGGGTATGGAAGAAAGAGAGAAACTAATCTTCTATTGCTAAAAGGCAGTTTCAGGAAAGCATAAAAGTTTTGGAAAGTTGTTTGTAAAACTCTTTCTACCTTCTAAGCTTGGTCAGGTTGTGAAGGTGGAAAGACAAGAAGAATTCAGGGAAACTTTTTCCCTCATTAGAGAGGCAGGCTGACTAGCATTTTAATTATCTCATGCCTCACCTAAAAGAGAAGTTTTTGTATAATGGGAAATAACCAAAAAGTTATTCTGGTCATTTTAAGTGAAACATGTCACTCCTAAATGGATGTTTAAAACGGATCAGGATTTGTTATATTATTTGGCACTAAGGCAAATTGGAAAAGTGCATAGATGTGAAAAAGACCTCAGCAGAGATAAAATTTTTGAACTCTCCAGTAGAATGGAGGGTACTTGGTGCCGGAGGGGACTTGGTGCCACTGGATAGTTGTCCAGCAATCTCCCTCACTTCAACTGATAAGATTCAAAAGCACTCTCTTTCAAAGAAGGTCTTAAGGAGTAGACACAGAAGTAAAATTTACTTGAGTAAAGGTTAGAACCATTAAGACTTTTTTTGCCCTGCAGTGCCAGCTCATCTAGGACTACAGTGAATTGTAAATCTTATCATCCCAGATTAGATCAAGGGAAGAGAATGCTAAAGAATGGTAGGAAATTTAATTTACCCTTCCCGAAGGGTAGGGGTTGGGTCACAGCAATGACCTTTGGTCCCATCTCATACACAACTGCTAGGGCCTATTTTAGAGGGAAATAGACATGCAGACAGCTTGCTCACACTGACAGTTTTAGAAGCACAAGTATTCCATCCATGCAATCCTCTTGAAATATGGCAAATATATGTCACACACATCCCAGAATTTGGAAGGAATAAATACCTTCATGTGACTATAGACACATATTCAGGTTATACTATTGCCACCCCATTGACTAGGGAATCAACAAAATTTGTTATCCATCATCTGTTTAGGTGTTTTGCAACTCTAGGTATTCCAAAAATTATAAAAACAGATAATGGTCCGGCTTATACTAGTCAAGCCTTTATTAAGTTCTGTCTGTCAGACAGAATACAGCATAGAACTAGCATCCCATATAATCCTACTGGTCAAGTCATTGTAGAACATCCCAATTATGACATAAAAACCCTCCTCCAAAAACAAAAGAAAGAGGGAGAAGGCAAAAGAATAAGAAGAGTTGATATGGTGTTGTATACCTGACACCAGCTAGAGAGAGTGTTATGCCTGCTCAAAAATTTCAAAAAGGCAAACCACATCTCACTGATTGGAAAAAAAGTAAAGGTGAAATGGAATAACACTAAGACAGGCCCTGGGTTAACATGGGGGTGAGGGTATGCTTGTATTTCCACAGGAAATGGTGAAAAATGATCTGGATATTGGAAAGAAACATCCAACCTCTGCCATACCTTGGAGAAGATAAGGATCAAGGAAAAGAGGAAAGAGAAAAGGCCAAGACCACAATGAACCCATCTTTGGATTGACAGGACAATGAAGACACTCATTCTGCTTCTGGCTACCCTTCAGCTGACCACTGCAGCAGAAGGAACTGAGAGGAAGATAGATGAACTTTTTGTACGTAATCCACCTTGGGTTATGGGTGGTGAACTGGGGAGGAAAGATAGAGGCGGTAATTATGGTAGTATATGGGTTTAAGGTTTTTTTGGGAAGCAAATTGAAATAGATTGAATTTTTGCTTTTATGATTGGGAAATAACATGCTTTAATTGTACTATCACTGAATACATTGGTTTTCACAGAGCTAACACTAGCATTATATCTGTAATTATGTGTCCTAGGTTTGTTTTAATGCCTATCAAAAGAGAAGGCTGGTATATGTCTGTATCTGATCAAACTTTTAATCAGATAATGTTGAAAGTAAGACAGAAAAGATGTATAAGTTGCATTATTTTAAGCATTATAAGCTTTGTGGCAGCATTGGCTTCCTCTGTGTCAATTGGTTTATCCATACATACAATTTAATGGATACATTAAGGGAAACTATTGTGGTGGGAAACAAAAGTTGCTGTTTTTGAAACGATTGTTCATAAGATGTGATTATAGGTTCATTGCCATTTGTGCTACTCCTGTCCATTATAATAGCACCATACATGATTTATAGATTAGTCCTCCAAGGGTAATCTTGGTCCCCCAGGAAGCTGCAAGAACAATTTGGGGTTATGATGCTAATACAAATCCCTTTGCATTCCTGTTCCATTGACTCATATCTATATTACCTCTATCCCTTTGTTTCTCTGTATGGCCACCTATTCATGGGTGCCTTCTCTCTTGAGTAAGTTTTTCAAACCCAAGTTATCTCTGGTCACAACAAAAGAAAGGGGGAATTGTTGAGGGTCCGGGTGAAGTGTGGTTGACAAGATCAGGATAGACCTTTGGGGAAACTAATGGCTCTCCATGTCCCCCCCCAGATATTGTCTCTGGGAGACAAACAAGAGAATTACAGAAAACAAGGGATATGTAAAATAGATGCCCCTAAACTCACAGTCTGATTAAATCAGTCTTCTAAGACTTCTAAGACCACTAGGGTGGAGACAAGCAAAATGTCACATAGGCTTGCAGTTTCTGTCTATAAATACTCAGACCCTCAGATCAATAAAGTAGAGTTGATTGCTATCCTGCCTCCTGCCTTCATTACTCACAGGATCAAAGGCTCTTGCTGGACAAGAGCCTTGGATAGGGGGTTTGGGGGACGCCAACAGTGGAGGAAAAGTTGGGAAGAAAAATGAGAGCAATGCAATAAAATCATGAAAAGCAAATCAAAAATTTGCTAAAGGAGACCCCAAAAAATGCTGAAGAAAATAATACCTTTTAAAATAGAATAACCCAAATGACAAAAGAGGTTCAAAAAGCCATTTGAGGAGAAGAATGTTTTAAAAAACCAGAATTAGCCAAATGGAAAGGAGGTTCTATAGCTCACTGAAGAAAATAGTTCTTCAAAAATTAGAATGGAGCATATGGAAGCTAATGACTTTATGAGAAACCAATAAATTACAAAACATTGAAAAAATAGAAGACTCTATGAAATATCTCATTAGAAAAAATCAACTGAACTGGAAATATATTCAGGAAAGACAATTTAAAAATTATGGGACTCCCCGAAAGATCAAAAAATAAAGTAGCCTAGATATCAGATTTCATGAAATTATCAAGGAAAACTGCCCTGAGAGGATAAAATAAATATTGTAATAATCCATTGATTACCTCCTGAAAGAAATCTAAAAAGAAAATCTCCTTGGAATATTGTAGTCAAATTCCAGCATTCCCAGATCAGGGAGAAAATATTTCAAGAACCCAGAAAGAAGCAATTCAAGTATTGTGGAAATACAATCAGAATAACACAAGGTCTATCAGCTTCTACATTAAAGGATCAAAGGGTTTGAAATATATTCCAGAAGTCAAAGGAACTAGGATAAAAAACAAGAATCAGCTACCCAGAAAAACTGAGTAAAATACTTCAGTGAAACAAAATAGTCATTCAATAAAATAGAGAACTTTCAAGCATTTTTGATTAATACAGTAGAGTTAAAGAGAAAATCTGACTTTCAAACACAAGAATCAAGAGAAGTATGAAAAGGTAAACAGGTAAGAAAAATCACAAGTGACTTATTAAAGTTGAACTGTTTACATTTCAACATGGAAAGATAATATTTGTAATCCTTGAAACTTTTCTCAAGTTGGAGGGATTTTAGACATACATATATACATACATATGTACATATATAATATGTAGAGACAGAAAGAAAGACAGTGAGACAGAAAGCACAGTGTGAGTCGAATAGGAAGAAATGATATAAAAAATAAGGGGTGAGAGGAATATATTGGGAGGAGAAAGGGAGAAATGGAATGGTGCAAATTATTTCTCATAAAAGAAGCAAGAAAATACTTTTTCAATGGAGTAGAAAAGGAGAAGAGGTAAGAGGGAAAAAGTGAAACTTACTCTCATCACTTTTGGCTTAAGGAGGGAATAACATGCACATTCAATTTGGTATGAAATTCTATCTTGCGCTACAGAAAAGTAGGGGAGAAGGGGATAAGTGGGCTGTGGAGAGGAATAATAGAAGGGAGGGCAAATGGGAGGAGGGAGTTAATTAGAAGTAAATACTTTTGGGAAGGGATAAGGTCAAAAACGAGAATAAAATAAATGGGAGACAGGATAGGATGGAGGGAAATAGTCTTTCACAACATGACTATTTTGAAAATCTTTTGCATAACTACACATGTGTAGCCTATATTGAATTGATTGCTTTCTCAGTGGGGTTGAATGGGGAAGGAAGAGAAGTTGGAATTCAAAATTTTAGGAACTAATACTGAGAATTGTTTTTGCATGCAACTGGGAAATAAAAAATACAGGTATTGAGGTATAGAAATCTATTTTGCTCGACGAGAGAAGATGGGAAGAAGGGAAGGGAGGACTGTGAGAGAAGGGAAGGAAAATTGGGGGAAGGGGTAGTCAAAATTCATGGTGTCTTGCAGTGGGGGGAGGGGAGAAATAGGGAGGAAATTTGGAACTCAAAATCTTGTGGAAATGAATGTTGAAAATAAAAATAAATTTTGAAAAGGAGAGAGGCACAAAAAGTAATACTCTGCCTCAAAAGTAGGGTCTTCTTTCTCTTTGAACATTTTCAAACAAACACTACATGATGACTTTTCAATTATGAATTGGACTACATGGATTTTTAGGTCTATCAAATTCACAGATTCTGCACTTGTAGTCCTTCTCTGAAAGCTCTAGCCCTGCTTTAAGTATCCAAATGCCTTAATATCTGGCACTGCCAATCAAAGGAACTAATCTGGAGTACAAAGTTCTTGACCACTGTCATCTTTTTATCCCAAACTCAAACATCTTGGTGCATTCCTGTGGTTAATTCTATAATCCATTAATTAATTTTAAAATATTTACTTACATATTCCTTCATTTTATTCACATATGTATTCCATTTTATTTCATTAAAAATTACTTACAAATCCCTTGCCTTCCTCTTTCCCTGATCAAATTACAAGAAAGTAAAAATATTTTATAAATACCAATATATAAAATAATATAAAAAAGATCCCTACATTAAATAAAAGGGGAAAAAAGAAGATTTACTTCAATCTTCACTCTACATATATCATTTCTTTATCTGGAAATGGATAGTATGCTTCATTGTGATTTCCTTTACATTTTTAGTGCTTGCTATATTGATAAGAACTAAGTTTTTCAGATACATAAATACATACACACATATAATATGCATATACATATAATATTTATGTATATATGTATATATACAATGTGTATGCACGTAAAATACGTACATACATATATAGTTGTTATTATATAGATTGTTCTCCTGGATCTAATTACTTAATCTGGCATGAATTCATTTAAGTATTCTAAGATTTTTTGAGGCTATTGACTTACTCATTTCTTCTAGGACAGTAATATTCCTTTAAATTCATATACCGTAATTTGTTCATCCGTCTTGTATTGATGGACATCCCGTTAGTTTCCAGTTCTTTGCCACCACAAAAAAAGCTAATAGGAGTATACACACACAATCAAACATATATGTAAACACAGATATGGACATACACCTATATATGTACAAATATTCATATACACATGTATATATATATATGTGTGTGTTTGTATATATATATACTCCCATGTATGTATGTGTGTATATATATATATATATATATATATATATTCTTTTGTTCTTTAATAAAATCTTTGTCATGTAGATTGAGTAGCAGGATCACTGAGTCAAAGTGTATGTATAGTTGACTAGTTTTTTAGGCATTGATGGAAATCACTTTCTAGAATGGTTGAACCAGTTTACAACTCTATCAACAATGCATCAAAAGTACCTATTTAACCACAGTCCCTCCAGGATCTGTCATTTTCTTTTTATCAACTTAGTCAACATAATGGGAGGGAGGAAGCACCTCAGAGTTGTAGCATTTATTTTGCTAATTTCTATTGATTAAGGACAATTTTTCCCTATATGACTGCTGAAAGCTTGGAAACTTGGAAACTGCCTATTTATATCCTTTGATCATTTATCAATTGAGCAATCACTCTAGTTCAAATAAATTTGTCTTCCCTCTGTATCTTAAAAAAAAGATCTTGTTATAAAAAGAAACTTGATGCAAGTTCTCCTCTTCACTAAAACTGCTTTTCTTGTAATTTTAGTTGTATTGGTTTTGTTTGTGCAAAAAAAAAAATCTAATCAAGAATGTCTATTTTGTGCTATTCCCATCCAGAGAAAAAATTATGGTCATTAATCCAACTTAAGGTTACTGTGTTCATTTTTTCTATATACTATATTCCTTATTTTTCCACTAAAGAGCACCTCTATTTCTTACCCATTAAACATTATTTTGGCCTTTAAGACTTGGTAGAGCAGTTTGAGATAAGATGCTGCTGGCTCTCCTTCTCTTTTCCCCCAATGATTCTCTTATTTTTATAGATCTTTTGTTCTTCAGGATGAATTATTACATTTTTATAGTTCTATAACATAATATTTTGTTAATTTAATTGATAGGAAAGAATAATTAAATTAATTTATTTGTGTTATATTAGCTTGGCCCATCCATATACAATTGATATGCCTCCAGGTAATTATCTCTGTTTTATTTATGAAGAGTGTTTTGAATTTGTGTTCATATAGTTCCTCCTGTGGTTAAATTTCATAACTCAATATCTCTGAATGTATCTACTTTCCTTTATGTCCCATACTTATCTAAGAGAATATACTTGAAAGTAGGGATTACTTATTTGTTGCTATTGCTTTGGTATCATCAGTGACTATAAGACCTACAATGATGGAGAAGCAGAGATACCTCAAAGCCAGGAAAACTTGAGCAGAAGTCTCTCCTCTGACACATAATGACTGTGTGAGCCTGGACAAATGACAATGTCTGTGTTCTCAGCTAACTCTCTAAGATCTTAAATTACAGGAAAAAAAAGCAGTATTCACTGGGAGGTAGGATTTCCTCCTCATGAGAAGTACCCTATCAACAAAATCACACAATTGCAAGCACTCACACACAAAGAGATTCAGAGACAGACAGAGACAGACAGAGACAGACACAGTCAGACAGAGTCAGACAGAGAGACAAACTCATATTTCTTTATGAATTCTATGCAATTTTTGATGGTTGTTGTGTTGATCAGAGCTCCTAAGTCTTTCAGAATCACTTTTCCTTAAAATATTGTTACTGTATAGATTATTCTACTCTATTTGGTTGCTTAAATTTGCATCAGTTCATATAAGTCTTGCAAGATTTTTCTAAGCCTATCTTTTTTGTCATTTCTTATAGTACAATACTATTCCTTTACATTCATATACAGAAACATATCATCTTCACACGTAATCAGAAAGACAGAGACACACAAAGAGACAGAAATATACATACAGAGATGAATAGAGACATAGGGAGACAGAAAAAAAGAGAAAATGACAGACAAAAATGCATATAGAGAGACAGAGATGAGAGATAAAAACAGATACAGGGAGACAGGGAAAGTGGCAAACAGAAAAAATAACATAGATATGGAGATGAGAGAGAAAGAGAAACAGAGATAGTGAATTATAGAGTACTAAGCAAAATGTAACCCCTGGGTCACAGTTAAAAAATACTCATTGAATTGACTCTAGTAATGGTTATAATAACCTTTGAATAGTTACCAGGGGAGAGCAGATTTGTGAGTTAAGGCACTTGCTTGAAGAAACAGAAATTATGTAAGTGAATGACTTACCTTACCTCTAAGTGTAGCCTTATAGTCAAGAAAGAAGTAAGGTTGTCCAGTCATTATGTTCCTGGTTTCATCTCTGGCTTCAACCTTAAAGCCGTAAGAAAGGGCGTCCAAAATCTGGATATTCTCAAGTTCGCTTGTTCCTCAACTGTACCAATGGTAGAATTAGAAGGTGATGCCAAGGTTCGTCAACTGAGCATACACTTCAGTGTATTGTTATTGACAAGCATCCCTCTTAGCTTTTGAGAGATTTATTGAGTTGGAGGGGGTTTAATGGAACCCCAAATCCTTTCCTCAAGTAACATATTTAACACTTTATGATGTGACTTGAAATCATTCCATTCTATAAAATGAGATTCTTGAACCTTTTAACTTCTAAAGGCCTATGAGGTTCTAAATCTATAACCTTATGATCCTACTGTCTATGTGACTCTAAACACGTAGTAGTGCCCCTTCAGGTCTTACCTCACCTGAAAAAGGAGACTGTTAGATTAGGCATTTTTAAGATCCCTTCCAACAATCGAACCTATGCTTCTGGCATAGAGCAGGCATTTAAGAAATGTTTGTGTATCAAGTGATTTCTACAGGATATGTTTTGGGAATTTACACACACGCACATGTGCGCACTTAGAGATATAGTGAGTATGCCTTTAAAACCCTTGGAAACTATGGAGAACTTTAGAGGGTCTAATGAGAAGCAAGTATCTAATTATAAAGGAAATATCTGGAACAAAGATCACAGTATTTGAGAAATCCAGGAAGAAGGTATTTATCTCTTTACCTGCAGAATTCCTTCATGATTGTTGTGAGTTTCAGAGAAGAGCAAATTGGTTTAAACAGATGCATAAGGGACCTCTGAAAGATTTAGATTCATTCTGAAATAATTGTTCACTGATTTACAATAGAAATGACATCCTGTTGTGATCTCTGCAAGTACCTATAGTGCTGCCAAAGCATACAGGAGCACCAGAGATGATTAAGAGAGCCAAGAAAGAAAGTCTTACAAATACTTATTGGATATAAGGGAGACAAAAGAGGTTTGTAAGTTGCATGTTTATAAACAGGCGTGCAATATATTAAGTGCCTATTATGTTCCAGTCTCTGTACTAAATTCTGGGAATACAAAAAAAGAAGAAAAGAACAGTCCCTGTCCCCCAAAAGCTTAAAATACTAATGCAGAGACAATGTGCGAAGAGATATATACAGCTATATAAAACCAGCTATAAACAGGAGAAATGGAAAATGATTAAAAGAGGAGAGTCACTGGAATTGGCAGGGGTTAGGAATGGTATTCTGTAGAATATGGGATTTGAATTGGGGCTTAACAGAAGTCAGGGAAGTCAATAGTGGCAGTGGAAAAGGGAGAACATGGCAGGTAAGGGGGACAGCCAGGGAAAATGCTCTGAGTCAAGAGATTCATATGTATGCATCTCCTTTTATGAAGCCTGCTTCTCCATAGGTCTGACTCTTTGTGTATGCATATACATATACATGGATTGTGTAAATAATATATATGTGTGTGTTTAGATAGATAGATAGATAGATGTTCATTCTTTGTTGTCAAGGAAGACCATGCCATCAGAGAAATGATGACATGACTTGCACTTGACTTTGTTTCGAGTGAGGGAAGGCTGTGCAGCTCACCAGCCTCACCTCTCTTCCAGAGCCATCTGAATCCAGTGAACAAATATTCATAAGGATGACTGGAGATGACCTAGGATGAGGCAGTTGAGGTTAACTGACTTTCCCAAGGTCACACAGCTAGTGAGTGTCAAGTGTCTGAGGTGAGATTTGAACTCAGGTCCTCCTGACTCCTGTACTGGTGCTCTATTCACTGTGCCACCTAGCTGCTCAGATAGATAGATAGACATAGAAAACTTCTTACATGTAAAGCTCCAAAATCCAATTCTATTAACAGTGTATGCATGTGTGTATTTTTGTGTATGTGTTTTTGTGTGCATTTCCATGTATATGTATATGTGTGTGTGTGTGTGTGTGTGTGTGTGTGTGTGTGTGTGTGTATTTTGGTATGTGTTTCTGGCCCAGAATATCTCAATATATTTAAATGCAATTTGCAAAAATGATTTTAGAATGACATATAACTGAAAGTTAAGGGGAAAAATGTTAAGTAATAGCCAGACTTTCAGGGAAATGAAATCAAAACCTCACAATTCAATATATTTCACCAAATATAGGGACATATTTTTGAAGGCATGTTGCTTAATTCTGGAGCAACTGGTATTTCTTCAAGAAGTGAAATATGAAATAAGCCATCTGTCCTGACAAGGCAGATTTATGCCAAATTTCTTCGGAAGATTTAAGTGGGCATCAAAGTACAAGCAAATACTGCTTTCTATATTCTGAATGACATGTCAACTCTTGCTGACATCTTTGTTCATCATAAAATATGGTTATCTAGAGTCTTGTCATTGGTGAAATAAATCTTCCTGAAAAGCTGCCTGCCTTGCCAAGGGGGAAAAATGGTAGGGTCTCATTATCTATTCAAGCAAATAGCTTCAATTAGGGTGAGAGGTGCACAGTTATGGAAAATCTAGCACTTTTTGGAAATGAATAGAAAGCCCAATGATCAGTACGCCAGAAGATCTAGGGAGTTTTCCTCATCTTAGAAGTTACTTAAAACCTAGCCCAGGGTGGAGCTGACCTCAAAGATCAGGATGAATTATAACATTTGCAGAGATGATATATCCATTAGGATATGAGCAGTAGTAGGACAAAGGCTGATTTTGAACCAGGATTGAGATGATTCCAGCTAGGCATGAAAGTACATATATGTTCTTGAAGTCTAACTGTGTAATGTTTTGGGATTCTGGAATGTCTGGCAACATTCTAAGGAAAATCATAGCAGATAAAGGTTTGAATTCTGTGCTTGAGTAAAACTACAAGAGAGAAAAAACAATCTTGATATTCAAGGTCAGCTTTCAAGAAGTCAAGAATCTATAGATTCAGAAAATCAAATTCACCAATTCTGATTACACAGCTTGGAGTATTTCCCCTTGTGTTCCTTGTTCTTTACTGGAGTAGGAGCTCAGGAAATAGATTTATTTTAAGATTTTTACACAACTTTGAGTGGAATTTTTGATAGCAATAATTTCAGGAAACACTAGTTTTGGGGCAGGATATGAGTATATTAAGTCAAATGATGGCTATTGTGAAAGAAAATGTATGACATTTTTCATACTATAGGGACCAAAATAGTTCATAGTTATCAGAATTACATTTTCTATGAGATTATGTTCCTATCAAAGTAAGCAACCAACTCACAGTGAGAATATGCTAGAAGTGTTAAAGGAAGGAGATTAGAGGCTGTGCTACAGGAATAAAGGAAGAGGGAAATAAAAGCAGAGTGATAGCCTCTGGGAGCCCAGGAATCCCAGTGTGATTTTGCAGTCCCAAAGAGGAAGAATGGAAGATGTTTGAGTGACACAGAAGGTGAAAGCTGCAGCCATCAGTTGATAATCAGAGCAGATACCCAGGTACTCCATGATGGGAACTTCTTTATCATTCGTCACATTGGGTTTGGAACTGTGATTTTCCTCCTAGTTTAAAGGAATGAGTCTTGAAAGCTGCTTGTTTTGGTTACTGTTGTAAATGTTATTCTGATTGGAGTCAAGATCAAATTTATTTAAAAGTGAGGGGCAAATGTATTTATGCCAGTGTATAGATATACAGATATCTCCATGTCTCTCTACATATAGATGCATCTATCTATCTATCTATCTATCTATCTATCTATATATATATATATATATATATAAAAAACTACTTTTAATTTATTTTGAAATTATATCCTGTTTAAATATTTTGCTATTTCAATGCATTATTTCTGGCTTTTTAAAGTTTAAGTTAGTTTTTATTAAAGATTCTTACCTTTTTGTTTAATGTCATAAACCCCAGTGGTACTCTGGTATAGTCTATCAACCACTTTTCATAATAATCTTTATAATGCATAAAATACATAGAATTATCAAGGACGCTAGTTTAGTACAATTCTGTTGAAATAGTATAAATGAAATATGCCTGAGGCAGAGCCAAGATAGTGGAGTAAAATCAGTGACTTGCTTGAGCTCTTCCCCAAGCCCCTCCAAATATCTATAAAAAAGAACTCTACCCAAGAGCAAAAGATAGAAAGAGAAATCCCATTTAAAGCTAGGGTAGACACTGTAAAATCTACCTGCCAAAACAAATCCAGGAACTATATGAACACAATTACAAAACACTTTTCACTCAAATAAAGTCAGATCTAAGTAAGTGGAAAAATATCAATTGCTCATGGGTAGACTGAGCCAATATAATAAAAATGACAATTCTACCTGAATTAAATTACTTATTCAATGCTGTAACAATCAAACTATCAGGTAATTATTATCTAGAACTAGGAAAAATAATATCAAAATTCATCCGGCAGAGCAAAAGGTCCAGAATATCAAGGGAACTAATGAAAACAAATGCTAGGAAATGTGACCTAACTCATCACATCTCAGACTGTACTATAAAACAGTAATTATTAGAAAAGAACTCTAACAACATCTAGAGCTGCAGAACCCACAAAATGACAGAGTAAAAAAATAAAATCTCCTGTCTAAGACAGCCTTTAAAGTTGAAAGGAAGGGTCTATCATATTGGGCTGGGAGTGGAGCCACATCAGCAAAGACAAGGCCAGAGCAGGCCTCAGGGGACAGCATCACTGGCGACTGTGGCAGTTTTTAGACTTCTCTACTCACAAAAACCAAAGACCATTTAGAAGGTCAGTAGTAAAACTCTGTGGAACTTGGGTGAAAGAGGAGTTTAGTCCACTTGGGCTCCAGCCTGAGGCCTGGGGTTGAGAAGATGGCAAGAGTGGCAGCAACAGCAGCTACAGCACTTCTAGGGTTCTAGACAGTAGGGGATTTAACAGCTGATAGACCCCTGAAGCCTGGGATGGTACACCCACCATGACCCCCACTGGAAGCAGAATCTTACCTAGACAAATAGTTAAAAAGTCAAGTATTTGGCTGGGAAGATGAACAAACAGCATTAAAAAACAAACAAACAAACAAAATAACCTCAGACTAGAGAATCTTAATTTTGTGACAATGAAGATCAAAATATATAACCAAAAGAAGACCACAACCAAAATTCCTACACCAAAAGCCTCCAAGAAAAATAGAAATTAGTCTCAGGCCATGGAAGAGCTCAAAAAATGATTTTGAAAATCAAGTAAGATAAATAGAGGAAAAATTGGGAAGAAAAGTGAGAGTGACCCAAAAAAAAAAATCATGAAAAATGAGTCTATAGCTTGCTAAAGGAGACCCCCCCCCCTCCAAAAAATAGAAAGACAAAAGCACCTTAAAAAATAGCCTAACCCAAATGGAAAAAGAGGTCAAAAAAGCCAGTGAGGAGAAGAATGCCTTAAAAAGCAGGATTGGCCAAATGGAAAGGAAGGTCCAAAAGCTCCCCAAAGAATATAATTGCTTAAGAATTAGAATGGAGCAATTTAAAGTTAATGACTTTATGAGAAATCAAGAAATATAAAACAGAACAAAAAGAATGAAAAATAGAGAAGACAATGTGCAATTGGAAAAACCACTTATCTGGAAAATAGATCCCAGAGAGATAAAATAAAAATTATTGCACTATCTGAAAGCCATGATTAAAAAAAGAGAGAGAGTCTAGACACCATCTTTCATGAAATTATCAAGGATAACTGCCCTGATAGTTTGAAGCCAGAGGGTAAAATAGAAACTGAAGGAACCCACTGATTACCTCTAGAAAGAGATCCCAACATGAAAACTCCTGAGAATATTGTACCAAATTCCAGAATTCCCAGGTCAAGGAGAGAATTTTGCAAGCAGTCAGAAAGAAACAATTTAAGTATTGTGGAAATACAATCAAGATAACACAAGATGTAACAGCTTCTACATTAAGGAATTGGAGGGCTTGGAACATGATATTCTTGAGGTTAATAGAGCTAGGATGAAAGCATAATGCTTCTGTGGAAAATGGACATTCAATCAAATAGAGGACTTTCAAGCATTCTTGATGAAAAGATCAGAGGTGAATAGAAATTTTGACAGAATTAAGAGAAGTATGAAAAGGTGAACAGAAAAGAGAAATCATAAGGGATGTATTAATGTTGAACTGTTTGCATTCCTATATTGAAAAATGATATTTGCAACTCATGGGAGCTTTCTCAGTGTTAGAGTTGTTGGAGGAAATATAGATGAATAGATTAGATACATAGGTAGGTAGATTAGATAGATAGATAGATAGGTAGCACAGGGCGAGTTAAATATAAAGGAATCAAATCTATAATATAAAATAAAGGGTTGAAAGCAATACATTGGGAGGAGAAAGGGAGAGATAGAGTGGGATAAATTATCTCACACAAAATTGGCAAGAACAATGGTTCTCAATGGAAGGGAATATGGGGGAGGTAAGAGGGAGTGAGTGAACCTTACTCTCATTGAATTTGACTTAAGGAGTGAACAACATTCATGCTCAATTGGGTATCTTACCTGACAGGGAAATAAAGGGGAAGGGGATAGGGGGTGGATGATAGAAAGGAGGGTAAATTAGCAGAGTGGATAGTCAGAAGCAATCAAAGGGAAAATAGAATAACTGAGGTTGGGATAGGATGGAGGAAAATATAATTAGTCTTTCACAACATGATTATTATGGAAATGTTTTGCATAACTATACATGTATAACTTATGTTGAATTGCTTGCCTTCTCAATGAGGGTGAGGGGGAAAGGAGAGAATTTGGAACTCAAAGTTTGAAAAAACAAATGTTAAGAATTGTTCTTTAGAAATGTAGCTTGCCCTACAAGAGAGTAAGGGGAATAGGAGAAGGAAGGGGGTGTTACAGAAGGGAGGACAGACTTGGGGAAGGGATAATCACAATTCATGACATCTTGGAGGAGGGGAGAGATGGGGAGACAATTTGAAATTTGAAATCATGTGGAAATGAATTTTAAAAACAAAAAAAATAATTAAGGGAAAAACAGAAGTAGGAGACAAGTAAGATCAACCTTAATCCAAGTGTAGCATACTATTCATATTTTAAAAAATAAAACTGTAAAGATTGGTTGTAGGGATATAGTGAAAGGCTTTAAGGGCATACTAAGTATGTAATTTTTTCATTTGCTTTTTACAAAAAATGAGAAATACACCCAAATATATGATATATGTGAATATAATTTAGTGCAAATATGCATCATACATGCATATACATAGACATTCATTTACATATATATGTGTGCATATATACATACACATGTACAAATATATTTACATATATTCATTGTCTGGACACTTTCTTCCTATTCCCTGTTTTTTAGTCTCTGGTTCTATATTCCTGATACACTCACTCAATTAATCTATCACTAAGCATTTATGAAGTGTTTACTATATACCAATTTTTGGACTGGTATAGAAGTATAGTAAAAGTAAAGCAGTGCTTGCCTTCAAGGACATTACATTCTATTGAAGGAGACATCCATGTGAATGAACATTTATCTATATCTACCAAACCAGCTACACAAAAGAGATACTCAGTATTTTGCTTCTCTCTCTCTTTTTTTTTTGAAGAGGGGAAGTCAAGGCAATTGGGTTCAAGTGACTCACCCAAGGTCACACAGGTAGTAAGTGTCAAGCAACTGACCTTGGATTTGAACTCAGATCCGAATGACTCCAGAGCTGGTGCACTATTCATTGCACCACCAGGAGAGGGGATATCTTGAAAGGCCTCCTATAGAAGGTGTCACTTGAGCTGAATACTGAAGGAACAGAGGGGAGGCATTTTCCAAGTGCTTGGTAAGGAAGGAAAACATTCCTGGGGGAACAGCAAATATAAAGTCATGAAACTGGAAGATGGAGTGTCATGTGTTGGAAGCAATCTGTATACTTAGTAGGACTGTACAATAATGAAGCAGCAAATACATAGTAAGATAGTAAAGGCAATTGGGATTCTGGCTGTAGTGTTATTCCATTGTCAAATCAAAGAGTTAATATGCGTTGCTAGAGAGGATAAGGAGACACCAACATTTATTCATACATTGAGTAGGTCAAAATCTTTTGGGAATGTCTTTAGTCACTATGTGTGGCTTGGGTTGTAGGGGACAAAGACTTCAGATAGGGTGTAGGTGAAATAAAAATCATTTTTCAAATAGTATAAGTGAGAAGTAATTAATGCAAATCAGAGGTAAGTTTGAACCTCTTGTCCAATTATGAGATAGATTTGCTTGTCTTTCAGATGTTTGGGTTCTGTGGGGAAAATTCCACACTTTAATTTATTATTAATATTATTGTGTCAGTTTCCCATACTCTTCTTAATCATTCCTCCAGTATGTCACATTCTACTGCTTAATCACTAGACATTTGTAAGCCTCTGTCACTGTGTTCAGTTTTTGGTATATAAAGACATGAGTGGAACAGTCAACCTAAAGCCCTTACACGGTAACAAAAAAAGTTTCATCTTGGCATAGAGTTAACATATCACTCTCAAAGACCATGTCAACAGATTCACACTCTGAATATCCTGCCATGCTGCAAAGGACTCCATGATGGGTTAAGGAAAGACTAGCCTAGCCAGAGCAAGTTCCAAGTGAATCACTACCAGTCTGGACACAAGGCAATTCCATTTTTGACCATGATAACTTTCAGAGACCATCAGTAAATCAGGGCAGGTTTACAAATTTGCAGTGGGAGAGTGGACACTGAATATCTTCCATTGAAGCAATCATATATCCCCCAAATGTTCTTTACTTTGCTACACCATTTGGATAGGTTTTGAATCCATTTGTTAATATATGAATGTTATCTACAGAATCAGGAAATGGAAAGGAGTATAGTTATTACCTGAATGGGAATGATCTTTGGAATCAGCTTCTAATTACTGGAAGTCTAGAAATCAAACAGAATTTTGAATTGGAAGCACATGAACAGCTTTGACTGAACTGATTTTTTTCTGAAAGTATGGTCTTTTCTATAACCTAATTTTTTTAAATCAGTCACAGTTGTTTTTTTGTTTTGTTTTGTTTTTTAGCCTAACCCTTTTTAGCCTCTTATTCATATAGAGAAAATGTGAAGTAGTAGCCAGATTCTCGAGCTTAGAATCAAGACCTGAGTTCAACTATAATCCAACACACATTGTATGGCCCTGGTCTGTATTCTGTCTGAGTACAAGCAATGAAACAGCATGAATCTCTTAAGTGGCTGTTATGATCCAGGCCCCATGAGATGAGCTGAGTTGAGGGAGAAATCACAGATCCTCTGCATATTTCAGAGCTTGTTGTAGCAGCAAGCACTCCAGCCTACACAAGATGGCCTGCTGCACAGGTTCTTAGATCTGCTTTTCTAAAATGAAAACAACTTTTCAGGGGCCAACAATTTTCTTTAATTGCATTCATCAACAAAGAAAATATAAGCAGAGAAATAAAGATCAAGAGACAGGGGTTCTAACTGTCTGACCATAAGCAGTACATACATCACAGATCCACCGACAGATCCAAAAGTCTGACCATTACATATATACATACCTAGTTACCAGAGAGAGAAGTACCAACATCTGGGTTTTCAAAGCTGGTGGACTCCTTCAGGGCTACCCAGATTCTCATCTGGCACAAGAACCTTCTTCCAAAGAGTAATCCCCAAAACAAAACCTCACCTTAAAGTATATATATATTTTTCAGATCTGTAGGGCATGACCTTCATGACCCAGTCCCTCATTGGAGATTAACAAACAATATGTGAAGCCTATTAATGGTTAGGGAAAATCTTTAAGTCAAATTGACAATATATTTCTCCAATAAATAGGATGCTATTGCATATTAGACTGGTGTGTATTTCAGAATGACTTAACTATTGACTGAGTTTAATAAATAAATCTGAAATTTCTGTGCATGCTCTAAAACAAAATGTATAAATATCATGTTCTTTCATTTAATTACAAAGGTTGAAAATTACTTTATCTTTCTGTGTACCTCCCTGAACTCCCCTTGAATCTTCCCACTTAACCTGGTCTTTCATATTCAAATTAAACCTAGCCTGGTCCTCCATTAATCTTCCCACCTGCTTCCCACCCAAGATCTCCACTGTCGGATACTTCCCAATTTCCTCCAGCTGTTTCCCATCCTTGATTACCTCTAGATCTTTCCCACAGATTTTCTGTATTTAAATTCCATCTTGCCTCCATGAAGATGTTCATATTCAATCCAGCTCTGACTGTCTAGCTGATATGCTATCTGGTCTTCTTGTTAATAAAAGCATTTCAAATGCTTAGGCTCCTTAAGAGTCAACCCAATATGGCAAATCTTTAATAAACTTTGTTTTTCTTTAGCTTTAAAACAAAAGAAAATTATTTGTCTTCAAACCATATCATATCCAAATCAGATAAACTACATAACATCAGCAAGTTCAGTAATTTCAATTGCAACTGACATTTATTAAGTGCCTATATTGTGAGAGACATGCTTTAAAGAAAATCTAACTTTCAGAGAACAGTCTGCCAGAATCCTTCTTAGAATTCTATCTAAATGTTTATGCATTGTTACTATATGAGGGATAGGAACTAGAATTGTGAATTAACATATATAGGGAAATCCCAGGTCAAGAGTCCCTCTCTACCACTACAATATGGCACCTTTCCTGTAATTTTACCTTTGTCTCAGAGCACAGAGATATCAAGGGACAAAGTAGGAGTACACAGCTAGCATGTTTCATAGGTAACTAGAATCCAGGTCTTTCTGTCTTCAGAGGGAGTTTTTTTTTCTTTTTTTAATCTTCTTACTATGCCATGTTGCTTATATAGTGTTCTTTTAAAATTACAAGTTGAATAGTCTTTGACTGTTTTGTAAGGTAAGAGGTTTTTCCAACCTCAAAACAAAGTCAGATTCAATACTTGAGACTGAGATTCAGTGGGTGTCAACTACTAACAAGAAGAAATAGTATACTAAGCTACCATAGTAATTTTTCCTTAAAACAGAAATCTAAATATGAGATTCCCCTGTTCAACAAGCTCCAATGGCTTTCTCTTGGATACAAGGTCAAATATTGACTACTTTGTTTAGTTTTCAAAAGCCAACAAGAGTGATTACATTCGGTAATCTCACCAACTGTCCTCCTCTCTTTTCTTTACAATGCCAGTCTATCTGCCATCTCTACGTGTTGGCCCTGACCCTCCCTCTAACCTAGAATATACACTTTTCCTTATCTCCTACTCATTGGTTCTCCCTCTTTTTAAAGACTTTTTTTTAATTTAACCTTTTCTGATCTTTACTCTCCATGTCCCAAGGCCTTTCCTCCCCAAGTACATTGCATTTAACAACCTTGTATAGATTTAAATTTATTAACTTTATATTTATGCTATATTTTCTCAGTTAGGATGTAAGGTTGCTTTAAGATATTTCTTCTTTATAATGACACTACTGGCCCATAGCATAGTCCCTGGCACATAATTGATGGTTAATAAATGCGTTATGATCAATTATTTGATTGAGCCACAGCCATCATTCATTGGCTTGATGTATGCCATAACAGATACGGTAGAGTGTTTTTCTTCTGTCAAACCTTTCATGATTTCCTAAGTGTTTTGGAAATTGTCCTATTTTACAACATAGAAGATCGAGCATTATACAAGAGAAAGGGTAATAATATTGGACACCTGCCTAATGGATTATATCTATTAGGACGCTAAACTCCCAGTCAAGAAGCTGAAAATTCTATGAAATGATTCATGTCCATTAGGAAACAGTAGAACCTCTAAGCATGGCATCATTTTTCTCATGTCCAAGGACTATAGACTCACATTATATGGATGAAATATTCATTTTCTAGGCCAGTCGATCACATCTCTAATTAGGAATTTTTCAGCTAGAGCAATTTCCGTGCCAGTAATTGGTATGAAGTGATTTCATAATCAAGTATGTGGATGAGGGGAGAGGTCTGCCTTCAGCTAGCTCTGTCCCTTGACTGTTCTTGAGAAGGACATATTAGGATGTCTCCTGCTGAGGCATGGTAAGTTCTGTATGTTCTTTCTATAGTCAGCACCCTGGGTCAAAGTTCTAGCTGTCCCATTGTGGTGAGGGCTCTGATAGCCATAGTATCTATTCTTTGTTGAGAATAGAGACATTATTTCAAATTATATCTTAAACAGCCAAGAAAAGTCTTAAATGTGGGGGAGGAGGCAAGGAGGAGGGGGATTAGAAGTTCTCTACTCCTCCTGCAGGGATCTTGATAGAATCGATAAAGGCTCATTTATCTGGGAATTTTCTCAGCTTCCTTGAAGAATATTACTAATTTTATAAGCATAGTCTTCTGTTGAAAAGTTCCTGAAAATTGATTTGTTTTCCACAACTGGGTCAACCGAAATTTGTTTATTTTTTATCTTTTAAGAAAAAATTCAATCATGTTAGTCTCAAGTCAAACACAAACATATACATAATATAACATATACATAGATAATATTTGGATGTTTTCATGCTTATATGCATACATGTATATACACAGATATATGTAGGTGGTACAGTGGGTAGAGTTGTGGGAGTGGAATCAGGAATACATGAGTTCAAATTCAGTCTCAGACACTTACTAGTCACATGACTCTGGGCAAGTAATTTAACTTCACTGGCCTTAGTTTCATCATCTACAAAATGAGCAGGAGAAGAAAATGGCAAACCACTCCATTATCTTTGCCAAGAAAACCCCAAATGGGGTATCATTGAATGACATTCTGCCATCAAAATAGCTAATGTTGGGACCTCCCTTATGCCTTATTAAATTATATTATGATATCCCTTCTCCCCTTTGCCCCTGTCCTTATAATGCCAGAAGAAAATGACAGCAGAGATACTGGCTGTAAAAAAAAAATGCGGATCCATGCTGATATTCCCTTTCACCATTCTTTAAGATGAAAAAGAAAACACAAATTGCAATTATTGTCATGTTTATTGTGGTAGAAGGACATAATGGTTTTAATTTATAGAAACAAACTCAAGATGTTTAATGTAAAAGTTTTTCAATGTTAGCAAAGTCAATATGGATTTTGAAAAACAACATTATATTAAAATGCAAGGGAGAATATGTAAACATCTTATTGCTAAGTCTTGTTTTTTTTTTCCAAGAAAGCTCCTAATAAGCAAAAAACAATTGTATCATCCCTGGCCTGTAAGAGATCCTCATGTGCTCATGTACAATGAGAGGATGCAAAATGAGATACCAGGCAATGAAACAAGTAGGCCAACCTGCTCTAATCCAAGTGTCAAATAGGCAAGGCAAAACAATTGACTTTGTGTGTGTGTGTGTGTGTGTGAAAGGAGAGGAGAAGAGAGGGGAGGGGAGGGGAGAAGAAAGAGGAGAGTTTTGTTGTTTTACAAGAGTGTCCCAGCAGACATACAGTGCCAAAGTTTCAAGCTGACTTCTTCTTGTCAAGGAGACAAAATGCATCACACCCCCTTAATATGCGTGGTGCAGTTTTTTCCCTCACTAACTAATTTCCGAAAAGATATGGCCTAATGCCTTTCCAAAATCATTTATATTTATGCCTTCTGGGCTCCAAGACTTCATCTTTTACATGTGTATGAATGAAATTGTTATTCATAGGTGCAAACTTACAAAGGGTATATCATTGCATGTTACTGGCAAAGAGACTGATTCCTATTAGTCTGGTTTAAAATTGTCTCTGTGTTAGATATACAAATAATAACATTGATTTTTGTGAAACTTTATTACAGTACTTTGCTGTACCCAAAATTGGGTGATGATTTTAGTTGAACTACAGATATCATGGATCCAATCCAAATAAAACTAAATTAACCCCTTTAATCCAACAAAAATATTTTAAGCACTTATTGTATACCAGGTGTTTGATATAAAGAAAAGCCAAATAGAAAAAAAGAAAGGTTTCTGCTCTCAACTATGTCAGTAAATACCCCAAAATAAACAGGGAGGGTAGCTATCACAGGTTCTTAGATCTGCATTCATAAAAGGAAAGGCAACTTTACAGGAATTAACAATCACTTTAATCAAGAACATGTCTCATTCCTTTAACAAATACTTATCATTCACCTAATTCAGGGGAGACAGCATCCTGAACTTCAAAAAAAATACAAACAAATCAAAGGTCAACAGATATGGCTTCCTCTGCCTGACCATAATTCAAAAGACAGGTCCAACTGTCTGACCATAGTTACCAGAGAAGGAAGTACAGATATCTGGGTTTTCAAGTCAAGGGACACCTTTACCAGCTTCACAGAGTCCTCTTCTGGCCAAACAAACATGTCCAACCAGTAAGCCCCAAAGTAAAACCTCAACTCAGAGTATTTATACCTTTATCTTAGAGCCATAGGTCATTACAACTTTTGAGAACCAGTGCCTCATTAACAAAAGGCTTGAGCCTTCCCACGAATCTTTCCTAATGAAACTGCCCTTAATGGACATGCGTATTAATGGGTGAGGAAGATCTTTAATTACATTAAAATGATTAACAACACAAATATATATATATATATATAGTAGTTTTTACTCCTAGTAAGGACTCTTGATTGATCAAGTCAAGATTCAATCAGAAGCACTTGATTATACTAAAACAAAAATGGCAAAAGATGTCAACTCATGTATACAATGTGGGGTACTAAAATGACAAAATATATCTCAAAATAAGTATCCATGTGGTACTGAAAAAGTCCTTTAACCTCTCTGATCCTCACTTTGCAAATCTGTACCATGGAGAAAATGATAATACCTTCCTGACAGAGTAACTGTGAATGTAAAATGTGGTAATCTGGGCAAACCTTAAAGCGCTAT
>CM053770.1:692764605-692803419 GCA_028658325.1 Potorous gilbertii
GATGTAGTAGTAGTAGTAGTAGCAATAGCAAAAGTCGTAAGAGTGCTAGTTTAGTATCATCATAGTAGATAATTACTAAATCATAGGACTACTAAAAGTAGCACGGTGGTGCTCATGGAAGAGGATGTAGTAGTAGTAGTAGTAGCAATAGCAAAAGTCGTAAGAGTGGTAGTTTAGTATCATCATAGTAGATAATTACTAAATCATAGGACTACTAAAAGTAGCACGGTGGTGCTCATGGAAGAGGATGTAGTAGTAGTAGTAGTAGCAATAGTAGAAATAATAGTAGAAATTGGGAAGCTAGATTGCACAGTGAAGAGAACGCCAGGTTTGGAGTCAGGAAGATCTGAATTCAAATCCAGTTTCAGACCCTTATTAGCTGTGTGACCCTTAACAAGTCACTTAACCCTGTTTTCCTTAGTTTCTTCATCTGTAAAATGTACTGGAGAAAGAAAAGGCAAACTATTCCAGTATCTTTGCTAAAAAATAAGAAGACTAGTAGTGTAGTCGAAGTAGGGTGCTTGTGGTCCTAGCCGTGACAGAGTTTACAAAACAAGTATAACCATTGGAAACATTGCCTCAAGGGCAGGCAGAGATATCCAGGCATGAGGAAGAGAGACCAGAGGTGGAAGGTGGCCCATGGTGAAGAAGGGAGCAGGCCTCTTTGGTGCTGGCAGCAGGGAACACATGCCAATAGATACTGAAGGACCCCTTGGTAATTCACACATTTACAAAGCTTTTCAGTTTAACAAATGTTATCCTGGTGAAAGTTAAAGGCTTGTGAGGAAAATAGTATTAATGTTATTCATATGATTATCCCCCTGACAGGTAAACATAGGATAAAAAAGGTAGAGGGACTTGACAAAGGTCACATGGCTACTAAGTTGCAACTTCCTCACTCAAACCCAAGACTAAACTCTAAATGTAATGATATTTCCCTAACTTCAAATAGTGGTATGCTATATAGGATTCAGGGCCTAGAATGTGGAAGACCTCAGTTAAAATTTGACCCCAGACACTTACCAGCTTTGTATCAGTTGCTTAAACTATAAGACGAGTATCGTTAAGAGCACCTACCTTGCAAAGTTGTTGTGAGGACTGAGCATCAAATGAGAACATATTTGTAAAGTCCCTAGTCAAGATTTAATAAATACTTGTTTCTTTCCATACTGTTTTTAGAGCTCTGAAATCCTTCAGTGTAAATGATACCATTATTTTCCTCTGAATATTGCTCAGAAAGTTGCATTTACAAACTTGAAAGTAGATCAAGTGTTGCCATTTTTTTCTTCTTTGTTAACTCTTTATTACAAGGGATGGCACGCTGGGTAAAAGAGAATAGGGAGGGGGAGAGATTTCAAAATAGAGATATTGCAAAAAGAAAAGTTACCGAACTATTTAAGAGGAGGCAGCCCCATATATCATTTCCATTGATCAAAACTTGAGAAATAAGAGGTTCTGAAAGAGGCAGTGCCATTTACTAGAAAGGAGGACATTCATGGAATAAACTTGACCACCCACTACCCCTGTGTTTGGGTGTCAGTTTTGTTATGTTTAAAGCGATAAGGTTGAACAACAGGTAATCTCTAAATCTTTCAATCTGGAAATGATGCCAGCATGACTTCTTATGACTATTGACAAATGAGGAAATTAATCCCTAACTCTGACCAGGAAGTTCGGTGCACAAACAAGGATATCTGGTTCATGGATGGCCAGAAAATCTTCCATATGGAATAAAGGGCTCAGGCAAATTTCACAGGCACTCCTGCCCCCAGCTAATATTCTAGACGATGTTGAGAGCAAAGTTATAGAGTCCTGAGTTTGCAATGACAAGGTCTGATTTCAAGCCCAGGCTTGGTTCCTTATTAACTAAGCTGCTTTAGGCAAGTGGCAATCCTCTCCTCAATTTCTGAATTTTTGCAAGCAAGACTTGGTTAAAATGACCCTTATTGAATAGGGTGGGAAGGAGGAAGAGGAGAGACAGAGACAGAGACAGAGAGAGAGAGAGAAAGAGAGAGACAGACAGACAGACAGAGACAGAGAAAGAAGAAGAAGAAGAAGAAGAAGAGGATGAGGAAAAAGAGGAAGAAGAAGAAGGATAGCTAAGTAGATCTGAATATAAAGGATATAGATCTGCTCCCTCTAAAGTTACTGATAACTTCTTAATTGCCCCATCAATTAGCCTTTTCTAAAATCTCATGCTCCAAATCTTTTCTGCAGTCTTTGGCAGTGTTCATCTCCCATATAGCCTGGATATTTCCTTCTTTCTAGGTTTTCATGACACTATTCATTCCTGATTCTGCTTACACCCCTTTCTGATTGATTTTTCTCAGTCTGTTTTGCTGGTTTTGCATCTAGGTCATGCCTGTCACATGTGAAGATCCTCCAGAGCTCCTGGGACCTCTTCTCTGTCCCCTCCATGCTATTTCTTTTGAAGATCTCCCCAGCTCCAATAGATTCAATAATTTTGTCTCCTGTTCATGATTTTCAAATCTTTTTACCCATATGAAATCTTTCTCCTTTCCTGCACTCACATCTTAAACTCTTGATTGGTCATCTTGAATTGGATGATGTCCAGAAGACATCAGAAACTGAACATGTGTGAAACTGAACTCATCATTTCTTTCCCAAAGCCGGAAACTTTCCAATGTTCTTTACTACTTTGAAGGGGCTCCCCCTCCTCACAGTCTTCCAGAATTTCAACCTAGTTATCATCCTTGACTCATCATTCTCTCAAAATCCTTAGCCAAGCCATTGCCAAAGCTTGCTGATTTTAATTTTATGCCATCTCTCACACACCACTGCCCCACATTCCCACACCACACACACTTATCTTTTCAGATCCTCTCACCTCCCAGGTACAGGCCTTTGTCACCTCACATCTGGACCATTGTAAAAATCTGCTGGTTAGTCTTCCTGCCACAGATCTGTCCCCACTACAGTCCATTCATCAAAGTGATCTTCCTTAAGCATATATATGACATTATCACCTCCCTATTCAGTAAACTCCACGTGTTCCTGTCACTGCCAGGATCAAATAGAAATTCTTCTGCTTGGTGATCAAAGTCCTTTATGACCCTGCACCCCCACCTTTCCTGTCTTTTAATACCTCCCTACCTCCAGAGCTCTTTTATCCAGGGAACACTCAAAGCTACTCCCTCTCCTGACTCCAGGAGTCATTACCCGTCCTCCTATTACCTGTCCACCACCTGTCCTCTAGGCTTGGAGAATTCTCGACTTTCATCTCTACCTACTGGCTTTCCCAACTTTTAGTTAAAATCCCACCTACAACAGTGATCCTTTCTTAATGCCTTCCTTCTCTCAATTTTCACCCATTTATCAGGGGCATACCTTGTTTGTATGGAACTGATAAGGCATTGTCTCCCCTATTAGACTTTGATATCCATGAGACCCTGATTATCTTTTAATGTTTCTTTGTATCCACAGCATTTAGTTTAGTATCTTGTAGGCAGTGTCCACATGTGTTAGCTATTATATTTCTTTTTAATTCATATTTAAATTATTAATATCAAAGGCAGTTATAATAAATTGAGTTTCAGCCACATTGTCAGGAACAGCAGAGCTTTGTGAAACTGTGCAAATTACTTAAAGAGGGAAATAGCACATTTGGGGAGATTTAAGATGAAACACAGACTGAGGGATTCCTTACCCTTAGCAGCAGCAAAGTGGTCTGTAAGGCATCTTCCTTCAGATTGTTTCCATTGACTAAAGCAAATGCATTGAATCATTTGATGATGCCAAGAGTTTTAGTGTTGAGAACTTTCTCTTTCCTGTCTTGAGTAATTCAGGAAGCTGAGAAGGTGAAGGTTTCAGAGACGCATGCTCCAGAACATCTCTAAGAAGGCCACTTCCCTCGATCATGGCCATAAAAGGCATCCTGGACATGTGAGAAATGGCCTGGAGAGTACTGCTATATTCAGGGCTCTTGTACTAAGGATTCTGCTGTCCAAGGTTTGAGGGACAGGTACTGATAAAGGGACTTTACACTGAAGATCCCAAAGGGTAGGAGGTTCCAAATCCTTTGGACACTATTATTTTTATTTAAATGTCTCACAGGACTTCCTAGAGGGTTTATGCAATAGTTTATGCAAAATAATTTATATAGATGCTATAAAAATTATTTAAAACAGAAAATAACTGAACTGCTGTGGTGATTGTGATGGTAGAGATGATGTGGATGATGATGATGTCGATAGAAATTAATGCCACAAGATTGATAATTCTTGATTACTTTCACAATTGTTTCCTTCGTGCTATTTGTTGGTGGTGAATATTACATCAACAGCTCAAAAGTCACCTAAAATTCATGAACTGGCAAAAAACCAAACAATATTGGTGACTGTGGGTCAAACTCATTTTAAGCCATATTCAATAGAGAATCTCCACCTGTGTTCTCCATGTTGAGCCTTAACCAGATCTGTGTTTCTTTTCTGTTGTCCTCTCCATCAGTGAGCGGTTTGTTTTTCAATGTTACCCTCACCCTCTCTTCCTTTCACCAAACCCTGACTGATCTCTAACCAAACCTCTCCCCTTCCTCCTTAGAAGATGAAGAAAGAAACTCTGCTGATATGTGGATGGGTTTTGATTTTCTGACATAGAGGAGCATTGTTTAATGGAAATAATGCTGGATTTTGAGTTAAGAGGATCAGATAGTAGCATGCTTAAAGCAGGAAGATCATCTATGCCCAGGTCCTCATTTTGCAGATGAAATGCTAGGTCTAACCTACTTCTCCCTTCTCCACAGTCC
The DNA here is from genome assembly GCA_028658325.1 of Potorous gilbertii. Lineage (NCBI taxonomy): Eukaryota > Metazoa > Chordata > Mammalia > Diprotodontia > Potoroidae > Potorous > Potorous gilbertii. The sequence goes on from CM053770.1 coordinate 692,769,371, forward strand.
ACCTCCAAAGCTCCAAAATTCCTCTAAGCCATATTTCTGATAACTTTCCTTCACAAACTCTACCTTACAGGTGAAGTTGACTAGTAGCTTTTGTGAGGTTTTGATATTACATTCCCTGCCTGGTTGGATTGAAATGTGACCTTCCCTATTCTTGGAACACATTCCTTCCCCAGCTCTGCCTCTCAGAACCTTAGCCTTCAGCAATAGCTCAGCTTGGGAATTCCTAAATCTTTATTCATAATCTTCAAGTTGTCAGTATTTCTTCACTCTGATCTCTTGGGAAATGTTAGACTTACCCTGTGCACTACCATTCCAGAAGGATATTGACAGATTATGAAAAACTGAGTCTATGTTATAAGGGGAGAATCTGAAAGAACTGGCAAAGAAATGAGTCAGATGAACCTAAAACTCTGGTAATATTTGAAGAGTTGTTATGGGGAGCCATGTTTAGAAATATCATTGTTGGAACAAGAAGGGAGGGATGGAGTTGGCATTAACAGCAATTTGGGCTTAAAGTCATGGAAAAAAAAAACCAAATAAACAATATGAATAAGAACAAAGTCACTTCTTAGCAATTTATGTTTCCCCCAAAATGGCCTCCATTGAAAAGGTGACTCCTATGGATCCCTGCCTCTCTTTAAGCAGAGCCTGGGGAGCCCCATTTTGGATATTTTCTATTGTGATTTCCTTTTTCATATACATTGGACTAGATAAACAGTGAGGTACATTCTACACCTTTAATTTTATTATGTTATAATTTTATTCTCATACTTTGTCTCGTATGACCTGAAGCCATCCACACATATTGTAAGGAAAAAGTGAGTCTAAAATGGAAGAGCTGTTTGAGGGAAAATTTAGATTGCTTTTGAGAATTACATAGTGTTTTCAATAAGATGAAACTTCACCCAAATAAAGGATCATCTCTTTAACCTGCCAGATGCCTAAGAACCATGGATTATCACAGTGTCTGAAGGATCAAAGTTTTAAGACATTCAAAAAGTAATGTAAAGACATATGGAAGATATAAGTAACATATCAGGAGTGCCTTCATACAGACAATGGTGTCTAAGTCTAACCTCCTTTTCCAGGTTTCTTAAAACTATTTATCAACACATACCCTTTTATACAATGGCACTGATCTCCTGGCTGATCCATGAACAAAACAGTCTGTCTCTTGGCTGTGGAAGTTTTCTCTGACCTGGAATGCTAGACAATCATCCCTCATACCTGGAATGTTGTCTCTCCTTCACTCCAACTACTGACCTCCACGGCTGCTTTAATTTGCAAGTAAAACCCCACCTTCTATAAGAAGTGTTCTCTAACCCCTCTTTATTCAATTTCATTCATCCCCATGTTAGTTAATTCCTATTTGTCCTATATTAATCTTGATTTCTGTATATTTTTGTATCTTGCCTCCTCCATAAGTTTCTGGAGAGCAGAGATTGTTTTTTGTCTCTTTCTTCACACCTAGTGCTTAGCACAGTGGTTAGCACATAATAGGGACTTGGTAAATGGTGATAGATTCTTGGTCAAATGAATAAGCATTTATTTACACCTCTTAGGTGCTAGTATTAAGTGTGGGGGAAACAAAGAAAGGCAAAATCAGTTCCAGCAAACAAAAATCTCACAATCTAATAGAACAGACAACTGGGAAACATTTACATATGAACACAACATATAAAAGCTATACTAAAGTCGATCTACATTTAGGGAGACCAGGAGATATTTCTTAAAGAATGTGGGATTTTAGATGAGATTTGAAAGAATTCAGAGAAGCCAGATCAAGAGAGAGGGCGACAGAGAGAGACAGAGAGAGAGAGAGAGGGAGGGAGAAAGAGAGAGGGAGAGAGAGAGAGAGAGAGAATGAGTCCCAGATATGGGGAAATAAAGGGGAAATGCATAGAGTTAGGAAATAGAGTGTCATGGTAGGAATAATAGGGAGACCAATAAATAGAGTTTAGTGGACCTGGAAGGAATAAGTTGTAAGAAGACCAGGAAGGCTGAAAGAACTCAATAATGAAAGAATTTATAAGAAAAACCCTGGATTTCATTTGTAACTAAGGTATATAAGAAGGTGAGGGGATGCTTTAAGTAGAGCATGTTGATAGCAGGTTAGAAAATGCACTGAAATGAGGTCAAACTGAGGCAGAGAGACCAACCAGAAAGTGAATGTGATCATCTATACATGAGATGATTAGATTGTGATGTGTCTGAACTCCCTCTTAAAGAGAGTGAGCAAATTATGGGAAGGTGGTCAAATATAACAGAAAACTACTTGATTCTTTCAAATTTCCCCACAAGTAACTTAGATAATGCCTCAAAGTAAATTTTAGAATGCCAGAAATAATTAAAAGTCAGGGTAAAGCAGTTCTTCAATCTGAGATAATGTGGTAGTTCTTCAGGAAAGACCTGACCTCCCAGGGTGGTAGTGTAGATTGATTGGAGTTCAGATACTTTAGGGCAGATACTATTGATAAGCAAATAATAAAGTCCTGGGAGCAGCTCTGTCAGAAGCCTCAGCTTCATGAACTTTGACCCCACAGACTTAATAGGGCTGCTCAGGGAAAGATTGCAAGAACTTTACACTGGCTGGTGACAGATGTAATGGACAGTGAAACTGACCACTCATGGTCACATGCTATACCTGTGGATGAGGAGGAGTAAGAACATATTAGTGAATGCTGGAGCAGAGGAGCAGGGGCTGTGATTCCTCAAAAGACAGCAGACTTCTGATTTTGGTTTCAGGGGCAGAGGAATGAACTGAACTTTTCAACCATAGGAGAGATCACAAGAAGTAAAATTGTTTGTGGTAGCAGCAGGGCTAGGGTCCTTGGTCATGGTTTAGGAGCAGAAAGAATTATCTGAAGTTATTTATAGACCAAAGTGTGAGTTATAGAATCAGGGACAATGCAGGGCCTTAAAATATACAACATTGGAAGAACCAAGAGGACAAAAGCCCCAAATATAGCTCAGAACACAACAGCAGGGGTAAACAAGAAAGAGAAAATATGAAGAGTTTAATAAAGTTAAATTATTCGTCTTCCTACACAGGAAGATGATACTTATATCCTTTATTTTTTATCAATATTAGGGCAGTTAGAAGGAGTATGCATAGACAGAGGGTGGGAGGATAACTTGACTTTGAGGAGATGATATCTAAATGAATGAGAAAGAAGATTGCACTGGGAGAAGAGGGGAGAGGTAGAATGGGGAAAATTATCTCCCATGAAGAGGCATGAAAATACCTGTTATACTGAAGGAAAACTGGTGGGTTTGGGAAGCAGCAGGGGGAGGGAAATTACTAGCATCTTACTTTCATCAGAAAAGAGAATAGTATATGCATTTAGTTGGGTTTATAAATTATCTTACCTTATAGGGAAGTAGAAGGGGAGGCAGATAAGACAAGAGGTGAATAATAGAAGGGAAGCTAGATTGCAGTAAGTTGATGGTTAGAAGCAAAACACTGGTGAGGATGGACAGAGGAAGAAGTAGAACAGTGAGGGAAAAGATGAAAAGGGAAATATTGAGTTAGTTATTATATATGGGAATGTGAATGGAATGAACTTACCCATAAAACAAAAATGGATAGCAGAACAGATAAAAAAGACAATCTGATCATATGTTTCTACAAGAAACACATTTAAAATGAGAGACCCACATAGAGTAAAAGTAAATGGCTAGAAAAATTTTATTATACTTCAGGTGACGAAAAAAAACAGGATAGTAATCACGATCTCAAACAAAGTTGTCGGAAATAGATTTAATTAAAAGATACATGCAGGGAAGCTGCGATATATTCAAAGATACCACAGATAATGAAGAAATATGAATACTAAACATATAGGCACCAAATGCTGTAACATTTAAGTTTTTAAAGGAAAAGGTAAATGGATTACAGGTAGAACTAGATATTAAAACTATAATAGTGGGGAATTTCCAACTCCTCTCAGAACTAGATAAATCTAACCAAAAAAAAGAAATCAAGATTTATAGAATCTAAGATAACTAAGATATGATAGATATCTGGATAAAGTGGAATAGGAGTATAAAGATATATAATTTTTTCAGCACTCTATGGAACCTTTAAAAACTGACCATAATACAGGCCATGAAACTTTTGTTTTAGTTTATAGTTTGCAAAAAGTGTAGTTTATAAAAAAAGTAAAAATGTAAAAAAAAGTAAAAAATGTATAAAAGTAAAAATGACAAATGAAATAAATCTTTTAGATCATCATATGATAAAGTTATATTTGATAAAGAATCATGGAAACACTAAAATTAATTGGAGACTAAATAACTTAATCTCAAAGAATGAGGGTGCTAAAGAACAGGTCAAAGAAACAATAGATAATTTTACTAAAGAGAACTATAATAGTGAGACAGCATATCAACACTTATGGGATTCAAGAAAGAGAGTGATCAAAGAAAAATTTATACCACTAAATGCTTGAATCAGTAAATTAGAGATGAAGTAGATCAAATAATTTCCTGTTTCCCTCCTAATCTTGGTTGCATTGTCTTTGTGCAAAAAGTATTTCAATTAAATGGAATCAAAATTATCCATTCTGTATTTCATAATTTCCTCTGTCTCTTGGTTGGTCATAAACTCCCCGGTTCAGAGTGGAGTCAAGATGGTGGAGTAACAACACACACTTTCTGGAATGTTGCCCCCAAGCCCCGCCAAATACCTGTAAAAATGGATCTAAACAAATGCTGGAGCTGCAGAACCCATAGGATGATGAAGTGAAACAAATCTCTAGTCTAAGACAGCCTGGATAGTCACTGAGAAGCATCTATCACACTACATAAGGGGCAGGGCTCAGTCCAGCATGGACCGTACCGGCACAGACAGGATCTGAGTAGTCCTTGGGGAGACTGAATCTCTCACACCTGTGGAGGTTTCCAGAATTCAGGACACCAAAACACCAAGGATAAATTGGAAGATCAGTGGAAAAAAGCATGAGGGAGCTGTGTGGGAGAGTGGAGTGGGCCAGCCCCAGTCCCAAGGTGGCAAAGGGGGAAGGAGACAGAGGAACCCACAGCAACCACAGCCACAGCAGGGGCAGAGACAGGGACTGTATCTGGAGTACTAGGCACATGGACCGTGGGGGAATCGAGGGCTGACAGTACACTCATGCCTCCACTGGAAGCAGAGAAATACTAAAAGAAGTAGAGAAAAAATTGGGGAGAGAAATGAGAGTGATGCAAGAAAATTATGAAAAACAAGTCAACTGCTTGCTAAAAGACACCCCAAAAATGCTGAAGAAAATAAACACTGTAAAAATAGACTAACACAAATGACAAAAGAGATCCAAAAAGCCAATGAAGAGAAGAATATCCTAAAAGGCAGAATTGGCCAGATGGAAAAGAGGTCCAAAAGCTCACTGAAGAAAATAATTCCTCAAAGATTAGAATGGAACAGATGGAAGCTAATGACTTTATGAAAAAACAAGAAATTATAAAAAAACCCAAAGAAATGAAAAAATAGCAAACAATGTGAAATATCTCATGGGAAAAACAATTTACCTGGAAAATAGATCCAGGAGAAACAATTTAAAAATTGTGGGACTATGCAAAAGCTATGATCAAAAAAGATCCTAGACATCATCTTTCAAGAAATTATCTTCATTCAAGAATCATCAAGGAAAACTACCTAATATTCAAGAACCAGAGGCTAAAATAAATATTGAAAGAATCCACAAATTGCCTCCTGAAAGAGATTCCAGAAGGAAAATTCCCAGCAATATTGTAGCCAAATCCCAGAGCTCCCAAGTCAAGGAGAAAATATTTCAACCAACCAGAAAGAAACAATTCAAGTATTGTGGTAATACAATCAGGATACCACAAGATCTAGCAGCTTCTACATTAAGGGATTGAAGGGCTTGGAATATATCCAGAAGTCAAAGGAACTAGGATTAAAACCAAGAATCACCTACCCAGAAAATTGAATATAATATACCAGGGGGAAAAATGGTCATTCAATGAAATAGAGGACTTTCAAACATTCTTGATGAAAAGACCAGAGCTGAAGGGAAAATCTGACTTTCAAACAGAAGAATCAAGAGAAGCATGAAAAGGTAAACAGGAAAGAGAAAGCGAAAAATAGAATGGGGCAAAATATGTCTCATGTGAAAGAGAGAAGAAAAAACTTTTTCAGTGGAAAGGAAGAGAGGGGAGGTGAAAAGGAAAAAGTGAATCTCTCATCACATTTGGTTTAAGGAGGGAATAACATACATACTCAATTTGCTATGAAACTTTTACACTACAGGAAAGTAAGGGGGAAAGGGATAAGGGAGATAGGGGGATAATAGAACAAAAGCTGAATGGGAGGAGGTCGTAATTAGAGGTAAATACTTTTGAGAAGGGGTAGGGTCAAAAGAGAAAATAGAATAAATGGGGAGCAGGATAGAATGGAGGGAAATACAGTCTTCCACAACATGACTTTTATGGAAGTCTTTTGCATAACTACATATGTATAACATATATCTAATTGCTTGCCTTCCCAGTAGGAATGGGTGAGGAGAGAGGAAGACAGAGGAGTTGCAACTCAAAATTTTAAAAATGAATGTTAAAAATTGTTTTTACATGCCACTGGGAAATAAGATATACAGGCAATGGAGTGTGGAAATCTATCTTGTCCTCCAAGAAAATAGAGAGGATGGGGATAAGAGAGGGGAGGGGTTTGATAGAAGGGAGGGCAGATTAGGGGACGGGATAATCAGAATGCACACTGTCTTGGGGTGGGTGGAGGGGAGAGTTGGGGAGAAAATTTAGAACTCAAAATCTTGTGGAAATGAATGTTGAAAACAAAAAATAAATAAATAAAGTGTAATTAAAAAATAAAGTATAGAAACTGAAAACAAACAAATAAATTAACCTCTGTTCTCTATAAATCTGAGAAGTAATGTACTCCTTGATCTCTTAATTTGCTTATAATATCAGCCTTTATATCTGAATCATGAATACACTTAACCTGTTGTGGGGAAACTGAGGAAGATTCTCCCTAGCACTTACTGTCATATGACCTAACATACGGAATGTAACTTAAAGTTGATATGCTTAATTGGGAGTGCCTGGAGAAGCAGCAGAATTAATGATGCATATATCCAGGGAGAAGGGACCTTTATCGCAAGAGTCACAAAACTCTTGAAGGGAGGAGGTATCTGTGTTGAAGGACCTGACCAGTCCTTGGACACTAACATCAAACTCAAAAACGGGAACTTTTGGCTAGAGTTCCTTCTTTGTTCTAATAGTTCTCTTTTCCCTGAAGTTTTATGTCTAAAAGGATTGATTGAGAGAAGGATCTTTAGTGATCTTTTGCTGCAGAATTTGGGACATCTGCTTCTGGTCTCCCAGCCAGGACCTTTGCCAACTGCTTCCCCCCATTCAGTCTACTCAGTTGTTCCAAAATGTTGGAATTCAGACTTGGCTGGTGATATATACTTTTTCTTTTTTTATTCTGTCTTAAATATTATCTGTTAATATGTATGCATTTATTAACTTGTACTTTTTGTAATAATAAAACTCATTTGCCTATTAAGCTTTGTTTTTAATGTACATCATTGTATCTTAAGATCCAAACCTAAAGTAAAAGTACTGTGCAATCTGTGTAATCCTTTTCGATTACCCCTTTACTTTGGTAAACTGTGTAAGACATCTATGCCCAGTTTCTGCCACACTATTTTCCAGTTTTCTCAACAGTTTTTTCTAAAATAGTGAGTTCTTATCCCAGAAGCTAGGTTCTGGGGATGCAGTGCCAGATGTTAAACTGTATTATAAGGTGGTAATTATAAAAAAAAAAAAACTATCTGATAATAGCTTAAGAATGGAATGGCCAATCACTGGAATAGAGTAGATATATAAAACACAGTAGTAAATGATTATAGTAACTGTGTTTGATAAATGTAAAGATGTAAGCTTTGGGGATAATCATTTACTGCTTGGTAAAAATTCTTGGGAAAATTGGAAAGCAATGTGGCAGAAATAGTTATAATGGAATCTTATGTCATTTACCAAGATTAGATCAAAATGAATACGTAATCTAGAAATAAATGAAAATACAAGTAAATTAGAAGAACACAGAACATATCATCCATTAGATTTATTGCTGGGAGAAGTATTTATGAATAAACAAGAAATATCACCATGAGACGTAAAATGAATAATTATGATAACATTAAATTAAAAAAATGTTAGAAGGAAAGAAGAAAATGGGGAAGGGGGATATAGGCAATATGTTGAATAAAGACATTATAGCAAAAACTTTGTCAAATTTATATGAATAGTGGTAATTCCCCAACTGATAAATTGTTAAAGAACATAAACTGGCATATTCACAAGTCAGTGCTTGAACTTTTGGTAATATTTTATTTTACATAAAAAAAGAAAGAAATCAGTATTCTCTTTCCCTCAATGTCTTATAGATTTTGGCCTTTTAGTTGGTTAATTAGTTGGTTTGCTGTGTCTGTCCTTCATTCTTCAAGAGGACTATAACATCAAGGTGATGACATGACTTGCAGCTGATTTTGATTTGAGTGAGGGAGTGCTGTGCAAGGTCACCAACCTCACTTTCTGCTCCTGAGCCATCTGGGTCTAGTGGCATGATATTCATCAGGATGACTGGGGATGGCCCAGGATGCAATTGTGAGATCCTGGACCTTTCAGGTCAAGGTCTTATTACAGTTTTGCTTTGAGTAAGATACACTCATTCAATGAATAGGCTTCTTGAAGTTACTCAAGGGATGGTCCCTTTAATAAAAAAAAAAAAAAATACCAAACTTGGAGGGGAAGATCCTCAGGTTTCCTGAGTAAAAATGAAACAAATTACTATTTAGTTATTATATCTACTCTGTGCTAGGTGTATGGGCACTTGTTGTCCAGTCTATGAGTTCCATCGTGAATTGGGTTTAAGACTTGACCTTTGAGCAAGAAATGTAGCCAGTAAACCCAAAGGAAAAAAGTCAGCTTTCGGCCATTGTGCTTACCTTCCCCTGGCCAGAACACTAGTGGAGAGGAGAGGGGAGGGGAGGGGAGGAGAGGACAGGAGGAGCTGCTACTCATTTATTGCTTTTCTTTGTCCTTTATTATCAAAAAGGACCATAACATCAAGATCATGACATGCCTTGCAGTTGACTTTGATTTGAGTGAGGGAGGCTGCGCAAGGTCATCAACCACACCTTCTTCTCCTCAATTAGATGGCAAAAGAGCATAGAATGACCAATGTTATAGTCATTTAGAGAGTATATTTCAGTTGAATATTATACCTCCTTTGAAAATAGTTTTCAAGCTGGAAGGAATTGAAGCAGTCATCTAGTCTAGAAACCCTGTCATTTTAACAGGGAGAAAAATTAGTCTGGAGAAGGAGTCCATGGTCACAGAGGTAGAAACTGACCAAACTGATCATATGACTCTAAAACCTGTGCTCTTTCCACTGGCTTAAAGATCCTCAGGTGAACAATGTTCTGCTGGAAGAAAATCGCAAAGGGCTAGCAATGAGCAGTGGATGTCTATTTCCTGAAGACTAGAATGATTTCCACCATAAATTCCATGGAGCTTTCTTTCCGAATTTTAAACTACATGTGTAGTGCCAGTTTGCCACTTTGGGTGTTCCATGCAGCCTGCTGGAGAGAGCTATGGTCACTCACATCTCTTTCACATTTTTTTTTCTCCCTGTGAGTAATTATCTTCAGTCAGGCCTCCCTTTCAAATCTCCCTTGGATTGATTTGGGCAATTTCCATTACAGCCTCAAACCTTAAAAACCACATTCATTCCAATCAGACTCCCATTATCATTTTTTCTTTAACAATTTACGTAATGATACTGATTGTGAATATGGTAAAGATAGCTTGATATCCATTCTGGGAATCTAGTCAGCTCAGAGAAATGAAAGTGTCACTGAGATAATGTTACTTGATTAGTATGCAATTGCTGAATAGCCTCTGGTAGTTATACACATAGATACATTCCAAAGGGAAGAGTCAATTGGGGAGGACAGATCTGGGGACACTCAGCCTTTCTTTTGTGTAGCTGGAAAATGGGAAGAAATTCTGCCCATGGACTGGTGCTCTCTTTTGACGTTTTCCTCATCAGTTTGCTGAGGAACAGCACAAGGGTGAGATCTATCTCTTTGGTTCAGGTCCTCTGATGTCCATAAGAGACACTCTTTAGCTTTCACACAGGAAAAAGCAGTATTTATGATACAGGTTAAGAAATTATTTTTCTTCTTTTTCATATAAGGAATTCAATGAGTCAAGCAAAAGTGACTTCCTTCACTATAACCAACTTTACTAAAGTCTTGTTTATGGGATAGGGAGAAATGCAAGCTGGGTGTTTACGTCAATGAGCAGGAGATGAAAAGGTCCAACATTTGCCATTAGTTTCCAATAAGGCTTTGGCTCCCCAAACTATTCCACCCAGCTATGTTTGTTCTTTTACTCTAGTCATCCAGAGCTTTCTGAAAGCTGTGTATTATTAACAGATTGAAAGTCTATGTCATGATATACCTTAATGAGTTATTTTTATCTTTTCAGCACAAATTCATGCAAATAAATAATAAGTATCCGCATGTACAAGACTAGTCACAGGAAATTCATGGGATGTGGATGCCAAGAATAAAGTCCAAATGCAAAATTTTAGGCTTTGTGTTCCAGCTTCCAAAACAATCTAAACTCACTACAAGGTATTGTTTACTGCTCTAAAGTTTTCATATATCTTAAGGAAAGATGGCACCCTTGCTTTCCAGAGCATTTATGTGAGTGTGTGTGTGTATGTGTGCATGTGTATAATTAGTGTAATACACACACGTATTAAATTTATACTTTTGAGTTTTGCTTCACTTGTCATTTATGGGCATACCATACTATTCTGCCTACTTGTTTTTTTTTTTTACATTATCTCAGTTTTCCTTTCCCAGTGCCCAATACATTGACATATACAGAATAGGATAGTGGTTTGCAATTTATATTTAGAGGGCTTTGGCAATCACTCTGGTAAAAACCTATGGACCCCTTCCAGAATTATGTGTTTGAATGAATAAGGAAATACATTGTAACTCAAGGGAAATCATTTAGACTGAAATACTTTTATTAAAATATAATTCAAAATAAAGTTCACAGACATCAGGTAAGGAAAACTTCAATACAATATTATAAATGCTTGCTACACTGGATTGTATAGCATACTAAGTATATTAAGGCATTTTCCTTATCTAAATAGTTTGATAGTCAACACTATGAGAACTATCAAAATAAGTTAGTATCTTTTAGTAAAAAGTCTTAATTAATTATACTTTGTGAAATAGATTTGTGACAAATATTAACAATATATATGGAAAAAATCATGTTATAATTTTTTTTTATTATGGGGCAGTCATGAAACCAAGAAAAGTTTGCTAGATTGGAATTCAAATTCTGACTCAAGACACATAAGTTGTGAGAACCTGAGTAAGTCACTTTATCTCTATAAGACTCCGTATATTCATTTTTAAAATAGGAATAGTAATAGCGTCCATCTTACATATTTGTGATGGTCAAATGAGGTAATCCATATAAAATCTTTTATAAGTGTTAAGGTACCATCAAATACTATCTATCGCTGTTTCTTTCGCCTGATGAGTATTAGATGAACTCAAGCCTGGTGGCACCTGTATATCTTTATCATCATTCTTCAAAGAATATGAGTTTGGCAGATGGAGGAATGCAAGACATTGAAGGAAGATCAGGAGGATATTTCAACATGCAACGTTCAGCAGGAAGAACTTGGAATCTATTGTGCTTCTAAACATATTCAATCACCTTACTTTGGTTTCAAGTATATTCTTCTACTCTTTAATCTCCTGGTACAGATTAATTTTCCCTTTTCCTTTTAGGAATCCTTCTTTTCTATTTGGTTTTCCATTGACTTGGACACATCTGCCAATTTTTTTTCAAGGAGCCCTTCAATATATCTGCCAGCCTAGAGACTGTTGTTGTTGTTGCTATTGTTGTTGAGACATTTTTTTAAGTCATGTTTGACTCTTCCTGACCCCCTTTCTGGGAATTTATTAGCAAAGATACTAGAGTGGTTTGTCATTTCCTTCTCCAGTTAATTTTACAGATGACTAGGACCAACAAGATTAAGCAACTTACCCAGGATCACACAGCTAGGACAAATTTGAACTTGGGATGATGAAGCTTCCTGATATCAAGTCCAGTACCTTATCAGCTACTCCATACAGCTTACCCAGACTAGTGAATGGAACCACACTTTTGCATCCTGTTCTTCTTTCCTTCTTACAGGAAAAGCAACCTATGCTATTTGTCCAAGTAGTTTTTCACTAGTACCAGGAGTAACACAAACACCATACAACATCCATATTATATCTGAGTTTTCTCATCACAAATATATGACACAATTAAGGTTTTCTGATCTTCAGTGCTCTCGATGCTAGCTGTCATGGCTGAGTGGTACTATTGCATGCCTTTTTCATTGTTCTGGAGGCTCCACCACCAGAGACTTCTGATTGAGATTGTTGCTGGGGGAGGTGTTACTTAGCTTTTTTTTTATGATCTGTTGTTCAGGTTCAGGGGTGTGCTGGGGAACCTGAAGTACCAACAGTCTGGGTCCTGCTTGAATGAATTCGACTCAAGCTTTCTCAAAGTCAAAGAAAAACAAAGTTTATTAAAGATTCATCATATTGGCTCTTAATCCTAGGCATTTGTAACATTTCGTAATGCTTGTATTCTCAAGCTGGCCAGATAAATTCTTAGCTAGACAGAGTGTGAGCTGGATTAAATCTGAGCACATGGAGGCAAAATGGAACTTAAATACAGAAAAGGTTGTAGGAGGAATCTGGGGGTCTTCTGGTAGTCTAGGGTGATGGGAGGAGGGGTTTAGGGAGGGTCTTGAGGAAAATTTCAAGGACTACCTCAATGGTACCAGGGTGACTGGTCAAGGGTTGGAAACAGCTGGAGGCAATCAGGAGATATCAGACAATGGAGGCCCTGGGCCAGAAGCAGGTGGGGCAATCCAGAGGTCTTAATGGGAGTGATCAGTACTCTAGGGTGAATACAGATGGAATCTAGGGAGGATCTTGATGGCAGGGGTCAAGGGCCTGGGGAATGCAGTTTTGATAGGATCAAAGGTGGGGAGTGAAACTGAAACCTGGACACAGCAATAAAGAAAAGTCTATGGGCTTCTGGAGACTGCCAGATCAAATGGGAAGATTGGATTTGAGTAAGAAAGGCCAAATTAAGTGGGAAGATTCAAGGGGAGCTCAAAGAGGTTCCCAGAGTCTGAACCCCATCACTGGACACAACTTCTCAGGAATTATTGTAGCAGGTTTTTTCTAATGCTTTGTTCAGGTGGTAGCTGGCTCTAACTTTCATTTAAAAGAAAGCAATTTTGTTTCCTTCATCTCATCAAGAAATCAACCTTTCTGCCATTTATCAACTCTCCTCTTCCAGCTGTGCTCAGATATGAAGCACTGCTTATTCATTTACCTACTTCGTTATTATTTTGCCTTCTTTCTCCTGTAAAGCTAGAATGGGGTGGGAAAGGGAGAGGAGGAGAGACAGAGTCACAGACAGACAGAGACAGAGACCAAAAGAACAGAGGGGAAGGGGGAGGGAGGAAGGGATCCAGGAGGAAAGAGAGACAGAGAGAAAGGAGAGAGGGAGAAGGGAGAGAGCAAGAGAAAGAAGATATTTTAGGAGGTATAATTGAAATTTTTTGCCAGAAAACAGGAAAAATAATGCTTCTGGGTTTGAAAAAGTAATTCCTTCCTTATACATGATCAACAAATCAAGATATTAACAAGTACCCATTGTGTTCCAGGTACTGAGAACAAAATAATAGTAAAATGTGGTCATTCTGGAATATCTGACCACATGTATTCCAAATGGACATTATGTGATGCTCAACCATTGTACCAATACTATCCCCCTTCCCTCCAGGACAATGCTTGTCCTGCAGGTATGCTCAAAACATTGATGCCAACCCTCATGCCCACAGGCATACAGATTAGCAAGCTTATTTAACAATCATTAATCAACCATCCTCTGTAAAATATGCATTAGGTACCTAGAACAGTGCTAAATACTAGGGATACAAATTCAAACAAACAAACTAATGGTTCCTTCCCTGGATGGGCTCACATTCACATTCTGGAAACAGTAGGCAAATAGTGACATAAACAAGAGTATATGGAAAGTAACCTTAAAAGTGAATCAGAATCAGAATATTAATTGGGGGGCTGAGGTAGAGACTGTTTAGAATTGTTCTCTTGCATATTTTTAAACTTGCTTGCAATTTCCTTGTAGGGTGCCTAAAATCCAATTTATTTAGGCTAGAACAAAGCCTTTACAAGTCACTCACTTGGGCACTGGAGGAAAATTGAGGAATTGGATGTGAGTACCCAGTAATGAGCCCAAGACTTTTCTAAATAATCTCATGCACCTATGACCCTATGATTCCATATTGAGTGGAAACTTGTCCTCCATTTGTCAGAATTAGTTGATTGTAAGTAAGCGTGTTAATGAAATATTTCTCTTGGATTCTTAAGAAAGAAATCAATGATACTCATAGAACCTTCTAAATCATCATTGTGATCAACAAGTGGATTTGAATTAGAGAAACAGAACAGAACCAGAAAACTTAGGATACTCGATCAGGATAATCAGGTATCAGCTATTTAGGCAGCTGGGTAGGAGAATAAATGGAGTACTGAGCGGTCAGGAAAGTGGAGTTCACATCCCACCTCAAATACATAGCTGGGCTACACTGGGGAAGTCTCTTAACCTCTGCCTGTCTCAGTTTCCTCCTATAAAAATGTAAATATTTATAGCACCTACAACTCAGGCCTGCAGTAAGGATAAAATGAAATATTTGTCAAATATTTTGCACATCATAAGATTTTTTCTTAATACTATTTTTTTATTAGATGTAGAAAGAAAAGAGACCTTTGAGAGTATCTAATTCAAATTTTTATTTTACAGAGCAAAGAATTGAGGCCTAGAGAAGTCAAGTCAAGCAAAGCAGAATTTCTTAAGTGCCTACTCTAGTCCAGGCCCTGTGCTAAGCACTGGGAATAGAATGAAAAGCAAAACTCAAGTAAAATGTGAATAAAAACTTGATCCTACTCTAAAGGAACTCCAAATATCATTGAAGGAAATGATGCAAATACCTACAGACAAACAAGGTTATATATGCTGAAAAACACTTCTGGAAGGAGATGAAATTTTCCCTGAGAAATGAAAGAAGTCTAAGAAACCAGGATACAGAAGAGGAGAATAGAGCCATTTCTGGGCAGTGGGAACAGGCAGTGCAAAGGCCTGGCATCAGGAAATGAAGTAGCTTTTGGAAAGAACTGTAAGTAAACCACTCTCCCTTAAATTTATAAATTTATTTGTTTTCAGTTTTCAACATTCACTTCCGTAAGTTTTAAATTTTCTCCCCCTCCCTGCCCAAGGTGGCATGAAATGTTATATGGCCTCTACACATACATCCCTATTAAACACATTTTCACATTAGTCGTGTTGCATGGAAGAATTATAGCAAATGGGAGGGGTCATAAAAAACAAAACAAGACAAAATAAAACAAAAGAGAAAATTATTGACTTTACTCTGCATTCTAACTCCATAGTTCTTTCTCTGAATGTGGATGGCATTTTCCATTTTGCGTCCTTTGGACATGTTTTAGGTCCTTGCATTGCTTAGAAGGGCTAAATCCATCAAAATCAGTCCTTGCACGTTGTAGCTGCCACTGTGTATGATGTTCTCCGGGTTCTACTCACCTCATTCAGCACCAGTTTCTATAAGTCTTTCCAGGATTTTATGAAATCTGACTGTTCATCATTTCTTGTAGCACAAAAGTATTGCCTTACATTATTTATATACTATAATTTGTTCAACCATTCCCCAATTGATGGGCATTCCCTCAATTTCCAGATTTTGGCCACCACAAAAAGAGCTGCTATAAATACTTTTGTACATGTGGGTCCTTTCCCCATTTTGAATGATCTCTTTTGTAAACAGCCCTAGAAGTGGTATTGCTGGGGCAAAGGGTATACATATTTGTATAGCCTTTTGCATGTAGTTCCAAACTGCTCTTCAGAATAAAACCATTTTCTTTTAATTGAAGAGTAAGATCCAAGGGACCAAAGTGGAGCAAGATATAAGAAAACTGGAAATGAAGGAAGGCATCAGGGCTTGAAGTCTCTAAACTCTATTGGAGATTTTACTACTTGTTTTTCCTGGTAGTAAAAGTGAGCTACTAGAAAATATTGAGAATGGGGTGTTTATATGTATGTATATGTGTGTGAGTGTGTGTGTGTTTGTGTGAGTATATGTGTATGGGTCTGTGTGTGAGTGTGTGTGTGTGTGTGCATATTTATTTGTATGTGTATATTGATGACATCTGCTCTTTAGGAAGATTGCCTTGATGGCTCCTCAAAGTCAATACATATTCTTTAACACAGGAAAGAATTAAAGTCAGGTATTCTGACTCCAGATCACACAGTACTAGAATCCTTTCCACAAATCTTCTGTTCAAGATTTCTACTTGAAAGCCTCAGTGTAAGAGGTGGAGGGGAAGAGGCTTCTGGGATTACTTTCAGTTTTATGTCTATGATCTTAGGGTCAGTTTTATGTAACCCTAACCCTAAATGCACAAGGATTTATACGCAAAAATTCTTAATAACTATTTGTTTTACCTGTAAAAATAATAATTTCTTATTTTCATCTTCATTGGTAGTGAATTTCACGTTTGAATTTTGGATATTATAAATTAGGTTTCATTCTTAATCAAATTAATTGATGCTTTATCTATTTTATTGGTTTTTTTTTTATTAAACTGGTTCCTAGCTTTATTTGTGAGCTCAAAACTTTTTTGTCCCCCAAAAATTTTCAATATTATTAATCTCTCCTTTGATATTTAAGATTTCCATTTTGGCATTTAATTGGAAATTTGTAATACATTCTTTTTGGTTTTTTTATTTGAATGACTAGTTCACTGATCTGCTCTTTTTCTCTTTTATTGATATGCCTATTTAGAGATATTTTCTCCTGCATACTGCTTTAGTTACATTCCACAAACTTGGGTATAATACCTTATTGATTTTGTCCAATGTAATGAAATTACTGATTGCTTCTATGATTTGTCCTTTTACCTATTCATTCTTTAGGTTTGCTTTTTTAAATTTCCAATTGCTTCCATATCACTTTACAGAATGTAATTTTGATGGTCTGAAAAGTGTGATTTAAATATTTCTACTTCCATATATTTGGTTATGAGATTTTAATGCCTTAGTATATGGTCATTTTTTAAATGTGAAAAGTCAAACTTTGAAAAAAAAGGTATGTACTTATACCCCCATGTTACAAGTCTCTCTGACCTCCTCAGTTTTCTTGGGCTGAAGAATTCCTCATTCTGAACATTTGTTGGCTCTGCTACTCCAGAATTCAGTTTAAAATGTTATTTGAAAGGTGTTTGGATAGGAATCTTGGAAGAACTGGTGTGAATGCCTTCTCTGTTCTCCCAGCTTGGCTCTGCTCCAGAAGTCCTCTGACTTTTCTATGATTCTATTCATCTCCTTACCTTTTGTTTTCTTATTTATTTTATGGTTAGATGAATTAACCTCTGAAAGGGGAAAGTTTACTTCCCCAGTAGTACAGTTTCACTGTCTATTTCTTATTGTAGCTCATTTAATTTTTCCTTTAACAGTTTGGTATGGTGCATATGTTGTCTATGGTACCCTTTCTGTTTCATTAGGTTTAATTTTATTATTGCTTCACTTAAGATCGTGATTAGTACTCCTGCCTTTTTTTTACTTTAGCTCAAGTATAATATATTCTGTTCCAGCCTATTATTTTGATTCTGTGTGTATATTTCTATTTCAGGTGTTTCCTTTAAGTAATGTATTATTGGATTCTGTTTTCCAATCCTTTCTGCAATCTCCTATTTTATGAGTGAATACATCCCATTGCCATTAATGGTTATCATTGCTAACTATTTCCCTTCATCTGATGCACACCTCTTTTATGTAATATGATATAACCCATATTTCTAACCCATCACTATTTTGGGGAACATCCCAACATTCCTTTGTTTTTTATTTATATCATCCTTCTAAGTGTCCTTATAATGATAAAATTCTTAGGAGTTATGGGAATCATCTTTCCATTTAAGAATGTGATTTATCCTTATTGAGTTCATTCTGATTTCACTTTCATGTTAACTTGTTAATAGCTTCCTTACGTCTTATACTGGAAACTCAAATTTTCTGTTCTGCCCTTTTCTTTTTCTCAGGAATGGTTGAAAATTCTTTATTTCATTAAATGTTCATTTCCCCCTGGATTAGACTAAGTTTTACTGAGGTTATTCTTCATGGTAATTAATAGCTCCCTTGCCTTCAATAATATCCTATTTTAAGGATCCTCTTCTTTTAAGATGGTAGCTGTTAAATCTTATATGATCCTAACTATGGATCTGAAAACTTCAAATGGTTTCTTTCTGGTAGTATTTTTTTTTTGAACTTGGGGCTTTAGAATTTGGCTACAATATTCCTGAGAGTTTTCATATTTGGATCTCTTTCAGGAGTTGGTCTTTGGATTCTTATAATTTCTGTTTTACCTACTAAGATGTCACAGGGAATTTTCCTTGATAATTCTTGAACTATGATACTTCATTCCTTCTATTGGTCATGACTTTCAGGCCATCCAACAATTCTTAAATTGTCTCTTCTTGACCTATTTTCCAGATCTCAGTTTCCCCAATAAGATAATCCATCTTTTCTTCTTGTTTTTCTTCTCTTATTTTGTTGATTTTTGATGTCTTATGGAGCTCTTAGCTTCTCCTTTGCAAATTCCATTTTTAAGGAATTATTTTCCTCAGTGAACTTTTGCATATATCCATCTCTCTCAATAATTCTGTTTTTTAGGAACTTTTTCATTTAATACTTTAGTGCCTCTTCTACTAACCTATTAATGTCTTTTTACAGTTTCATTTCATCAACCTCATTTTTTCCTACTTTCTCTTTACTATATATTTTTTTCATTTTGAAAATAATGTTTAACTCTTCCAGGAATTTTTATTGGTCTTGTGGTGAATTCACATTTTTCTTTGAGATTTTGCTTCTAGCTGATTTTGACATTAATCAGTGTCTGAGCTTCTATCTTTCTGTTCCCTGTCACCATAATAGAATTTTCTGATCAGTGTCTTTAATTTTTTTTTATTGTTTGCTCATTACCCTAACCTGTTCTATTTCACTTTAATTTTATATTAATGTTACTCTATTCTCAGTGTAGGGTGGGATGTGGGCACTGTCACACTGTTTAGGTTTCTTTCATGCTGCTCTTTCTAGAGCAAGTTCTGGGGCTTATAAACCTGTGATACTTCTAAGGTGATGTGATCCACTGAGAGGTGTGCTTACTGTTCCCTTGTAATGGCAGGTAATTCTGCTTCTCAGGCAACTGCTCCTTTGTGAAAAGAAGTGGTGCTGCATTTCAGGACCTCACACAATTGGTAGAGCAAGGGTTTCTCTCCACCCTGGAAAAATGTATATACAATGGAAATGCTCAACAACATCCTGTCCTGGGCCCAGTGCTAGAACAGAGATCCCCTTTACTCTCTTTCTGACCAATTATCTGATACTTTTTTTTATTGTATTTACTTATTTATTTTTAGATTTTGACATTCATTTCCACAAAATTTTGAGTTTCAATTTTTCTCCCTGTCTCTCCCCTCCCCCCACCCCATAATATCTTGCATTTTGATTACCCCTTCCCTCAATATATCCTTCCTTCTATCACATCCCACCCTTCTCTTATCCCCATCTTTTCTTGTAGGGCAAGATAAATTTCTATACCCCATTACCTGTGTTTCTTATTTCCCAGTCATATGCAATGATAATTCTCAATATTCATTTCTAATACTTCGAATTCCAACTTCTCTCCCTCCCTACCCATCCCCACTGAGAAGGAAAGCAATTCAATACAGGCTATGTGTGTATCATTTTGCAAAAGATTTCTATAATAATCATGCTGTGTAATACTAACTGTATTGCTCTTTATCCTACCCTATCCCCCCTTTTCTTTTATTCTCTCATTTCACCTTGTCCCTTCCCAAAAGTGTTTACTTCTAGGTAGTCCCTTCTCCCTTTTGCCCTCCCTTCTATCATTCCCCTCACTCCATTTGTTCCCTCCTCCCCTACTTTCCTGTACTGTAAGATAGATTTTCATATCAAATTTAGTTAGCATGTTATTCCCTCCTCAAGCCACATATGCGAAGAGAGTAAGCTTCACTCTTCCCCTCTCATTTTCTCCCTTTTCTCCTGAATTCAATGAGATTTTTCTTATCTCTTTTGTAAGTTACAGCCTGCCCCATTCCATTTCTCTCTTTCTCCTCTCAGTATTTTCCTCCTTCAACCTTTAATTTTAATTTTATTTTTTTATGGATATCATCTCTTCTGATTCAACTCAAACCTGTACTGTGTGTGTGTGTGTGTGTGTGTGTGTGTGTGTGTGTGTGTAATCCCTCCACCTACCCAAGTACTGAGAAAAGTGTCAAGTTACAAATATTATCTTTCCATGTAAGAATGTAAACAGTTAAGCTTTAGAAAGTGGTTGATGATTTCTCTTTCGTGTTTAGCTTTACATGCTTCTCTTTATTCTCATGTTTGAAAGTCAAATGTTCTCCTCAGTTCTGGTCCTTTCATCATGAATGCTTTAAAGTCCTCTATATCACTGAATGACCATTTATTTCCTTGTAGTTTTATACTTTGCTGGATAGGTGATTCTTGGTTTTAATCCCAGTTCCTTTGAATTCTTGAATATCCTATTCCAAGCCCTTCTGTCCCTTAATATAGAAGCTACCAGATCCTGTGTTATGCTGATTGCATTTCCACAATATTCGAATCGTTTCTTTCTAGCTACCTGCAATATTTTTCCCTTGACCTGGGAACTCTGAAATTTGGCTACAATATTCCTAGGAATTTCTCTTTTCTGGCCTCTTCAGGAAGTGGTTGGCAGATTTTTTCAATATTTATTTTTCCCTATGGTTGTAGAATATTAGGGCAATTTTCTTTGATAATTTCGTGGAAGATAATGTCTAAGCTCTTTTTTTGATCACGACTTTCCCATAATTTTTAAATTGTCTCTCCTGCATTTATTTTCCAGGTCAGTTTTTTTTTTCCAATGAGATGTTCCACATTATCTTCTATTTTTTCAAACTTTTGGTTTTGTTTTCTAACTTCTTGGTTTGTCTCATAGTCATTAGCTTCCCTGAACTCGATTCTCTCTTTTAAAGAACTATTTTATTTAGTGAGCTTTTGAACCTCCTTTCCCATTTGGCTAACTCTGCTTTTTAAAGCCTCCTTCTCCTCATTGGCATTTTGTACCTCTTTTTCCAATTGAGTTAGCTTCTTTTTTACTGGTGTTATTTTCCTCAGCATTTCTTTGGTTCTCCTTTAGCAGACTGTTGGCATGCTTTTCAAGCTCTTCTATGGCTTGAGCACATTTCATACTCAATTTGGAGGTACTGGAGGCAGGGGCCTTGACTTTCTCTGACAGTATGCCTTGTTCTTCTTCATCCAAAAGGGAGGAAGGAAATACCTGTTCACCAAGAAAGTAACCTTCTATGGTCTTATTTTTTTCCCCTTCTTTGGGCATTTTCCCAGCCAGTTACTTGACTTCTGAATCCTTTGTCAAGTGGAGGGTCCTAGTATTCCCCCTCTCCCCAGTAATGTGCCCCAGACAGACATTCAGATCAGCTGCTCAAACCCTCAGGGGCTTTGGGTGGAGTTGAAGACACCTCTGAGAGCGGAGGTTCAGATCAGCTACCCAATTCTGCCAGAAGCTTTAAGCTGAACTGCCTGGAAAATGGACCCAGGCTGCTTCCGGTGTAGCTGCCCCTCTGCTGCCATGCCTGGGGAAAGTGCTGGGGTAAGCCCATTCCCCTCTGTCCCAGCTGACCTTTGGAGCTTTCTTTGTCACTCGTGGGTTAAGGAATCTGAGATTCTCCCTGCTGGGAATTCTGTCCCAGAAGTCTGTTCAGGTCCTATTCTTCCCAGTGCCATATGGCCAGGACTGAGCTCCACACTGCTCAGCATCCTGTGAGATAGACCTTTCCTGTTAGCCTTCTAGGCTGCCTTTGGCTGAAAACCTCTTTCACTCTTTTGTTCTGTGACTTCTGCTGCTCTAGAATTTGTTGAGAGTCATTTTTTACAGGTATTCTGTGGGCTGTGGGGAAGTGCTAGAATATATTTGCCTTTCTTCTCTGCCATCTTGGTTCCATACCCCACCCCCACACCTCCCATCTGATACTTTTAATGTTTTTGGATTGAGAGCTCTTGAAAGTGCTGCTGTTGTCATTGTCACCTCCAAGGCCTTTCTGTGGCATTGTTGCCAATCGAGTTCTGAGCCATCCCCCAACCTAGTGTCACGAATCTCTCTTTCCATATTCTTCGGTTGGTTTTGACTCAGAAAAGGTCTCATCTTGACCTTTCCTTAGTTCTGCTACACCAGCATTTGGTTTCAGTTATTCAACATTTCTAATGATATTAATTTTAATGGTACAAATCAAAATATTTTTTATGACTTATAGTCTAGTAAATAGAATATATACACAAAGAAAATAAACATATACAGATACATAAATTAAATACTAATATATGTGTACGTATATATTTGTACATATATGTATATATATACACACATATATATATATATGTATATATATATATATATACATATATACATATATATACACATGTGCATCTCTCTTTCTAGCTCTCTGTCTCCCTATCTATTTATGTATCATCCATTTATAACACGTATGGGAAACTAGTTTGTTCAGTGGGTAGAGAGCTTGGGTCTGGAGTCATAAAGACCTAAGTTCAAATCCAGCCTCAGATCCTTATTAGTTGTGTGACCCTGGTCAAGTCACTTAACCTCTGTTTGACTTAATTTACTGGAAAAGGAAATCGCAAACCACTTCAGTTTCTTTGCCAAGGAAACTCCATGGACAGCATTGGCATGCTATGGCCCATGGGGTCGTGAAGGATTAGATGTGTCAGTAACTAAACAATAGCCACAATATATGGACATACATTTTTCTGTGTGTTTGTGTATATCTCTTGATTTTTCTTATCTGGGTTATGTGGAAATAGTCATAAACTTCTAAAAATGGAGCTTTGCTTTGTATCTCATTGATAGCTTCTATGTATATATTTAATGTTCTTTCTTGATGTACCTACTCTTTTTAGGGTTCTGATTGTCCTAAAGCAAGTGCTAATAAAATTAAATTAAAATTAAATTAAAATAAAAAAAGGCCAAATTTGTTTAAAATGTCCTCTCTAGATTTCTGTTACAAAATGTCTTTTCAAAATAACTTTATTAGAGGCAGTTCCATATAAGAACTCAGACCTGAAAGCAATCATTGGAAAAATGAAACTAAGATCTTTCTAAAATGCTCCCCCTTCTTTCTATATAACAATTTTGGATGCATTTCTCAGAGTTCTCAGTTGGCTTTACCATTTGTGTGTTGTATATGTCTGTCAATGATAAAGCTGTCTAATATTGTGCCAACTGTTTTAATACAAAAGCGACATTTTAAAATGTGAATAGCTTTAGTAAAATTGATATTAAACACTTACTCATTATCAGAGCCAGTGTGGTTTTGCTCAGCATGAATAATTTTTTCCCCTGGCATATAAGTGGAATTACCTTAAGTTTTGCTTGGTTAAATGTACAATTTTAAGTATTTAATAAGCATCTTCTTTGACCCCGACCTTTTCCCACTCTAAAACTTTGAGACTAAATATAAGATCCTATGCTGCTTAGGAGGCAGAACAGTATTCTACTGAGCTAATATCTTAAGCAGAGGAAACATCTGTTCAAGGACAGAGTGGCTCATTTATTTCTAAAAAGGACTTTCCAGGATTTAAAATCATTGTTGAATTGACTACAAAGGAATATACCCATCACTGATCTAAAGAGAAGCAGAGAAAGAAGGAAAGAGAACAACTCTATGAACAGATCTTTAGAAATCCATGGCCCAGTTGGATGCCAGCCTTCACCCCAGTCTGTCCCCCATTAGCTGCATGCCAGATCCTTGCTTCCTTCTAATGCCCAGAGTCATAATTAATTTTTCCTAAGGCACTGTTATGGAAGATGGACACTCCACTTGGATGAGCATGTAGTCACCAACATCAGTGTAGTAAGATGACAGAAAACAGATCCTTAACATGTGCTCCCTAAGTTCCACAAGACTTTACAGTTTACCTTGCTGTAAAGACTCCTGGACTCCCAGGCATTACTCTCTGGCCTTGGCTACAAACAAAGATTTCTTGATTTTGCAATCTCACTTCACTTGCCCCCTAAAACCAATAGGTCTTTCTGTCAACCCTGCAGTGAAACCCTCTTAGATACAGGGGATTTCCGTTCTCTTCCATTTTCTTCACTACTCACCTCACCTGAGTCTACCAAAGAGGGAAGAACAAAACATCATTCTATTTTATTCTCTTCTGGTCGTCTTACTTGAGCCACCATTCAAGCAGGTATGTCTCCCTCTCCCCTTTTTGGGTACATACTTCTGCCCAAATAACCTGAAAAAAATATCATGCAGAGACCAAGGCTCTTATTAGGTGATAACCTAACACTCATCCCTCAATGTTAAACCACCTCCACCCTATCCCATTCCCTGCCATGCCCCTCAACTACATCAATGATTAGAAATCCATGGCTGTCATTATTCAAATTATTCCTGACCACCTCTGTCCTCTAGCTATTTCAAATCCCTTTACCCATCCTCCAAACATCTTATCCCAAACTTCCAATCCCTTTTAGTGTGCTGTCAGAAATGCTCACACAATCAGGAACCAATGTCTTTATCTCATTTGTTTCTTTTTCCTTCTCAACTCTTTCCGTCTTCCATCTTACCCTGCTCACTGGCCTCCCTGGCCACTCTTGCCAGCAGTGGCACAACTTATTCTTCACTCATGGCCCTGATAGTTAAGGAAAAGGAATGGAATACCCCAACTTTCCCATTGTTACTTCTAGGTTCTCCCTCTCTACCCATCACTTTATAATCTTTTCTTATTTGAAGTTCATCTACTCCATAGTTAACATACATTCAAGAGTTTAGTAGTTTTTTCCCTACTCACTTCTAGACTATTTCCCTCCATTTCATGAAAGAGTTCTGTGTTTGGTTCACTCTTTCCTCACTAGTCCCTCCCTTATACTAGGGGAAGTCAACATTCATAGAGATACTCCTGCAAACACCATAACACCCTAGTTCCTCAACTTCCTCATTTTCTCTAACCTTTTCCTCAAGCCCAGATGAGAGCTACACATACCCATGACCTTTCCACTACCCACAAATTCACCATTTCCACATCCATGAGGAAACAGGCCTAAGATTACAAAATGTTGTTTGCAAGGACCCAAAGTTCTGCAAATCAGGAATCTTTTATTTCTCTTATAACAGAGATAGTCCTCTATCTACTCAATTATGCTCTCTTTTTATGAGAGCCCTTTCTTTTTCACCTCTTTGCCTTAGGAAATTTGGTACAAGCTATAAGATGCTTGGAACATTGGTTATCTGAAACCCAAATAATTTTCTGGATCTGTGAATGCATCATTGTGACTATTCCTTCAAAGTCTATAAATTGCAATCCATCCATACTTGTCTGTATGGTGAAAGCTTTCTCCATGGCCCTTTAAAGTATTTTTTTAATCTTAAAAAATAAGGAAGATTTCAGAGAGGTCTGGAAAGAGTTATATAAACTGATGCTGAGTGAAAGGAGCAGAACCAGGAGAACTTTGTACACAGCAAAACCACAGTGTGAGAGGACTTTTCCTGGTAGACTTAAAACTTAATTGCAATGCAAGGACTTAAAAAATTCTCAATGGTCTTTTAAGGCAAAATACCTTCCACATCCAAGGAAACAACTATGGAATTCAATCACAGATTGCACAGATCATTTTCTTTTGTATTATGTTTGGGTTTATTATATGATTTCTCCCATTCATTTTAATTCTGCTATACAACGTGACTATGGTGAAAAGTACTTAATAGGATGTACGTGGAACCTATATAAAATTGTGTACTGTCTCAGGGAAGAAGGGGGAGGGAGGGAAAGAAAAAATTTAGGTTGTGTGGTAGTGATTGTGGAACACTGACAAGAAGGAAAGAAGAAGGAAAGAAGGAAAGAAAGAAAGAAGAAAGAAAGAAAGAAAGAAAGAAAGAAAGAAAGAAAAAAGAAAGAAAGAAAGAAAGAAAGAAAAAGGAAGGAAGGAAGGAAGAAAGAAAGAAAGAAAGAACTGTATTGTATTGAAGACTTTGGTTGAAAATTATGTAAGAAATTTTATTTGTGTTTCCAATTCACTGCAAAAGGAACAATAAAACGATAACTCCAAAAAAAGTGATGATTTCATCTAATTCCCACTTCTCTCACTTCCACACAGACAACAAGACAAAACCTTTTCTAATTTTTTTCTACACAAGGAAATTTTAATATGCACGCCTTCACTGTTCATGTCCACAGATTTCATTCCCAGTGTTTGCCACAGGGGATCCACACACCAATGATTTATGTTTGCCTTACTTTCTTTTGATATTCCAAAGTCTTACATGGAGGACATGATTTTATGGGATATTATATGATCAGATTTTCCTGTTTATTCCTCAAAACATAGCCAAAAGTCTCCTCTACATGACTGGCCTTGTGCAATGCAGTGGTGGACAAAAGACAGACAGAAAGAAAGAAAGAAGGAAAGTAGGAAAGAAGGAAAGAAAGAAAGAAAGAAAGAAAGGTCAAATAGAGAACATTTCCTTTCACACAGGGTTTTTCAAAGGGCAAAATATAATTGGCCATTATCTAAAATAACTGAAAAGTGGACTGGAATCCAATGGTTTTCTAACAATACTCTTAGACTTCTACTAGATGTTCATGTGTTCTCACTTACTGGGTCTGGAGAAGGAAACCATTAGGGCTACTCCTCAGCATTTGACATTTTCAGCAGAATTGACCTATGGCCATGTGGCATAAGAAACAGAGTTACTTTTACTTATTTAGTGGAGAAAAATATTGCACTTGCCATAACACTACTTATTAGGGATGCAATTTCTTCATTGTCCTTGAGGAGTCAAGAGCATTTATTCGCCAGCACGTATGTCTGAGCTTGCATGGAAACTTTTTTTCAAACTCATGATTGGTCTTTCAGGAAAACTCAGCCTTGGCCTGCATTCAAATCCTTTGGCATTCTCAGATGCAGGTGCCTCTTATCTGGGAGTGGGGGAGCCTATGATCGGCTGGTCCTCATAATTAGCCCAAGGATGATATATACTCAATGACGTTATCAGTTGGCCTAGGCTTCACAGCTTGCCCAGAGTGGGTGCTCATAATTATCCTGAGAATGACCTTGACAAAAATTAATCATGTTCAAGTCCAGAGAGGGGAGAGGTGTTGTCCAAAATTTTCAGAAGAGAACAGAACTACTGATGTTTCAGTAAAGGAACTAATGAGATTAAAAGCAGTTATACTTCAAAGAAAATTTAATCACCCTTGAAATGCAAGGGGAAATAAAAAGGTAACAAAGAAGTAAACTTACTATAAATATTTCTTCTACTTAAAAGAGAAATGTCTAAAACTGGGACTTGCCCTTGAAGTGTTGCCCAGGGCCAGCTTTGGCATAGCAGGCCACAAAACCCTGGCTAGGATCACTGAGTTCAATTCTAACCTGAGATCCTTACTATGTGATCCTGATCAAGTCATGGGGCCTCTCTGTGCCTCATCTTCCCAAGAAAATGAACATCATCACACTAGTTACTTCATGGTATTGTTTAGAGAACAAACGAAATTAAATCTGTAAAGCACACAGCACAGTGCCTGGCACATAATAGGAGCTTCAAGATGCTTCTTCACTTCCTTTTGAGTGAAGGCTGGGGCAGGACCCTGAGGCTCCTACCCTTCCCATCATGATTTATCTGTGTTTTTCTTTTCTATTAAAGGGGCCATACTCCTGACTACTTTTTAAAGAGGTCTGTTCACTGACTGTGCTTTACCTCATTTTAAGTGAGTACCTGTAATGGACTTAGCCTAAAAGGCCAAGGTCTCACATTGCCTCCTGGTCCATCTCCAGTTATTCTGATGAATATATGGTCACTGGATCCGGATGGCTCAAGAGGAGAAAGTGAAACTGGTAACTTTGCATAGCACTCCCTCACTCAAAACAAAGTCAAGTACAAGACATCATTTCTCTGATGTCATGGTCTTGTTTGAAAATGAAGGACAAACACAACAATCTCTTCTTCTTTTACCCCTACTGTGTGTTTCTTCATTGCCTTCTTCACAGTATTCCTTTTCAAATTTTTGGAGATGACATGACTCACAGTCAAGTAAGGAAATAAAAATGGTATTTTTATATTACAGAAACAGGCATCTGTCTTATGAAAAACTTTGGAGTCATCATAGTGTCTAGATTTCCAAAAAAACTGAACTACCCTTGTTCTCCTTCACTTAAAGTATGGGTTCCACTTACTGACAATTTCTGGTGTTCTTTTCCCCCAGATATACATATATATTGACAGATAAACTTTATAAATGTCCCATCTAAATCTCCTTTACTTTACATAAGACCTTCATTCTGTAACCATTTGGTTTTTTGTATTGCTATCCTGCACAGAAAGAAGACAAGGACATCAAAGGTATACAGGTGATTACATGGAGTACTCTCATGAAGTCAGGCCTACCTGGGCTATAAATCTTCATGTCATAATTCCTGACTCTGCAATCTTGGGCAGATCACTTAACCTCTCTGTGCCTCAGTTTCTACAGATGCAAAATGAGGAGTTTGAACTAAGTGGACCCCTAAGTCCCCTCTAGTTCTTTGCTTTCTTCTCCCTTAATGTCTTTTTATGTATTATTTTTAGTCCTTTAGACTTACCGATTCTTAAGGAAGTCGTTATGAATCCATCTACAATAGTTCTACCATAAAACATTCCATTGGCTTGTCTTCCACACAAACGTGGTTTATGTAGGATGTAGATGATTTTCATAAACCAAATAGCATGGAGGAAGTCATTAGTGAGTACACAGGTGTCAATGTAAGTTTTCAAGGAGACAGAAAACCAGAATAATGGACAATGTAAACATCATATTGAATTGTCATGAACTTAAAACTATGTCCACTTGTGGCTGTAGAAGTGGTTGTGGAAGTAGTTAATATCCCTCTAAAACCTGAAAAGCTGAAAGATTAGACTCAACAAAAGATAAGTGGGTCACATATCATAATTCACAAAAATGTCATGAATTATAATCTATTATATGTCACATTGTTCAGATCTTATTTTTAAAATTCTTTTATTGAAAAGAGCAGTTGCAAACATTGATGTATGCCTTGGCACAGAGATGCATTTAAGTGGAAATGGCAGTTCTCCAGGGAGGATTAGAAAGAAAATAGAACATGAGAAAGGCATTGGAGCAGTAGGCAACACCATGCCAGGGAAACTGCCATGTGCCATCCATTTCAATAAGGAGCTCAAGAATAAGAATATGTGTATGTTTGTATTTATATGTGCATGGGTGTATGTGTGTGTGTTTGCTTCTGGTGAGGGAGAAAGAGACAGACTATGGCAGAGATATTCATTCGTGAAATGTCAAAAATAATTGCTTCAAATACAAATGATTCCAGGTAATATAGATTACCTGGTGAAACTCTGAGATTTACAGGTTTGAAGAGATAAAATTTCTATTGTACCAGGGAATTTGTGAAATAGGAAATATATTGTGTTTTAAAGTTTCAGTGATCTCTAGATTCACTGTTTGGGGTTCTCTTTAGACTAATGTTAAGTTGAAGTATAGTCAGGCACAAGGCAAGATCTCCAGGGCACAGCTTACTCTATATTTTTATGTTGCATTAAATAAAATATGCTTTTTGTTTTTCATTGTCTCAATACTAATGTTCTACCCATATGACCCTTTGGCAATGAGATATAAAGAGTTGCTGCCACCAGCTCCCCAAATTGGGGATGCTATGTACCTGAGTGTGATTTCTCAAGGCTTCTGGGATGTTGAAATTGAATTCTGCTATGTCTGCATCCCCTAATTGAGACAGTAGAACATCTAATTTTTCTATTGGTTCCCCAATTTTTATCATGGTGCTTCACATAGACCGTTTGTACCAAAAATTTGAGGATAATATGGAAAATCAGGACATTAAATTTTGATATGATTTAAATATACTTAGCAAGTTAGGACAACAACACTCAATTTGGATTAGAAAGACTTAAATTTAAATCAATTGATTCTACTCATTACTGCTGATGTGACCTTGGGCAATTCATTTAGGCCTCATTTAGATCTTCCTGGTTCTATATCATATGATTCATGAACTTTAAAAATCTTTGCAAAAAAGTTAGTACTAAATAATTAATCATTTTAAAGGATTTTAAAATATTTTTATTAAGAGAAAAAATTATACTTTTTATCCTGATGAAAAATTTCTAAAGTTTGTCTAAGTGATTTCAATGTATTTTTCTTCCTAGAAAACCTAAAATTATTTATTATAAACAGATAAATGAATATAAGATGAATTAATTAAAGCTATAAAATGATAAATCATTAAATTAGTAAAGTAATTAACAAAGACCTTTTTAATCATCCTTTGACTCACCAGAAATAGTTTCTTTATTTTCGGTCCCCTGCTGATCTACTGTATCGTACATAAAAATACCTCGCCAAAGTTAATCTTTTGAAATAAATAGTCAATCCATCTCCTTCTAAGTTCAATAACTAGAGAGCTTTGGTCTCCTGTTAATAACATGTCCCACTGAGATGGTGTTTCTAGTCACTTCTCCAAATAATCTAACCTTCCCAGAGTAGTCAAAGCCATCTTCCTGAACCACAGGGTTGACCATGGCACTCCTCTATGGCTCTCTACAGCCCTGAGGAAAGACTATCCACCTTTCAGCTTGCTGAGTAAATCCCTTCATGGCCTGGCTCCAGCCTGCCTCTATTGATGTGTCATCTTACCCTCCTTCATGGATTCTGTGCTATAAGCAAACTTTTCTATTTGTTGTTTCCCAAACTTGAGACTTCACCTCTTGTATATGTCTTTTTAAATCTGACCAGTCCCATGCTTATAACACACTCTCTTAATACTTCAAAGTCTTAGTTTTATTGCAGGCTTGACTCAGTTTACATCTCCAGCTAGAAATCTTTCTTATCTTCTTAGTTTTTAGCACATCATCATCCATCATCAAATTCCGTTGAATTGATATGTTTAGTTATTGTCTCCCTACCGTTCAGAAGTAGTATAATTCCTCGAGGGCAGAGAGGGTTGACTTTGGTTTGTCTGCCTGTTACCCAGAAAGGGTTTTGAATTGCATTGCTGCATCATAGCAGAAGAGGTGCAAGGGCCAGCTAATCTAACACCCTCACATCATAATCGGTAGCAAGCCTCAGAGCCAGAACCCCCTTGCCTATAGGCAAGGTTCTATTCATTGCACAATTCTGCCTCATTTGGGGAATTGGTTGACATACATATGGAACATTAAGTTATTTAAATCATTGAATCTTATTTAAAAAAATCATATTAATTATCAGATACTAAATTTCAGGAAGCGTATTGAGAACTAGATAGTATTCAGAGGAGAGTCACTAGGAGGCTAAAGAGTTTCAGAGTAAGACATGAGTAGAAATAGACAAATACATGTAAAAAATAGAAAGATGATAGATGCATAGAGTATCAGACAAATACAGTAAGTTAAAGTATAATCTTATGAATTCATTTTATATATATCTGACATTTTTCATATTTCACATAATATTATGAAGCTCATATATCTTAAACATATTTTGTGCATCTTATATTAAATATATCATGAACATTTATAAGGTTAGTCTTGAAGAAATGAAAATTGAAATCCTGAGGAAAAAAATGTTTTCTTCAAGGATCTGAAGGCTAATAAGGTGGAAGAAAGATTAGTCTCAGTCTGCTTGGCCCAAAAAGGCAAAATTTGGGAACTCTGAGAACTTGGTCAAGGTAAATTTAGGCTAGGGAGAATGTAAGAGAAATGCTTCCTGTCAGTGAAGCTTATTTACCAGTGCATCAGTATTTTTCTTTTCATCACCAAATTAGTAGTTGATCAAATCTCAGCAAGCATTTATTCTACCTCTACTATGTGGTTGGCAGTGTGGCAAGCTCATGGGATAAAAATAACCACATAAGTGCCCCTGCCATCAGAGAGTTTATAACCCACTTTGGAAAAATATTGGGAATTAATAGGTACACATATGATACTTACAGTAGAGATGGAAAATCATGGACTTTCATTGGTACCTTTGAACTTAAATAACTTACCCAGAATCACATAGCTAGAATGTATCAGAGATGGACCAAGAAAGCAAGTCTTCATTATTCTAAGGCCAAATCTCAAAAACTAAAAAGTGTGTATGACTTTGAGGAACTACATTCTATCAGAGGAGGCCATATGTAAACACCCAAGACATTATAGATCAAACTTATGCAAAATATTTATGAGGTGCTTTAAGTAGAGAGGGAAAAACTAGCAGCTAGGGGGATGAGGAAAGGTTTCCAAATAAAGATGTGAGGTAAATGCAGTAGCTCTGTAAATTTAGGAAATGCACTTATACTCTTGGGGAATATTGTTCCCTCAACAAGGGCTAACACACACATATGCACACACATATACACACACATACTTTTTTCTTTTTTATTGATTTAGAATTTATTTTCCCCTAGTTACATGTATAAACAATTTTAATACTTATTTTCAAAACTTTGATTTATAAATGTTCTCTCTTCCTTCCTCCTCATCCCTTCTTATTGAGAAGGCAAGCAATTCAATATAGGTTATGCATGTGTTGTCATGCAAAATACTTCCATAATACTCATATTGCAAAAAAAATAGACAAAGTCAGGAAAAATAATTTTAAAAAATATGCTTCAATTTGCACTCGGATATCATCAGTTTTTTTTCTGGGGATGGAAACATTTTTTCATCATAAATCCTTCAGACTTGTCTTGGATTAATGTATTGCTGACAATAGCTAAGTCATTCACAGTGGATCATCTTACAATATTGCCATTACTTTGTATGTAGTACATTTTATTTTGCATCAGTTCATTTTTGCATCAGCTCATGTAAGTTTTTTCAGGACTGAGAGCATGCTACCTGTCATATCCTATAGCACAATGGTTTTTAAGGAATTTTGTAATAGATAGGCAACTGGGTGGCTCAGTGGATTTAGTGCTGGGCCTAGAATCAGAAAGATGAGTTTAAATCTGGCTTCAGACAATTAATAGATGTGTGACCCTAAGCAAGTCATTTAAACATTTTTGCCTCAGTTTCCCATCTATAAAATGAGCTAGAGAAGGAAAAAGGAAACCATATCAGTATCTTTGCCAGGAAAACCCCAAAGGGGGTCACTAAGAATTGGACATGACTGAAGTGACTGAACAAACACAAAAAAGTTAATAGATAAAAGTAAACAAAATGTACAAACCATGGGTCAAAAATATGAATAGGGCAAACCCAACAACAATTCCTGTAAGCCCTATAAATAACTTTCAAAATAAAATAAGTCTAATAGAAGAAAAAATAAGTAAAGAAATGAAAGCAAAAGGATGAAATTATGAAACAGGTAACTACAAGCTTGGCAAAATATACAAAAATACTGAAGAAAATATCAACATAAAAAAGCACAGAAATAACCAAATGGGAAAAGTACAAAAATTCACTTATTCAAATACATTCTTAAAAAGCAGAATTGACCAAATGGAAAAGGAGATACAAATCTTACTTAAGAAAACAATTCTTTAAAATTTGGAATTCAGTGTTAGCTAATGACTCAACAAGACATCAAAGAACAAAAAAAAAAAGTCAAAAAATGAAAGAAAAATCAAAGAAAATGTGAAATTTCTTGCCAAAAAAACTAACCTGGAAAATTGATTGAGGAGAATTAATTTAAGAATTATTGGAAACAGATGATAAAAGAAAGAGCCTAGACATAATATTTTTAAAAATATCCAGGAAAACTGCATTGATATC
>CM053770.1:692803919-692827297 GCA_028658325.1 Potorous gilbertii
AGACCTGAGTTCAAATGTGGCCTGAGATGTTTAGTAAACATTAGTTATGTTTACTCTTATTTATAAATTTAAGAAGCAAACTTGGAGATTTCCAGTGGTTCTGATATACTGCAAGGAAGATCTAATGTTAATTATGTTAATGAGAGGTATAGGTTCCCCCCCACCCTTATTTATGTGGAAGCTTTATTAGGGGAGATTTGTTTTGTAGGAAGGCTCACACCTTTCTTTTTTTAATTTCTAATGAAGCATTGGGTCACCAGGGTAAGATACTCTCTGAGTCTGAAAAGTATATAAGTACTTTGAGGTGAGCTTTTGTTTTCAGGCTCACTCCTTGAAAGTGTTTGGCCAGATGAGACTCTAAGTACCCACTAAGGAGCCCCCTGGCTCTGAAAACCCAGATGCTGGGGCTGCTCTCTCTGGTCACTATTTATATATGTAAATGTAAGACAGTCCGATCTTGTAGCATGCAAGCTGAAAGGGGATACAATTGAGAAAACAGTTTATCCAATACTGTCCTGTCCCTCAATTTCAGTACATGAGAAACAAACTCAGTTTTAAGCTGGGGCGTCTCTGTCAATGAGTTTTTCTCCTATAGACCAAAATGCGTAAACTAGAGTTGAGGATTCTGTGGTCTCAAGGCTACATATGGCTCTTTAGGTTCTTAAGTGTGATCCTTTACCCAGAGAATCCTTTATCTTTATCCTTTCTTCTGGAGTTGTTGGGCAGTAAACACCATACCTACTGTTCCTTGGCCCTTTCTGAAGTCACACTGGCTCTCAGATATATGAGCATCTTCCAAGGGAAGGATCAGCCAATTAAGGAGGACTCAAGTAAGAATCTTGCCAACAATGTCTAAGAGACACCCCACCCCCCATGATTATCACTGGACAATCCATTCCCTTTACCTTTATAGAAATGGACAATGGAGGCATCCTTGAACTCCTGGGGGACAACCTCCTCTTGTCATATAACCTGGAATATTTCAATCAGTTTTTGTATGAGCCATGGTCCCCCTACCCTGAAGTCTCAGCTGGAATAGAATCAGCACTAGGTGTTTTGTCACATGAAAGGAGACTCATGGCCCTCCAAACCTTTCAACCTGAGGTAAACTGTCAATGGCCTCAGTATTGAATTATATGCAAATGGGCTTCTCTGTTCAATGTCACAATGCCTGGGGGATTCCTCCTTAACTGACATTCCCTTCTAGCTCTCTTCTACCATAGTTCAAGGAGGACAAAAACTGAATAAGGCTTCCTAATAACATAATGAAGACTGCAACCAGAAGGTGTAAGCATAAATAGGATGATACATTTCAGTTTTATCTTACAGCTGATGAATGAATTCACTAGGTCTTTGGACTGAATGTCTAAACCCTCTACTTAATATAAAGTTCTATCATTTTATCACAGAAATGTGGAGGATTTGCATCCCATTGGAAGTCTATTGTCAACAGTATGAGTTGAAAGTTTGTTTTCAGTGCCTCTATGTTGGGCATCATCACTCCACAGCTTCTTATTCTAACCCGTCCCCTGAACTGGTTCTAAACGTCACTGCCAGCTAGGCTATCATTCCCTCCCTTCCTCTACTTTCAGATTTCTCTTGTTCTCATATTGTTTAGGGATCACAATTCCACTCTACAATTAGATAAGCAAATATGCGTTGCTATCATAGTGTATATAGGTCTATTTTACCTCAAGCCAAAATCTTTCTTATTTAAGTGCTTTTATGAAGCAGTTTCACAAGTGCTTGGCAATTTGCAAAGGGCTTTAAGTAAATGATCTCATTTGAGCTCATAAGAAGTGTATAAGGAAGCTACTAGAGATATTATTTTCTCACTTTTACAGGCAAAAAACCCAAACCCTGATGACCAGAGATGTTAAGCGACATACCTTTCAAGCTGTATTATAAATCACCCTTTGTTATGCATTCTGTACTTTATACACACTTTCCTTCTTGTTATCCTTCACATTGATCACTCCATCTCTAAAATCTCTGCATATTCACTGGCCGTTATACTCACCCCCTCCCATTGCCACTGCATTGAAACTGGCTGCCACAAAGTCAGTGCTTAATAGCTGGCTTACTAAAAGATATTTGTCTTCAGAATGTAGCTCAAGAACTACACCCTCACCAACTAGAGCCCATTTTCCCTCCCTCAACTACTTTCATTCATTTAGTATTTACCTGAATATATTTATATCTGCACATATTTTAGCTCCACATAGAATATGAAATTTTGTGAGAAGGATTTTTTTAAAATTTTTCTCTTTGTATCTCCAACATGGACATATTAGTTCTTTAATAAATGCTTTCTGCTTGGTTGATGAACTGATTAAACTGTGACACAAAGCCTAAATATGAGAAGTGAGATTTAACCTCAGGCTGTCCTAACTCCCAGTCAAGTACTCAATTCATTAGACAGTATCATATGTTCCATGTTCTTGAAAATATAGAGATTAATTAAGTTTTGGTTCATATTATTTTTTTTGGTTTTTTTGTTTGTTTCTGTTTTAACCATAAGTATCTATTGATAGATTGAAGAATATAATTTTAATGGAACAGTAAAGCACAACCATGGATTAAAACAGCTTGCTATACAGCTAAAGGGGGTAAATGCATTTTTTCCTTAAGAACCTTAAAATGCAAGTCATAAAGCCACTAAATTACTTCTCTAACAGATCACATTGGACAATTCTTTTATAAAATTCCCATATTACATCATCTGAACAGTAATCTAGGTTCATTCCCTCATGAGAAAGTCACTGGCAATTTGCACCTACCCTGCCCCACCTGACGGCCTCCTTAGCCTACCCCATTTTTTCAGCTGGCATTCAGATTCAGGCTAGGTCAGCAAGGTACCTTCCCAAAGAATGCCATGTACACTTTGGTCAGTCTTCTGATGCAAATAAGCAAGCAAGGAGCCAGGAAAAAGTCAGTCCAGGGCAAATACGGAAATGAATCAACTCACAACAGTTAGCATGGCATAGCCTGATTCAGGGAAGCCTCAGTTAAGCTGACTTTGGCAGGGAAGTTGCTCTGGCTTTTTTCAAGGGCCTACAAACCCACCTCATGATGTGAAGAATCAGCTGTAGTATATAGGAGGATCTAGGAATCTAGTTAACCAGGAGGCTAACTTTGCAATACATTCATTTCTTTGGACCTGTAACATGAGGCTGCCTATGAATTGCAGCATAATCACTAGGAAATGTCAATTTTAAAGAGAATTTGTGTGCAAAACTTCAAGATATTGAGGAAAATCTTAAAATCTCTTGGTCTGAGATGTTAGGCACTTCCATAACACTAATTTGTCTACTTGGACACTCAAAATATAAAACACTTCAGTGTAGTAGTATCGAAGTATTAACCATGCTTTAGGTGTCAATACCAAAGATCTGAGGACACTAAGCCTGCCTCCCTCACCAAGGAGCCATGAGAAATCTCACATACATTTTGCCATAGATGCCATCCCAGTAACACCTGCCTAGAAATCAAGCGTACTTCCAGGTGGACAGCCAGTTTCTGAAAGGTAAATACTGTACTAACAAGAGAAATCATGCAGGTCAGAGACCACAGGTGAAGTGACCTAAATGAGCCCACCCAGAGAGCTTGACCTTTACCCCTCACCTTGGCCAGTTGCTTTCAGGGAGGATGCTTCCATCCTACAGTCTATTAACTACCACAGTGTAAGGAGCCTTAGGATGTTCCTATTTATCATGGAAGAGTAGTAGGTACCCAAAAGCTCCTGGGGAGGCAATGTCCTAGAGCTTCAGTTAAGAGTGAAAGGTGGTTAAAAACCATCAAGCCACTTCACCGACTTTCTAAGTCCTAACAAATCAGAGATATGCGAGTGTGATAGGCATAGCTTATGGGAGGGTGAGGTTCAATAGAAAGGAACACTGAAGGATTGGCTGTGCAGTTACCTACATGCGGGTGGAGATGTTAGAGAAAGTCGAGGAGGCGTGCTAAAAGCTGACTAGAACATACATATGGCTCCAGTCTCCATCCGGGGAAGGGACTTTGCTGGCTCTTTGGGGATGGGTGGGGGTGCTTCCCTCCCTCCCTTTCTCAGACAGATGAATTTATAGCTGACAGCAGCACAAAAAGGAAAGGCAGTATCAATAAGTGGAGAACCATAGAGGGAGAAACCAAAGAGAGCAGGGGAGCCCAGGTGTACCAGTCATTCCTCAGTGCCCTGCTTCTAACACCAAGGATGGCAGGTGTGTGCTGGCACAAACGGGGCAGGGTTTGTCATGCAACAGCAGCAGCGCTTGGGGAGAAGGGACTCTGAAGAGAGAGGGAGAAAAACTCAAGTTCCACTTCTTAAATACAAGACAGTCAGGCACAATTTGGTCCCAATCTCTTAGTGAAGAAAGCGGATGCTCATCTGCTCTACATCCCCCTTCTCCAGAACCTTGACAAACTCTGTAAAGGATATGGCGCTGTCCCCATCCTGGTCAGCTTCTTGGACTGTCCTAATGCAATGTTGCCCAGCTGCTCATCTGAAATATTCACTCCAACCATCATGCGTAGTACCTGTAACGATTCATCTCGGGAAATCTTGTCATCTTTATCCAAGTCATGTAATCAAAAAGCACAGTGTAGTGTATTGCTCCGCTGTTGAGTGGTTCTGGTCCATTCACATCTTTGCTTTCCTCATTATCTTCGATTGGTCGGAAGTGAGCTAGAGTTCTCATGAATCCACGAAAGTTTACCTGGTCTCCTCCCTCAGGGAAGAAGGCATTGATGATCCGATGCCCTAGGGGATTGGTGGCAAGCTCTGGAACCACTGGAAGTCTTCCCGACCGAGAGGACCATTCTCTCCTTTGTCCAGGCTGGTGACTTGACTATGGGAAAAGCCGGTTTCTTTTTTTTATCTTCTCGAGCTCTTTGTCCCGCAACAACGTGGAGTCCCGAGAACGCATCGCGGAGACCGAGGAGCTCCTCCCGAGGCCGAGGCGGAGGCGGCGGCTGCGGCGGCCCCAGGGCGCTTCATACTCTTAATGAGTGTTTAGTGTAAGGAAAAAGGTATTGTTCCTGCTGTTGTTTTTTGTCCTTAGTTCTTGAAGAGGACCATCGTGTCAGGAAGCTGATGCCATGATTTGCAAGTGGAGTGTATTTAAGTAAAGGTGGGCTGTGCAAATTCACCGGCCTTACTTTCTCCTCTGGAGCCACCTGGACCAGTAACAAGATACAGATCGGGATGCCTGGAGATGATCCCTGAAGCAGTGAGAGACATTCACCTTTTTAAGCTAAGGTCTTTCCCAGGTCTCAGTTTGACTGAGGCAATATCCATTTTGTCCTTAAAGCTAGGGAAGAAATGAGGCAAAGAATGGCTTCTGCTACCTAGTTAAAAAACAAAACAAAAACAATCTGGGAGGGGAAAATTCTAAGGAGTAAAACAGAAACAGTTGATACTTACATTCAGTATGAGCCATCAGGGCCCAACAGTGACCAAGTGGGGCTTTGGATGAAATTAATTTTTGGCAATCAATGAGAGTCAGAGTGATTTGGGTTTAAGGCATGGTCCTTAGGAAAGAAATATAGCTCCCAAATGACAAAGTATTTTGTGGGTTTAAGAGATCAGAATTTACATTCCTTTGGGCATAGTACCTGCAGGTAAGGGTATTAGGCCCTATGTGGACAGAAGGAGAGGAAGGAGAGAAGCAAAGAGAAGGGAAGGGAAGTAACAGCTGCATTGCCCAGTCAGAAATGGACAGTTGGACCTCAGTGGGGCAGCTTGTCTTTCTCAAAGGTTGTTGTTTGGCCTTTCTTCTCTAAGAGAAACATAGAATCAGGAAAGTGATGTCATTACTTGCAAGTGAACTGATTTAATTGAGTAAGTAAAGATAACTCTAAAGTAGAGATAGCTAAAAGTAGAGATAGTTCTAAAGTAAAGAGGTATAGCTACATGGTAAAATATGATATATCCTTATAATATAATGTAGAATAGTATAGCATAGTAAATTATATTATACTCTGCTTTTCTATTACACTATAGTTATGTTTTATAAAAATGAAGTATGGTGGTATGAAGGAGATCAAAGTGTATAGAAAAGACCACCAAACTTATAATCAACATCTGAGATCAGATTAAGAGTGCTTGGATAAATTACTCCTCTCTACTTCTGTTTACCTTTCTGTAAAGTGAGGGCAATACATGGAATGATATTTTAGGGTTCTTCTTGCCCTACATCTATAAGCCCTATATTCAGAGGTCAGAGATCCCATGAGAATGGAATATCGACTTTAAATAATTCAAACAGAAACTTATCTATTATCTCAGATGAGAAAGGATTACTTCTAGAAGAACTGAGCAGGGAAGACTTCATTAAGCAAGGTCTAGAAAGGTGATACTGCAAAATCTTCACATGGATGTTAGTGTCAGATCTTTAAATCCCGCCCTAATCATAAATGAGTCTCAAAAAGAGATAGTAAAATCCTCCCACTAATGCTGAGCAACTTTATACATTCATTTGACCTTTACAGCTCTCTGTGATTTCCTTAGTAAAATGGCAGTGCTGGATATAGATTATCTCTGATTCTTGGAGGTCTCATTTTCAGTGATTCTGTTAAATATAATAGATCAATGATTGCACCATGCTGATAACTCTGGGTAGCATCTTAGAATCCCAAAGTATTCTGACAGCCATTGACATGTGAGTTTGGACAATTCACATCCTGTTCAAGATAGTGTGGACTTTATGAGGGAAAAAACTCTGGGCAACTTTCTAGAACAATACTTCTCCATAGCCACCTTTTTCAACAATTGGCTTTTTTCCAGATATGTTACTATTGGTGATAGAGAAAATGGAATTATGATCACATTCAGTTTTACACACAGGGAAGATATACTAACTCTTTCAGAAAGAGAACAGGTTGTATGTGGGTGAATTGGTTATTTTTTTCCCATTTCACTAAGGGTACGGAGGACCCTGACGCCTATTTTTTAACCTCAAAATTTATCAGGAGAAACAATGCAAACAAATACGGGGAATTTAGTGGACATCTAATCCAGGCAACCATTCAGTTAATAAACAAATGCATGTGTATATGCATACATATATATATATATATATATATATATGTATATATGTACACACATATATATTTGTATTTGTGTTTATGCATGATCAAATCCTTTATTTTACAAGAAAGAAAACTGAAGGCCCGAAGACAAATGTCTTATTCAAAGTCACAAAGATTACAATTTCAAAATATTTTGTACTCTACTCCTCAAGGCTCCCTAGATCTCTCTCTTCCCCCTGCCCAAGGCTCATGTACCTCATCTGTAAAGTGGGAAAAAATAACTACTAGTGATAAAAAGTAGTAATAAGAAGCCTCAGTGGAGGTGTAGAAAAAAAGGTATTTTCAAGTAACTCAAGGTCTGACATGCAAAAGAAGAATTTTTTTTTTTTGCCTCAGAAAAAAGGACCAGGAGCAATAAGATGTGACAAAGATGTCAACTGAAGCTTGATTGCAGGAAAACCTTTTCAATAATTAAAGTAGCTCCAAAGTGGAAGAGGCTCCTCTCAGCGGTTATGGTTCCCTTTGAGCAATTCTTTTAAGAAGACGTCAGATTCCTAGAACTTCCACATCATAGTAGTAAGAGGTACTTAATAAATTGTTGATTGATTATTAATTAGCTGATCTTTGCCCTTCAATATACCACTCATCCTTTCTCTCAGTGACATGGATATCTAGTACTTTGCATGAGTTCAAAGTACATTAAGTACTCAAACTGCTAACAGTTCAGATGGGGAAACAAAACCAAACAAAATATGTTTTAGAGATTTCAACTGAACAACATTCTCTGTTCATCAACAAGCTGCTTCAGCTACCAGAATTTTGTCGAAAATAAGATCATTTGAAATTGGACAAGTAGGAGCACAGTCCAAAACTAGAGAAATTCTTCTCCTGTTGTACTCTGACCCAGAAAAATGGAAACATGTCTCCCTATAGTAGGCACATTTTAAGACAAGGTATTAGCTAATAGGGACACGTCCAGATGTGGGATATAAGGATGTCAAGGGAACTTGACACCATGTCATACAAGGATAATTTGAAAGCAGGGTAGGAAGCCAGGTGTGTCAAAGGGTCATTACATATGGTCTAGTGCAACATTTTAGCCCATGTATCAGGCCCCATGGCAGCAGTACCCTGGAAATCTAGGGAGGAATGTGACTAGCATTTAGTGGTTGTTTTTAGAAAGGTAAAAACTTTTCATGTTGAAGATGAGTTAGACATTGCCTCGTAGTACCAAAAGGCAGAATGAAGAGCAGATGAAAGGTACAGGGGAAAAGATTTCAGCTCAATAGAAGCAATGGTTTTCTAGTAGTATAAGGTTTGTGAAAACGCTGCCTCATGCATTACTGAATTCCTTACTACAGGTAGTCATTACGGTAGAGCTGAAAGAGGCCTTAGAGGTCATTTAATGGACAACCATGTCAGACACCATTAAAACACATGAATAGTTTTTATTACAAATTCCTCAATTTAAAGATAGGAAACAAAGGAGCAGGGAGCTTGGGCAACTTTTCCATATTTGCACAGAGCCAGTATGGAAATCACATTTCTCTTTTCTCATCCCCAGCTCTCTCTCTCTGATACACACAGTACTTTTAGTTCAATTGAATCCTGTGACAAAATATTTGGGAAGGTGCTGTGATACATGGGCTAAAAGGTTAAACTAACCATATGAAATGTGACCTTCATGAACTAGACCTTCATGAAATGGGAAGATGATAACCATTCTTACGTTTTCAATCCTATAAAGACTTCAGCTGTTGTGAAGTGGGGAACACATGGGAACCAAAATCAGAACTAGGGATTAAGTTCTGCCTCTGTCATTGACAAAGTAGATAGTCTTATGCAGGATATTTAACCTCTAGAAGTCCAAGTTTAAAAAAAAAAAGGAGGAAAAGGAAAAAGTAGACTATCTATCTCCAAAGCTTTTTCTTTTACTTTTAAATTTTGTTTTCAGTTTCAAATTATCTCCACTTAGATCCTGCCACTGATTGTAAAGGTAATTTAAATGGAAAATATTTCATATTCATTAATGAGCCCATGTGACCTGTCTGTGTCACATGGAAGCCTGAGTAGCCTTTGGTGGGAGGAGTTTGCTGAATGAGTGAAACAGGAAATGGTGGAACTAGAGCAGAGCTGAGAGGAAGTTAGTCATGAGAACATTCAGAGCTAGCAAGACTGATGACTAGCATGATGCTTCTTTGTGATTTTGTTTGATGGAGCTGGTTTTGGGGAAGCCAACACGGGGAAGATTTAGGAATGGTGTTGTTCTCTGCATTGTTATTCTGCACAGATTTTTGTTACTGGGATGGATTTGGCTTTTTGGTGTCTGAATATATGTTTTGGTTCTGTCTTCTGTGTAGAGAGTCTGTGGTATTCCAGGATTCAGAACTGTGCCAGGATATTCATGGTTGCCCTGGGCACTGTGAATATCACATTGACACTATACTCCTTCAGAACAAGATAAATACATTATCAATTGTATACAGGCAAAACATTTCCATATTAGTCATTTTGCACAAAAAAAGGGAAGAAAATTATTTACCTAAATGTGTTGATCTGTATTCAGTATC
This sequence comes from Potorous gilbertii, assembly GCA_028658325.1. Classification (NCBI taxonomy): domain Eukaryota; kingdom Metazoa; phylum Chordata; class Mammalia; order Diprotodontia; family Potoroidae; genus Potorous; species Potorous gilbertii. The sequence goes on from CM053770.1 coordinate 692,813,516, forward strand.
CATGAAACTGTTTGAAAGTCAAAGGTATTTTTCATCCTGAGTCCCTTGGAATCAACACATCATTGTACTGTTGTACTGACCAAAGTAGCTAAGTCTTTCACACTTGTTTATCATTACCATATTGCCATTACTGTGTTACAAAATTCCCTTATTTCTGCTCACTTCACTTTTTATCCTTCATTTCTTTTCTAAAACCTTCTTCAACATTTCTTCTAGCAAAATCGTATTCATAAATACTATAGACATCCCTTCAGTTTCCTTCCCTTAAATGCAGCTAGGTGGTTCAGTGGGTAGAATGCTGGCCCTGGAGTAAGGATGAATCTTGTGTTCATAAGTTCAAATTTGGCCTCAGACACTTAGCTGTGTGACCTTTGGCAAGTCACTTGACCCTGTTTGTCTCACTTCTTCATCCATAAAATGAGCTGGGGAGGAAATGGCCAACAATTCCAGTATCTTTGTAAATGGGGCAGCTTGGTGGTGCAGTGCAGGAGTCAGGAGGACCTGAGTTCAAATCTCATCTCAGATACTTGAAACTCATTAGCTGTGTGACCTCAGACAAGTCATTTAACTCCAATTGCCTCATCCTGGGTCATCTCCAGTCATCTTGGTGAATATCTGGTCACTGTATTCAGATTGCTCTGGAGGAGAAGTGAGGCTGGTGACCTGCACAGCCCTCCCTCACTCAAAACAGAGTCAAGTGCAAGTGATGTCATCGTTTCTCTGATGGCATGGTCTTCTTTGGCAATGAAGGACAGACACACACACACACACAGACACACACACACATCTCTGCCAAGAAAATATCATATGGATTCATGGAGAGTCAGACACAACTAAAAACAATTGAACCTTCAGTTTCCAGTTTTTGCCATTACAAAAGGAGATGCTATAAATATTTTTGTACCTATAGGTCCTTTTTTTCATTTGTGTTGAACTCTTTGAGGTAAAGATATAGTAGCAATATTGATGTTAAAAAGGCATGTAGCGTTATAGCCATTTACATATACTTCCAAAATGTCCTCCAGAGGAGTTGAACCAATTTACAACTCCATCAACAGGGCATTAGTATAGATATTTTTCAACATTAAATTCCACCATTTATCATTTTCCTTTTTGATCATGTTAGAGTTATGGGTGTGAGGTAATATTTCAGAGTTGTTTTACTTCAATTATTAATGATGCGAGTATTTTTGGTAGGATTATGGATAGCTTTGATTTCTCCTGAAAATTGTCTATCCATGTCCTATGACAATTTATGAATTGGAGAATTGCACTTATTTTTTTTCTGAATTTTTCTCAATTCCCTGTATTTAAGAAATGAAATTTTTAAAGGAGAAATTAATAATATTTTCTCAATTACCTACTTTCTAATTTTGGCTGCATTGGTTTTGTTTGGGTAAAATCTTTTTGATTTAATGTGAGGAAAAATTTAATCCAATTTGCCTTTTGTAATACTGTATCTCTTGTTTGTTCATAAACTCTTCCTTTATCCATAGTTCTGATGGGCAACCCCTCCCTGTTCCAGTCCCCATGCTTCCCTAATTTTGTTATAACATCACCTTTTCATCTAAATCGTGTACCCATTTTTACCTCATCTTCGTTTATGGTGTGAAATGTTGGTCTAAGCCTAATTTCAGCTAGACTTCTTTCCTTTATTCAGCTAGACTATTTTTCCACATTCTTCAAGTAGTGAATTCTTGGTACAATAACTTGGATCTTTGTGGTTATCAAGCACTAGGTTATTGTGGTCACTCACTTCTGCATATTGTGTACTCATTCTATTCCATTCATCAACCACTCTATTTTTTAATCAGTACCATACTATTGTGATGATTGTACTTTGCTGAAAATTTTGCAATTTATTATTAAAGTTTGCCTTTGTTCACTTTTTTCCCATTGATTCCCTTAATATTTTGATCTCTGTTTTTTTTCAGATTTTTATGCATGTATATATGCATGTGTATGTGTATACGCACATATGCATATATGTGCATGGATGTGTATATATATACATATAATTATATATATAATTATAGTTATATGGTAGTGAATAGTTTAACCTTCTTAACTTTTTTATGATGTGTTTAGTGTTTATCCTTTTTATTTAAAATTCTTTTGAGTCCTGTACTTGTAAGTTATCTATTACATTTTTCCCCTATAGGATTATATATTTTCTGGTAGAGTATTTTTTTTCTTTTTGTAAATCTACCTCCTTTGCCTTCCAGAATAGCATATCCCAAACCCTTCTGTCCTTTAGTATGGTGATTGCCAAATTTTGCATGATACTGACTAGCTTCAAAGTATTTGGATGATTCCTTTCTGGCATTTGGATACAAAGTTACTGATTTTGTGGTCTCTTCTAGGAGGTGATCAATTGGATTATTTCATTTCTATTTTGTCTTCTGGTTCTGTGATATCTAGGCAGCTTTCTTTTACATTTTGTTTATATATGATGTCCAGGCTTTTTCCTTTTTTTGTTATTATAATTTTCAGAAAATCCAATAATTTTTAAGGTTTTTTTTCTCTCTAATTTATTTTCCAGGTCATTTGGTTGTCTTCTTTTCCTATGATATATTTCTTGTTGTTTTTTTCTTATTCTTTTCATTGTTTTTGACTTACATTTTTTGTTTCTTGATGCCTCATAGAATCATTAGTGTCCTATTGCCCAATTCTAAATTTTAAGGGATTATTTTTTCCACAAAATTTCTGTGTCTTTTGTCCCAAGCTGATAATTCCCTATTCATAATATTCTTCCATAATTCTCATTTTTTCCAATTTTCTCTCTACCATTCTTATTTTTTTTAAATGCTCTTTTTATCTAGTTTTTTATCTCTTCTAGGAAATTTTTTTTGGGCTTGTGTCCAGTTTGCGACTTTTTTGAGTCTTTGCATGCAAATATTTTTAAATGACTGTATTCTGAATTTATGTCTTGAGTTTTCCTTTTATAATAGTACTTTTTTTGTTATAATTAGGTTATTTTATTGCTGTTCTTGTCTTCTCATTTCCCCAGGCTATTTCTTGACTTTGAGAATTATGTTACTACCTATCAAATAACCTCTCTGTGCAAATATAGATTAGATGACGTCTATTAATTATATGACTGTGGGAAAGTCAATTAAATTCATGGCTTGAATTTACTCATGGTTAACATTTGGATAAATATAACTTCTACTTCACTGACTCTTCATGAGTATCAAATGAAATAGCATATATTTTTTTTTACTTTTCAGAGTTCAAAGATTTTTTTTTTAACAAATGCTCTCTTTTTGTTGTTCTTCTTGTTCAAGGTCAAACTTACAGGTACTTATTGTGTAGTTAAACTCAGTTATGTTCAAGTTTTTGTGGCCCCATTTGGCATTTTCTTGCAAAGATACGAGAATAATTTTTCATCTTCTTCAGATCATGTTAGAAATGAGAAAACTGAGGCACACATGGGTTAAGTGACTTGCCCAGGTTCACACAGCTAGGAAGTGTCTGAAGTCAGATTTGATCTTGGGAATACGAGGCATCCTGATTCCAAGCCCAGGACTCTGTCCACTGCAGCACCCCCTAGCTCTTCATGGCATACAGGTAGAAAACTGCAATATTGTATCTAAGACCTGGTTCTGTGATGCAATCTAACTTCTGGTCTCTTTCTACTGTATAATTCTGATGAAGCAAAGCACTCTTTATGCTTTAAATATCATACAAAGGTCTTCAATATTCTCAGAATCTCACTTTATCTACAATTAAAGTGTTCTTGATTGGAGTATAACCTAAAAAAGATTTTTAAATATTAACTTCAACCTTTTCCCTCATTTCTGCTTCATCTGCATTAACTAAAAAAAAAAAAATCAGTAATAGTCTGTAAAATGAAGACCCTGATTTCAAATTGCCTACCAATCAATACTTTTACTGGAATAAAAATCACTACGGTACACAATCAATTTAAAGAGTTAACTTGAGCTTTCTCTAATGCGATGAAAGATTGGTGCTTTTTTTTCTTTCCTCCTTCCCCCACCATATTGTAGGTCCCTAGTCTTTGTATTACAATAAAGATAAATCAATGGAAGGTTTCTCTACTGAGGTTAATGCTTTCCATAAAAGAAATGACAGCACTTAGGAAAGATTTCTTTTTTCATTTTCTTTCATCACACAACATTTTAAATAAAAGATAACTCATTGTTTAATGCCATGTCACTCTCTTTGTCTTTTCTATTTTATTTTATGAGAAATATAATGTGGAAAAAATATAGCTACCTTCATAATTAGAGCACCATAACTCTATTATTGCCTAGTGGGCTGCCCAAACACAGACATTACACCCAAATCAGCCATAGACTGAAATCCTAAAGGTGAAGGAATTAGAACTTTTTTGCATAATTTAGTAAATGCAATGTAAACACATTGTTCATTTTTATGAATCCATTCACTGTTTGTGCTCAGTAATCAATTTGCACTTCTGTGTTTCTCATTTATTAAATATTGGACTGCAATGGAGTAAAAGCTATCAATGCTGATGGTTTTCATTGAGTTCCATCAATTTGAAAATGTTCTTCTTGTCTCTCCCATTAGAATGTGAACTCCTGTAGGGCATACCCATGGTTTTGACTTCCTTTGTAGCTCTAATACTTAGCATAATGTCCAGCACATAGTGGTTACATAATAAATCCTTATTGACTTGTCAAGGTCTTTTTAAAATAATTTTAATTTATGCTATGTCTATATCACACTATTAACTCAAAGAGTTTATTTCTAAATTCATGTCTACATGGTGGACAGCAAGTATGACCTTGTAGATAAAAGGCCCACATGGTCACGGAGGAAAAGTTGACTTTAATGTTAATTTATGCTCACTGCTTGCCTCAACACAAGCTATTTCACTTCTCCAGTAAACAAATCCCTGGAGAAGAAAAATAGTAATTGGTTGAAGCAGACCTCGGGATAAAATGTGTTTGTGTGTTTATGTGTGTGTGTGTGTGTGTTTATGTGTGTTACATACACAATCATTAAAAATATAGATATTTCATTTTTAGCCCTGATTTTATGCAAATTTTAGGGTTGAGTGACAGCTATTAAACCTGAAGGAGATTACATCTCTTCTGATAGGACAAATAAAACCAGTTTTCACTTTTGCCTGTTTCAATTCCTCTGGAGACTTTTATCTTGGTTCAATGCATGACCAGATATCATTCCCTTCCATGTTTCATGTGTTTATTCAACTCTTTCTGCAAAGGGTGCTGTGACCTAAGAGGAACAAGCAAGAAATATACATAGAGATTTTTGTTATTCCCTAGGTAAGAATTTTAAAATAAAGAAAAAACAGAACTTTCCTCATCATGGCTATTGTGTTTTCCCTATAAAATTCAAGTCTTTTGATAAGGCATTATGAAGTTTGTTTTTTGTTTTTTTTAGTGTTTTGATCTACATAGCTTTTGTATCCTTCACTATCAGTTGTATACACAGGTATTTTGTTAAGAAAGCTAATTTTTGTTTGGAAGATTTTTCAGCATTTTGAAATTGGAGGACTTTAATTACTGTGGTAGACAGGAAAAAATATTGGACTGAAGAAGGCTCAAATAAAATCAAAGACTCTTTCATTTTAGTAGAGATAGCATCCAGAAAGAATAAGAAAAAAAAAACAACTATGTATTGAATTTAGCTTGCATCAGAGTGATACAACACCACATAACACTTAAAAATATATCATGTATTGGGACACAGAGAAATAGCAAATGAATGGAAAAAAGCAGAAAGAAATAGAGTCTTAACCAAAAGATACATGTCAGGGAGTCCATGAACTTGAAAGGAAAAAAGATATCATTATTCAACATTATAAGTTTACTTTGTAGTCTATTTAAATAATATACATATATGTGAAAACATTATTCTGAGGATGTGCTTATAAGCTTGATCAGAGTGCCAAAAATCAGACTGTCCATGACAAACATATGCAAAAAATTCAGATTCCATGCTTAATGAAATAAAGCAAGTTTTTTAATTCCAAGGTCACAAATACAAATAATTAACAAAGTTTCTATATAATGAGTGGTTCAAAGATAAAATCACAAAAGCACAAATTTAAAAAAACATAAGTATGTGTGTGCATATATGAACATATATATCCATTTTATAATGTGTATACTATATATATATGTGTGTGTGTGTATATATAAATTAATATTATTTGTTTTAATAATTAATTTTATCCTTTAATATTATATATGTGTATATATATATATATATATATATATATATAAAATCACATATACATACACATACACACACATACACACGTCTTCCTTCACTCTTATCCAAAATGAAAAGTTGAACCTCCTTTTGGAGGTAAACCATCAGAATTCTGTGGATGATTTCACCTCCTACTATCTTTCCTAATGTATTGCCACCATAAGATCCCATTCTCTAATTTTCCATTTTGAACTATCAAATCTTTGCCTTTTGCCTACAAGGGCATTTACATCTCTCTCTTCCTTAAAAAAACAAAAAGAAATGAAATGAAGCCCCTAATTCCATCTGATCATCCTGCCTATCTGCGTATATCTTCCTTTCCCTTGTCTTAATTACTTGGAAAGCAATCTACCCTACTTGCTACCTTTTATTTCTGCTCATTTTATTTGAAACTCTTTGCAAGCTGCATCTCAAATGTAACATTTCCCAAAGCAGGACTCATTCTCATTCTTTTGAACTTCTCTGCTATGCTTGGAGGTTCCACCATTCTCCAGGATACTCAGTTTCATAACCTCTTGTCATCCTGAACTCCCAATCACATTTAGCCTTTTCAGGCTTGCAGTAGAGAGACCAATAAGAAGGCTACTGTATTAGTCTAGGAATTTAGTGATCAGGATTTACTTCAAATCAGTGACTGTGTGAGGAGAATGAAGAGAAGTCTTAGGAGAAACATCTTCAAGACAGGAATAAAACTTGACAATAGATTGGATATTTGGGGAATATTTTGAATAGAGATGATAAATACATGGAAGCTGATGCTATCAACAAGGGAGATGATCAAGAGTTAAAGATGATAATATAAATTTAAAGTCACTGGGCATAGGCATATAGTTTGTTAATACTTAATGTTTGTAGCCTGGATAAAGGTCTAGAAAAGGAGACTGAGAAAATGTCATCTAGACAGAACATTGAGTTTTCAGTTGAAACCCAGCAAATCTGGAAATGATGACAGAAGAGAAGAGTCACCAAAAGAAGGGCTATGGAAAGACAAGCACAGTGCTTTAATCAGAGCTATGAATTGTTTCACTTATTCTGAAAAGCAAGTGAAATTATGCAAAGAGATTATTAGCTGTGTCTCCTTGGCCCAGTCATTTAACCCTGTTTATCTCAGTTTCCTCATATGTGAAATAAATTGGAGAAGGAAATGGCAAACCACTCCAGTATCTTTGCCAAGGGAACCACAAATGGGGTCACAAAGTCTTGAACACTACTTGAAAAGAATTGAACAACAATTATTATTTTAAGGCACAGGAACTGAAGGTCAAAGACTTGAAAGGACTTTCCCGTGGTTACTTTATGGCACAATGCAGAGAGTGGTGGGTCTGAAGTCAGGAAGATTGAATTCAAATCTGGTCTCAAAATATTTAACTACTTATGTGTCCCTAGGTAAGGCACTTAACTCCAGTTTCTCTTGGTTTCTTCAACAGTAAAATGGGAATGATAATAGCTGCTACCTCCCAGGATTATTGTGTGGATGAAATTAAATTTGTTGAGTATTTAACATGATGCTTGTCACATAGCAGGATTTTAATACCTTCCTTCCTGCCTGCCTCCATCCTTTCTTCTTCCTTCCTTCCTTCCTTCCATTGTTTTGTATCAAAGGCGATTTTGAACATAGATGTTCCCTATCACAAGACCAGAACTCTCTTCACTGTGTCATGCTGCCTCTTTCCCATCAATAAGTATATATATCCAGTTATTTAAAGGAAAAAAGATAGGCTCAATAAAGATGAAAATATTTACAGTACTGTGAGGCCAAACAAAGTAGGATCATTTGTTGTTTTTTCTTTAGTATAATCAAGAAGTATAATCCCTCCATTTGAGTGTGATTAAAGATCTTCCCCACCCACTGATGGGCCTGCCCACTGTGGGAAGCTTGATTAGAGGAGTTGTTTTGTAGGAGGGTCCCAAGTACCTTTTGTTTTTGTTTTGTTTTTTTTCTATTGAGTCACTGGATCAGAGGGTCATGCCCTGTGGCTCTGAAAAGTGTATAAAAACTCTCGGGGTGAGATTTTACTTTGTGGATTATTGACTGGAAGTATTTGGTCCGCTGAGGATTTGCAAAGCTACTAAGGGCACCCAGATATTGGTGCTTCCCTCTCTGGTAACTATATTCAGACAATTGAATCTGTCTGTTGATTTGTGATATTTGTATTGATTATGGTCAGGCAGGGGAAACCATGTCTGTTGATGTTTGATTTCTTTGTATTTTGTTTGAAGTTCAGAGCACTGACTCCTCTGAACTAGGTGAATGATGTATGCTTGATTAAAGAAATGATATATGCACTTCTTTAAAGTGATTGTTAACCCCTCAAAAATTGCTTTTCCTTTTAGAGAAGTAGATCAAAGAACCTGTGATAGCAGACCCCTCTGTGTATGTTGGGGTGCTCACCAACAGAAGCAGCACTTTGTTGAATGTTTAAGATTGAGAAACAAAGGGGTTCATCCACTGGGGAATAGCTAAATAACTTGTGGCACATGACAGGAATGAATAAAATTGTGCTGTAAAAAATGAGAAATACAGAGAAGTGGTGAAAGTCGTGAAAAGTCAACTAAGAAGAACCAGGGAAAATGTGCACAATTAGCAAAAAAAAAAAAAAGAACTCAGAAAGAGAAACAGCAGCAAAACAATCAAAACTATGTTGAAGAAACGATAAATGATAGTAACCCAACAAGATCTCAAAGAGTCAAGAAGACACCACTCTCAGCTTTCCTGTAGAGATGGCACAATGTCATGGAACCTTTCATTTAATGTCTAGCAGGCCTTCCCATCCCCAATCTGGTGGTTATTTTTGCTAAATATTTTATCTTCTTTTTTATGCTTTGTTATAATAAGTAGTTCTTTGAAAGAGAAAAAGAAAGAGATACACTGGGAATATAAGTGATGGCAAAAATTATGATCATAAAACAAATTTTACGAAGTTAATTCAATTGAGCCCTGAGGAGAAATACACACGCACACACACACACACACACACACACACACACACACATTTTATATATACATATTTATGTGTGTGTATATACATATATACATATGTGTATGTATGTAGATATGTGTGTATATATGTGTGTATATATTATATGTGTGAGTATATATATATAGTCTAAATATTACATTGATACTGGGGGATTTTAAAAGACTTAGAGGAAAACTACCATCCTCATCACTTCTGGTCAATGAACTTTTCACCGCATTTAAGTCTCAAAATACTTTCACCCAGACTTCTTTGAACTTGAATTTAGAAATCTTACAATTACCAATAAATAATACTTTAAAAAAATAATTCATTTACTTGTAGTTTTCAAAATTCATTTCTATAAGGTATTGAGTTTTAAATTTTCTCCCCTTCCCTTTTCCTCTCCTCTCCCAAATATGGTGTGCAATCTGATACAGGCTCTACTTATACATTCATATTACACATGTTTTCACATTTATCATGATGCAAAGAACTAAGACTAATGGGAAAAATCACAAGAGAAAAAAAAAGGAGAGTAAATAGCTTCCATCTGCATTCGGACTCCATAGTTCTTTCTCTGGATGTGGATGCCATTTTCCATCATGAGTCGTCTTTTGGAATTGTCAGATCTGATAAGAACTTTTCTGAGAAGAGCTAATTCTTTCAAAATCAGTCATCATAAAATGTGGCTGTTACTGTATATAATATTCTCCTCGTTCTGCTCATTTCACTCAGCATCAGTTCATATCTATCTATCCAAGTATTTCTGCAATCCATCTGTTCACCTTTATTATACCATAATATTATTCCATTACATTCATATGCCACAACTTGTTCAGTCATTCCCCAATGGATAAGTCACCCCTCAATTTCCCATTCTTGACTAATGCAAAAAAGAACTTCTACAAATATTCTTGTATATGTGGGTCCTTTACCCATTTTTGTGATCTCTTTGGGATACAGACCTAGAAGAGGTATTTCTGGGTCAAAGGGTATGCACAGATTTATATCTCTTTGGGCAGAGTTCCAAACTGCTCTCCAGAATGGTTGGAGAAATTCAGAACTTCACCAACGATGCATTAGATTTTCTCACATCTTCTCCAACATTTCTCATTTTCCTTTTTTGTCATGTTGCCCAATCTGATAGGTGAAATGTGGTACCTCAGAGTTGTTTTGATTTTCATTTCTCTGATCAATAGTCATTTAGGGTCTTTTTTATATGACTGTAGATAGCTTTAATTTCTTCCTCTGCAAACTTCCTGTTCTTATCTTTTGGGCATTTGTCAACTGGGGAGTGACTTGTAGTCTAATAAATTCAATTCATTTCTCTATATATTTTAGAAATGAGTCCTTTATCAGAGACATTGACTGTAAAAATTGTTTCCCATCTTTCAGCCTCCCTCCTAATCTTGATTGCATTGTCTTTGTGCAAAGAAACTTTTCAATTTAATGTAATCAAAATTATCCATTTTGCATTTCATAAGGTTCTCTATCTCTTGTCTGGCCATAAATTCTTCCCTTCTTCATAGATCTAGCAGGTAAACTATTCCTAGTTTTCCTACTTTCTTTTTGGTATCACTCTCCTCCACCTCTTTAACTTGATTTTCAAACTCCTTTTTGAGCTTTTCCATGGCCTGAGCCCATTAAATATTTATTTTGGATGTTTGGGATACAGAAGCCTTGACTACTATGTCTTTCCCTGATGGTAAGTATTGTTCTTCCTCATCAGAAAGGATGGGAGGAAATATCTGTTCACCAAGAAAGTAACCTTCTATGGTCTTATTTTTTTCCTTTTTCTGGGCATTTTCCCAGCCAGCTACTTGACTTCTGAATTTCCTCTCCACAGCCATCTCACCTCCAGATCCACCCAGCTAGCACATAGGGGCTGAGATACAAATACTGCTTCCCAGCCTTAGGGCTTTTGGTGAGGGCAGGGCTGCTACTCAGTGTGAGATTAAGTTCAGGTGCTCAGGTCAGGGCAGGGCCACCACACAGGGCTCAGTTCCCTCAGGGGATTTACATTGAGACCTTCAACAATGGATCCCAGCTCCTGCTTGCTTTGGGAGCCTCTGTCTTCTGCTGTCTCAGCTGCTGCCTCCTGAGGGAGCTTGAGTTATGGAGACATCCCGCTCCCCTCTCGTCAAGCAGAAAATACCCTCTCACTGACCTTTGACACCTGTGGGTGGAGGTACCTGCGCATCTGCTGGAGATTCTGTCCCTGAAGCCTGCTCAGATCTGCTCCTCTTGGTGCCATGACCAAGGCAGGGCTGGGCTCTGCTCCAGGTCTGGTGAGTGATGGACCTTTCATGTCAGTTTTTCAGGTCTCTCTGGAACAGAAATATCCTCTACTCCGTTGTTCTGTGGCTTCTACTGCTCCAGAATTTGTTGGGAGTTCTTCTTTACAGGTATTTTATGGGCTGTGGGATAGGAGCTAGCATATGTGTGTCTTTCTACTCCACCATCTTGGCTCGGCCCCTAGGTATCACTCTCTATATCTAAATCATGTACCTGTTTTGAATTTATCTTTGTATAGGGTCAAATAATACTCTTTCAAGAAAAAAAACATACACATATATATGACAACATGAATTTCTATTAAATAAAGGTACTTTAAATGCATATTAAATTGAACACAGGAGTAATAAAGTTGCTATCTCTGTCACCTTCTAAAATGATTTTCCTTTTCTTATGTATAATTTCTGAATGTTTGCCTGATGCCTTTTTTAAGGTTTTAATCTCTATTAAAATCCACTAACCTTCCTCATAATAATAACAGAAGTCCTTGCTTGAAAAAAATGCATACATTAAAGTAAAACATTGGACTGCAATCTGCGTGAGGCTCTTCATGGAATGCATTTTATATTCCTTCTCCTTCATCACCTTTGACTGATATCTAAGTCTTATTGCTCCTTATTGATATAAACTGCCATTATGTTCCTTACAACCAAATTTTCCTCCTTTTTTTAAGATACCCAGGTATCAGTCCCTGAAACATAACTACATCTTTACAGAAACAATATTCAGGTGAAGTAATTTTTCTTAATAAAGCGAGAATATCTTCAGACTTTGTTTCCATGGACCTGTGCTGGCTTCTAGGTAGTCAGATGTCATCCTAATCTTTAGTCATGTGATCAGATGCATTAAAGCTAATTAGCCCCCAATCACATGTTATAGACAACTACTCACTCATTTGCATGTGGATGGTAAACATAATGGTGATAATTCTAGGTTATGGAATGATATCTGTTGTTGAATATACAGAAATAGAAGTTCTATGAGTGACTTCACAAGATAATATAAAGTTAATCAACTTTTATTCTGATCCAAAGCAACTTCATCAGGCAATGTCAGTAATTATAGGATCAGATGACAGAAAATATGGTCAAAAATAAGGTGCAGGATCAAGAAGATGGCAAACTTCTTTCCAGCTACTCAGGAGTCTTACATTTTGGAGATAAGGTATCCTTTCTCAGAAGATAACTGGTAGCCAGTGAAAAATGAGAACTGGATGATTCGACCACCCCACCTCAAAATGAGTTTTTTTCTTATATTTTAAGGGATAGAAATTGCTTTTATTTAAAATTAATAGTAATCATTTACACATTAGTATAGAATACTTTAAGTTTTGAGAGGCCATTTACATGTATGACCTCCTAAAGACCCTGTGAGGTAGATGCTATTATTAGCAAGCTATCATTATCACTTTGTAGATGAAGACACTGAAGCAAAGAGAAATTAAGTGAATTATCCAGCATCACAGAGCTAGTGAGTGTCTGCGACAGGATTTCAACTTGTCTTACTAGCTCCATGTTGAAGGCTCCACCCACTGTGGGTTCACAGCTTTAACTTCTTCTATATTTTTAATCTGAGTCAGCTATGCTCTACATAATCAGTCTCATCACACCCCACTCAGAGAGAGTGGGAGATACATGGTCAAACATGACATGGAAAGGGGAGATAGATGAAGTCATCATTTTACATTCAGATTTCATGCAGACACCCCAGTTAACATTAACCTCAGCCTCCCTGTGTAGTCAATATTAGAAACATTGGTCATCCACCCAGCCTTAGTAACTTTTCTAAAGATTCCTGTTGGTAGCTATACAAATTATACCTTTCCTAAAAAGAAAAATGCAAAGTTTCTTAGAGATGTCCACATTAAACTGTCATATATTAAAATTCACAACAAGGAAATAAAAATATTTCCACTGGCATTTATATGACCTGCAATAGTGCTATGATTTCTTCTTTGCAAACTTGGATCTGGTGTTTCTAGAGCTCATTAAATGCTTAAGAGGTTTCTTGTTCATTAGATAGCTCTTATAATAACATTTTGATAAGTCAAAAGCAACAATTTCCCTAAAGTTCATGTAGATGTAATAATTAATGGAATCATTTTGCAAAAATTAATTTGGGTTCTTTGTTTTAGCTGAATTCAAAACAAAGATGCTCACTTATTCTATCTCTGAACTAACCTCAAAAACAGCTATTTTAAAAGATGGGATTATACTGTTAGGCAAAGCAGTAATGGTTCTATTTTTGTAGCTCTTACAAGTTATAAATTAAAGCTTAATACTGTTAAATTTGTAATAAA
>CM053770.1:692827797-692846893 GCA_028658325.1 Potorous gilbertii
GCTGTCACAAAGTTTAAGGTCCCTGCATGGATTATTTTGGGCAGACAGGCTTTCTCTGTGTATAGTAGGAAGTGATCACCATTAGGGTTAGGCAACAGGGTCATGCAGCAGCCTCCTCAGGTGCTCCCCACAGCTTCCAACATTATAATCTGACTTCGATGAATCCCTTATGCTCCAGGATAACAAACAAGCTCCAGAAGAGGTGGCTTGTGACAACATGTTTTGTATGTATGGCAAAACTTGTCAGTAGAGAAAACCCGTATTCTTGTACACAGCAACAGTCACAGAAATCACAAAGGAGTGGCTTACTCTACAAGCACATTTGATGGAGACTTGTACTGGGTATCTTATTGATTTGAGCATGTGCCATTTCCCATCTCATTTATACAGATAAAATTGAGGAAATAAACATCAATACCTATAAGCAAAGCATGCTGAAAAGAAGAAATGGATCTTCAAATCCTGTTCAAGTTGCTCAGGCTGTCTTGAATCAGGGATCTGAGTGAGTGTGTGTGATATTTTTCCTTCCCATTATCACAAACCAATGACTTCCAGTAAACACTGGTGGCAAGTTTCCCCTTCCCACAGCATGCAATACCTTCAGATGACTTTTCAAAGACTACTCTTCAGATTAGATTAAGTAAGCAGGAGGGTTTTGTTGTCTGTCTCTTGTCATTTTCATGCTGAGGATTTGGTAATAAAACCATAAAATATACATACACACAAATATATACATATATGTGCACATATACACTATATGTATACACACATACACATATATGTGTTTGTGTAATACACACATATAGATATGCACACACATATATGTGTATTACATATATTTTCCTTTTATACTATGATTTCACTATAGGGAAAGACTCACCATAATTCCTTTTTAGAGAATATCCTGTTCCTCAGTTTGATTTCTTTATTTAAAAGGAATGTTAGGCTATTCACACACTAAGAAACAGGAAAAACCAACACTGACCTATGAATTGTATATCTATAAAGAAAAAGAGAACCCCAGGAGAAACAAAAATTGTTCTGAGAGCTGAACTTTGAAAGGAAATAAAGATTTGGGGAGGGAAAGGTTGGGGAGTGATGCAGGAAATACGTTTTGAGGGTGGGGGATGGTTTATGGAAGGCATAGAGATATGAGGAGTCTCAAGGTCGAATTTAAGCAAAAATACATTGAAACCAATATTCAGTGTACACGGAGGGCAGTGATGTCAGTTTCCCAATGGAAATTTTGGTGGAAATAAGATTTTACAAGACTAAACAATGAGGTGGAAGGAGTTTCTATTTAACCTCTCAGTCCAGATAAGTGATGGTCAGTGAGGCATTTTGAATATTGATGGGACATAGTTAAAAAGGGGAAAGATGGAAGAGACAATGTGGAGAGAAAGACTTCACATTGGATCTTCTTTGATTCCTTTAGCTGGTAGCATATTGCCACCCTCAAAAAAGTCTAGAATTTTTAGATATACTTACTTGACATGATGTTATATTTCCCAAAAGAAATCAAGCTTTATGAGGTTACTGTTTCATTTTTGTCTTTTTATTCCCAACACTTAACATGGTGCCTGGTATATAGTACATACTTAATAAATGTCCATTTTTGGCTGATTGACTGGATTTTCTATCCACTAATGGGCTTTCATTAATTGCCTATTGGTTGGTAGGTATGATGTTAAGTGCTAGGGATCCAAAAAAAGTCAGCTTCTGCTCTCAAAGAGCTCACATCCTGATGAGGAAAACTATGTGAAACAAACAGGTACAAACAAACTACAAACTGGATCAACTGGCAATAATCAAGAGAGAAAAGATATTGGAAGGAAGGGGATTCAGAAAAAATTCCTAAAGCATTTAAGTTTTCCTTGGACTGGAAGCAAGCCATGTGAACTGTGATGCAGAGATGGAAAAGTAAAGAATTCTAGGCATGGAACACAGTTAGAGAAAATGCATGGAGATGGAAGATGGAGCATTTTGTGTGAGGAATAGCAAAGGAGACCAGAATCACTGAATGTGGGCAAATCACTGGTGCCATAGTGTGTAGATCTGGGCCTGGAGTGAGGAAGACTTATATTTCTGGGTTCAAATCTGCCTCACACACTTATTAGCTGTGTAACCTTGGGGAAGTCATTTCACCCTACTTCCTTCATTTTCCTCATCGGCAAAATGATCTGGAGAAGGAAATGGCAAACCACTCCATCATCTTTGCCAAGAAAATCCTAAACAGGGTCATGAAGAGTCAGAGATGACTGCACAGCCACAAAATCACTGAACACCAAATATTTGTGGGGCATTTATGGAGGAGAAAATGTGGAAAGGTGACTGGAAACATGGGAGGGGCCAAGTTATGAAGAGATAAGAATGGCAAAGAGAGGACGTAATACCTCATGCTGAAGGAATTAGGGAACTGATGAAGTTTAAGAACATGGAGATGACATTGTCCCATCTGATCTGTGGGAAGGTCAGTTTGACAGCTGAGTTTAGGATATACTAGAAGTGAGAGTGATATGAAGCAGCAAAACCCTGTTAACCCTAACCCTAAACTTCTGGACCTTTGCAATAGTTCAGGTAAGGGGAAAAGGTCTAGAGCAATGTAGAGGCAGCTTGTAAGAGAAGATAAGAAGGATGGTATGACTGGATTGCTGTGTGTGTGTGTGTGTGGGTTTGTATATGTGTGGTGTGTATTTATGTGCATATATATATATGTGTGTGTCTCTGTGTATGTGTATTTGTGTGTATGCATTGTATGTCTCTGTGTCTTTGTGTGTATCTGTGGGTATGTGTGTGTATTTGTATGTATGCATGTGTGTATATATCTCTATGTATGCATATTTGTGTGCATGTGTTTGTGTGTGTGTCAGGTTGGGAGGCTAATATGTCACAAGGCTGTAAAAGACAGTACAATTGTGGTGGTAAAGTTCTTTAAATGCAAGACATTTGTTTCTATTTATTCCTAAATGGAAATTGGAGCCTTTAAAGTTCATTTATCTGGGGAGTGGACGATTTAGAAAATCTTTTTCTCAACTATGTAGAGGAATGCATGATGGTGGAACAAGATTAGGCCAAGAACCCAAATGAGAACTTGTAATACCTCCTCTAATAATAACACCTGTAAATAGCTCCTCACATAGAAGGAGCAGGGCCAAGAGGTGATGAAGGCCTGTACCAAGCGGGTGGCTGTGTGGGTGGAGAGGTGACAGATGTCAGGAAGATTTTGGAAAGCAAAAGTGATGACAGGAGCTCCTGATTGGATCTGTGGGCTGAGTAAGAGTGAGGAGTCAAGGATGACACCAAGGTCACCAACACTCGTTATGGTGGATAAGGAATAAAGAAGAGGCAGGGTCCAAAGTGAGGGAAAAAAGGAATTGTGCTCTCAACAGAAATAAGAAAGTTTGCAGCAGTAATAAGTTCAGAGGGAAACATAGTACCAATTGTAGATCTGCTGAGTTCATGATTCCTGCAAGATAGTCAAGAGGAGAAACCCTACAAGCACTTGATAACAAAGGACTAGAGGAGAATAGGAGTGGATCTATTGATGTGGAGGCATTTGCATGAAGATATTGGGGAAGCTAGGTGGTACAACAGGCCTGGAGTCAGGAAGATACATTTGCCTGAGCTTAAACTAGACCTATGACGCTTACCAGCTGTGTGATCCTGGACAAGTCGCTTTTCTCTATTGCCTCAGTTGTCTTATCTGTAAAATAAGGTGGAAAAAGAAATGGCAAATAACTCCAGTATCTTTCCCAAGAGAAACCCCCATAGGATCATGAAGAGTAGGACATGACTGACAAATGACTAAACAACAAGAATAAACTTAAAGATATTACTCATTAGAGAAATAATAGAGAAATCCTGGGGCTATTGGACCATTAAGTGAAAAGAAGATGTTCTAGGCAAAGACTTTGGGGCACGTTGACTCCAGTTAGAGAGTGGATATTAAGGAATGGAGGATGATTCTGCAGAAACAGACACAAAGAAAGTCAGACAACAGAACTGGAGATACTTGGGTCCAGGAAGAGACAAGATGAACAAATTTGATGAAAAGTATGTCAATGGTATCAAAACCTAAAAAGGTAAGTTCAGTTAAGTCAATTTTAGTCATATCTGACTCTTTGTGACTGTATGTAATGTTATTTTGGCAGAGATACTGGAGTGGTTTGCCACATCCTTCTCCAGTTAATATTACAGATGAGGAAACTGAAGGAAGGACTAAATGATTGCTCAGGGTCATTCAGTAAGTAAATGCCTGAGGCCAGATTTGAACTCAAGGAGATGGTAGACTTCAGACCCAAGTCTCTATCCACTGCCACCTAGTTGACCCTTAATGATAAGTAGAATATTCAAAAAATACTTAATAGATACCATGCTGTAGTAGCAAGATTGGCAACCTACAGTATGAACTTTCCATCATTCCCAATACTGTCAATCACAACATTTTCCCACACTAGTTGTGCTAAGATTGAAGAATATCATTCATTTATTTGTTTTGTTTTGTTTGGGTGTTCAAAGAACTTCACATGCATTAACTCACTTGATTCTTACCATATCCTTGTGAGACAAATGTTATAGTTATCACTTCAATTTACAGACAAGAACAAGGAGTTTCATTAAACTGAAGGGCTGAGGTCACACAAAGAAGTGTGGAGTGAAAAAGAGATAGGGAAGTGTCTTCAGAAGGGGAAAGAAATCATCAAACTTTCGTATGAATATCAGTTTGGCAGCTACATGGAGGTCAGATTAGAGAACTGAGCGACTTGAGGAACAAGAGAAGGTAAGAGGCTGTTTTCATAATCTAGGTGGTGACAAGGAAGCCTGAACTAATCTGGGAAGTGTGGGAGTGGAATGAAGGGGAGAGACGTAAGTGGTATTGTGGTAACTGATTGGCAGTCATGGGAAAGGGATCTATGGAGGCACAAATGGAAAATGACAACCATCTTGAAAACCTGCTTTCTAGAAATGAAATGGTACCCTCACAGAAAAAAGGAGAATGTGAAAGATGGAAGGATTTGGGAGTATGGGTTCCAGTGAAACATATGAGTGGAGATATCCAGGAGGAAGTTGGTGATGATAGCGAGATGAAGAATCAAAATATATATTTATATATATATATATATATATATATATATATATATATATATAAAATGCGTGTGTGTATATGTATGTATATATGCATACAAATATGTTATATAAGTGTGTATGTGTATATGAATATATGTATGTATATACATATATATGTATATATGTGACTATGTGTATATATGGAAGTATGTATATGCATGTGCATATACATATATTATGCATGTGTATGTGCACATATGTACACATGTGTATGTTATCTGTATGTGTGTGTGCATGTATGCATGTGTTGTATTTGTGTGGGTATATGTATGTGTATGCATATGGATATTTGTGTATAGGTATGTATATGGAGAGAGAGACAGAGGGAGAGAAACAGAGAGAGAGAGAGAGAGAGAGAAAGAGACAGAGACAGAGACAGAGACAGAGACAGAGCACTGCTTTTTGCGGTGGCTAAGAACTGGAAATTGAGAGGACGCCCATTAATTGGGAAATGACTGAACAAGTTGCAGGATATGAATGCAATGAAATACTATTGTGCTAAAAGAAATGAAGAACAAAATGATTTTAGGGGGAAAAAACTGAAAGCAATATTTTAGGATGATCAGCTCTGAATGTCTTAGTTATTCTAAGCAATACAATGTTCCAAGACAATTCTAAAGGACTCATGATGAAAAATGGTATACACCTCCACAGAAAGAACTGATGGAATCTGAATAAAGATTGAAACATATCATTTTTAAATTGTTTTTTGCTTTTTTCTGCCTGTTTTCTTTCACAATATGTCTAATAGAAAAATATGCTTTGCATTATTGTTCATAAACAGCATACAAAATTGTTTACTGTTTCAGATGGTGGAGAAAGAAGGAGGCAGGAGGAAAATTTGAATAACAAAATTTTTAAAATTAATATTAAAATATTTTTACAATTGAGAAAATATTATTCCAAAGCAAATGAAAATGTTTGAAATTTTTAAAAAATGGGCTAAATGTCTTTGGCTTTTGTAGTAATGTTTCATCTGAGTAACTAACACAAAAGTTAATAATTAGCCTCTGCCTACTTTCTCTCTTAAGTTAGATAGTTACAAGATTATCATTGGACAAGGTTGAGTGAATCTTGAATTTCACTGGCAAAGGAAACTCCAAGGTGAGTAAACTGTACTCATCAATGGAGGTAGATACTTTCTCTTCATCTTATAAACTTTTAGTGTCACAGACTGGGGCCCTGAAAAGCTGTGATTAGTTCAAACTTACACAGTTCTTTTTGGTTAGAAGCCAGCTTTCTATCCATTGGGCATCATATAAAAGATGTTTGTCCCCAGTGAGCTCAAGTAGAGCATTGATTGTTCTGCTTCATTATTTGAGTCTTAAAATATGACTACTTGCATATGGGAGAATTCTTCTACCTTTGTGTGCCAGTTTAAATGTAAACTAACTCAGTTTTCTTTCTCCTTCCTCTTCCCTCACTAGTTTTATCACACGTTACTCATTAAATACCACTTCACAGTTCCTACCACTGTCCCAGTGGTGACAATAAAGATGTCAGTTTCTGTATAAGTCCTAACCAATGGAAAATAGTGATGCCAGTCTTTGGCTCCATCACTCTGGATTCATTTTGTCATGGGGCTGCCATTGTCGTGTGCTCGAATAAATCACTGCCATGAAGCAGGGCCAAAACTAAATCTGCAACTCACAGATTGGGCTAACTTTCTCTCTGTGTTATTTTTACCAAACTTCTTCAGTTTTCTTGGAGAAATCATAACTAATAAGGAATTCTGGCCATTTATTTGAATCTATTCAAGGTAGAACTTTATGAAAACATTTTTCCCCCAAAATACCCTCAAATTGTGAATTTTAGTAAAAAAAAATTGCTTGAGAATTCTGTCATCCGACCACTTTTATACCTCAAATATTTTCTATCCAAACAAAGAAATTATTAATCTAAAGGTCCAAATTTCATGCCTAACTTTATAGTAGAGTATGTATCTTTCCTGGAGAGTATACTTGAACCATTCCCTGAAAAACTGTTTTTCACCTGAGTTATAACTATGGTAAGGTAGATAGCATTATGTTCCTGGACAAACACAACACATGCACACATACATGTACATGTATGTATGCACACACATGTGCACACAAAACATTTAGGAGACAACAGTAGTTGCTGATAAAGTAACAACATATGACCTCACTATCTGAAACAAATACGCCTTAAAAATTGTTATATTTTTTAAAAGGGTTGGGTGTCATGGAGTATACCTATGATCCCAGCTACCAGAGAGTCCAAGGATGGCAGATATCTTGAGTTCTCAATTTCTAAGATGCAGTGTGCTATGGAGATCAAGAGTTTGCATCGTCTTGTGAATCTCTGAGAGTGGAGTTTGACTAAGAAGGCACAAACTTACTCAGGCAAAAACAGGAGTAAATGAAAGCTCCCATGTTTATCAGGAAAGAGGTCAGTCTACAAATAGTCAACTGCATTCAATCTGACATATATATATGTACATATATATAGATAGATAGATAGATGTATATGTATATAGATATAAATATAGATATGGAGATGAATACATACCTATATAGATAAAAATGGAGATATAGATGAAGAAATAGGTATAGAAATAGAGGTATAGACAGGACAACTAAGTGGCTCTGTGGATAGAGCACCATGCCTGGAGTCAGGAAGATGGATTCCAATCTAGCCTCAAACATGTACTCTGGGCAAGTCACAATCCATTTCTCTAAATTTCCTCATTTTCTCCAGAAAAAATGAGTGGGAGAAGTTAATGGGGAAACAATACAGTATCTTTCCCAAGAAACAGCCAAATGGAGTCATGAAGAGCTGGACAGCAAAACAATTGAACAACAAACCACAACAGTGGATATAAATGTAAATACATATAAATTATATAAATGTTGGGATTCCTAAACCACTTAGGACAGAATTGGAGTCTGCTAGAACTGGGTGAGAGAAAAGTGTAAGAGCTCCAGCAAGTGCAACAGCTACTCCTGGGGCTATCAGCCCACAGACTAAATATTTGAAAGTCACCAATGTGAACCTTTGGGACAGCAAATGGCAGAGTAAATTGGAAGTGCTCTCACCCTCCCTTGTTGACCTTGAAAAACCCTGAGAATATTGCCCCAGGAAAAATCCTGGAATAGTGGAGCTAGCAGAAGAGGTATAGCAGTGTTTTAACTCAGGAAGCCAGGAACATCACTAGGAAGTGTCCCTCTTACTGTGGCTGAAGGGAACCAATGGAGAAGTAGAAGAGTATGATGAAGTACCACCTCAGTGAACCAGCAGGATATCCTAAGCCCCAGGGAGGTGGAGGTGGGAAGCATGGACACCAGGACCCCAGCCTTGCCTTAGCACAGCCAGGAGAATTGGGCAGACATTGGCACAGACAGGGTTAATGCAGTCCTATGGGAGGAGGAGACCTCCAGTAGACAGACAACCCCTCCAGCACACCTCACACTGTGAGCTTAAGTGTAACCCTGAGGAAACTTAGACTTCACCTGGCCTCAACCTTGGCACATACCAGTCAGCTCAGCACTAGGTAAACTGCAGCATTATATAGCTTCTACCTAAAAGAACCAGAGGCCACAGTACACAAAGTCATTAAGTAGGCCCCTGGTTCCCAGCACAACAAATATGGTACAGAGACCCCTGTGCCTCAGAAGTAGAGATCTACTTTAAAAGACTGGAGAAATGCAATCTCCATGAGCAAGAAGAAACTTAGAAAACCAGAAACCATAGAATCTTATTACAGGGAGAGGAAAGAACAACATACAAATTCAGAAGAGGACAACACTGACATTATACTCCCATCTGAAACCTCAAAAAGGAATATAAACTGGTCTCTTGTCAAAAGAGAATTCTTAGAAGAGCTCAAGAAAGATATTAAAAGTCAAATCAAAGAAGTAGAAGAAAAATTGAGCAATGATTTTAAAAAATACAATCAGCTCCTCAAAAAGTAAAGTTGACCAAATGGATAAGGATATATGAAACTAAATAGAGAAAAAAACTTTAAAAACGGGAAGCACAAATGCTAACTAAAGAATTCAATTTGTTAAAAATTAGAATTGGTATAAGGCATCAAGAATCAGTCAACATCTAAAGAATGAAAAAAAATAATAATGTAAAATATCTCATTGGCAAAACAACTGACCTGCAAAATAGATCCAGGTGAGGAAATCTAAGAATTATTGGTCTACCAGAAAGCCTTGATGAAAAAAAGAGCCTAGACAATATTTTCCAAGAAATCTGTAGAAAAACTTTTGCGAGGTCGTAGATCCATCCAGAGGGCAAAATAGTTATTTAAAGATTCCACCAATCAATTTGGGAAAGGGATCCCAAATTGAAAACATCAAGGAATATTGTTACCAGCTTCCAGGATTATCAGGTCAAGGAGAAAACACTGAAAGCAGCTTGAATGAAAAATTTAAATATCTTGAAACTATGGTCAGTTTCATACAGGATCTGGCAGCTTCTACATTAAAAGATCAGAGGGATTGGACCATGATATCCCATCAGGCAAAGGTCTGGGATCAATTACCCAGCAAAACTGAGTATAATCTTTCAGCAAGGAGATGACATTCAATGAAATAAGGGATTTTCAGAGCTTCCTGATAAAAAGCCAGAGTTCAATGAAAAATGTTGTCTTCTAATATAAGACTCCAGATAGGCATAAAAAGGTAAACAGGGGAAAAGAAACTTGTTTTTCAGTGTGGGCAGACTATTTACTTACCAATATAGGAGGATGATACTTGTTAATCTTTAGAATTGTATATTACAACATTTAATAGGGATATACATAGATAGAGTGTGAAGGCATAAATTGAATGATGCGACAATAAAAAAACCTAATTAGTGGGTGTGAGGAGGGAAGAAGAAAGGAGGAGGCAGAAAAGAATAAATTACATCACACAAAGAAGCACAAAAACATACTATAGTAGAGGGAAAGAAGGGATGGAGATGAGCATTGTTTGACTTTACTCGACTAGGATTTGGTTCAAGGAGGGAATAACATTCTCAATTAAGTACACAAATTAAACTTGCAAAACAGGCAGTAGGAGAGTAAAGGTGGAAGAAAAGGGAGGGAGCTGACAGAAAGAAGGCAAGACTGAGGTAGGTGGTGGTCAAAGGAAAAGTTTTTTAAATTGAATTATTTTGTTTTCAGTGTTTGACAATCACTTCCATACATCTAAGATTTTTTTCCACTCCCTCACTCTCATTCCCCACTCCATCCCCACTCCTTCCCTTAGATGGTATGCAATCATATATAGGTTCTACACATACATTCCTATTAAATACATGTTATATAGAAGAATTAAAATGAAAGGGAGAAACCATAAAACAAAACAAACATAATACAGAAGAAAATGATCTGCTTCATTCTGCAATCAAATTCTATAGTTCTTTCTCTGAATGTGGAAGGCATTTTGCCTCAAGAGCCCACTGGAAATTTTTTAAGTCCATGCATTTCAATGAAGTACTAAGTCTACCATAAAAATTCCTCATACACTGTGGTAGTTGCTATGTACAAAGTTCTCCTGCTTCTGCTTCTTTCACTCAGCATCAGTTCATATAAGTCTTTCCAAGCTTCTTGCAAGTCTTAGTGTTCATTGTTTCTCATAGCACAATAGTGTACCATTACATTCATAGCCCACAACTTGTTCAGCCATTCCCCAATTTATAGGCATCCCCTTCATTTACAATATGGGCCACCACAAAGAGAGTTGCTATAAATACTTTTGTACATGTGAGAACCTTTCCCATTTCTATGATCTCTTTGGGATAGAGTCCCAAAGCAATATTGCTGAGTCAAAGGGTATGCACAATTTTGTAGCCCTTTGTGTATAGTTCCAAATTGCTCTCCAGAATGGTTGGATCAGCTCATAGCTCCATCAACAATGAATTAGTATTCAAACTCTCCCACATCTTCTCCAATATTTATCACCTTCCTGTTTTGTCAGGTTAGCTGATCTGATGGGTGTGATGTGGTACCTCAGAGTTGTTTTATTTTGCATTTCTCTAATCAATAACGATGTAGATCATTTTTTTCATATGATTATAGATAGCTTTAATTTCTTTCTCTGAAAATTCTCTGTTCATAATCTTTGATCATTTATCAATTGGGGAATAAATTGTGTTCTTGTACATTTGACTCAGTTCTCTATATATTTTAGAAATGAGACCAAAGGAAAACTCTTAAGGAGGGAAGGGAGAAGGGAGAGATAAAAGCATAAATGGGGAGTGGTATAGGATGGAGAGAAAGACATAGATAATGATGATAACTGTGAATGTGAATGAGATGAAACTCTCTCATAAAATGGAGACAGATAGAAGAATGTATTAAAAACATAATTCTAAAATATGATACAAGAAACATGTATAAGACAGGGGGATTCACACAGGACAAAGGGAAAAGACTGGAGTAGAATATATTATGATTTAGCTGATGTAAAAACAAAAAACAGGGGTAGTGTATCACCAAGGCAATATTGACAGCACTGGCGGTAACTATGAATATACCAGTGTAGTTCTCAATCACAAAACATAAAAGATTCTCCATTTAGAAGGCAGAAGAAAAATATTTATTTAGACACCATAAAGCCAAGTCCCAGAACCAGAAAGCAAAATCCATCATGGTGACCAAGGAGTTGAAAAACGTGATCACTGCAGACAGCAAAGCTATTCCCAAGTCTTCCTGACCCCCTCAGCCAGGACCATCTCACAAGCAAACACTCAGGAGTCTGAGCCTTGCCATGCTTGACTGCCTGTGTCCTCTCTCCTCTGACCCAACCATGCTCACTCACTTCCTCCTGGTTCTGCTCCACCCTTCCTGTTCCACGTGTTCATAAGATCCTCCAACAACATGTGAGTTAGGTTTCCAGGTGATTTAAGCAAATCATATGGGCCTATTGATCAATGAGAAAAATCTTTCCATTTAAATTACTGTTACATTTGGCCCTAAGATCTTTCCTATTCATGGCATAAATAGGTGGGGCAACTGGTAGTAACAGAACTTTGACAAGGATAATAGAAAATAAGCATATAAAACAATATCTTAGGCAACTGGTGTCAACAGAACTTTACAACAATATAATGGGGATCACACAAAATGAACACATAAATAATATTTTAGGGTGGGGTATGAGGATAAGCACTCCATTATTTCCCCTCAACAAATGGGGCCCAAAATCTTGAAGTGAGAGGAGGTCTCTTCCATAACTACTTCCTGCTGATATTGGACATAGAGTTGTCCTTGCCCCAAGAGATCCCATTTGAGAGATCAATTCTTTAGCAGGCATCTGGAGTTTGGTTGACTTAAGGTCTAGAGATGACACATTACCATCATAGATGGGGGGGTGACATCTGGCTTAAGCAATCAAGCATCTGCAGGTTGCCTACAGGAAACAAATCTATCAAATAACTTTAACAGATGAAAAGCCAAAAAGAAACTAGGAAACAGAGTAGATATAGTGTCTGCTGTGGTTCTGGAATCCATGAACTCACTATCATAGCCTCATTCATAGTAGAATACATGAGTTAAGGATACAATTTGGTAATCATCCTCTCCTAAATAAACAACAGTTACAGTATTATTTTACCCATATTTTGGCTCCTGATTTTATTCTATCAGTAGAACCTAATCTTTCAGTTCCTCTGCTCGTTATTTCAGGAGGGGCAGTTTTCACAAGTGATGTTGTTTCACAAAGGATGATAATGCCTTGAACTATTCTATCATTTTACAAACCTCTGTGAGTTCATCACCAAAATTTTGGAATGTCACAATAATTTGTCCTTGATTATTAGAATCTATCACTCTAGTCAATACATACATTCCTTGAACTGACAGTTCTGATTCTTAAGTATTTCCATACATATTCCGGTAGAGATTGTTCTTATTTCTCTCTGATCCAGCCAAAAGTCCTGCCAAACCAGAGGTCCCTGAATATGATGCTGGAACATCTGGCCTCACAGTACATTACTCAACATTTGGAATCTTATGTGTTTGTTGTTTTCTAATTTGTATATTTGGGGTCATCATTCTGGCTAGAGGTGTACTTCATCTCAAAGGTCTATTGTTTACATTACATGAAGCAATGAACAAATTATCTTTCCAATGTTAATAAGAATTATTAGAACTTAACTTCCTTAACTGTTGTTTTGAAAATTCATTCACTTTCAATTTACTCAGACACTTGTGGATAGTATGGGATATGATATATCCATTCTGTGTTGTTTAATACACAATATCTCTTCATTTCATTACCTTTGATATGTGACCCATTGCCACTTTGAATCTGCATTGGGATTCCATAATATAGACTTATGATGTCTAAAGTTTACAGGTGTTTTTTCTCAGTCTCATTCTGATAGGGAAAAGCCACTAGTATACTTGAATAGGTGTCAATAGAAATATATATAAATTTACATCTTATATCTTGGGGTAGGTGTCCAATATAATCTGTTGGCCAAATTTGGGCTGGTACTTTTCCCCTTGCTATCTCTCCAGTTACTAGTTGAGGAACCATTCATTCCTTTTTTCAAGTGGCATATGTAACATTCTTCAGCTACTTTTTTTTAACAATGAATGAGAGAGACTAATACCTCAGTCTTGTGCCCACTGATGTGTGCCCTGGACCCCTAAATGGCCAGCTGTTTGATGGACCCATTTTGCTAGTACCAGAGATCATCAGTTGGTGTTAGAGTAGGGACCATAGTTGAGTAGCAATCTTTGCTTGTTAATCAGCATGTGCATTGTACCCATGCTCTAGCATGGTGAAGGCCACCTGAGTATCTACATGAAAAACTGACAAATTAGTAATCAAAGATATGTCCCATGTATCTTCCCATAATTATTTGCCTTAGACTTGTTTGCTATGAATTTCCCAATTTTGATTTTTCCACATGGGCATCCATGTAGCTAACCCATGAACTACTACCCATGAATCAGTGAATGTATGACATTGTCTTCTTCTGTTTTGATAGCTTGGTGTACTACCATAACTTCAGCATATTGACCACTTCCACCTATCCCCATACTTTCTAAAAACTGCCTAGTACATGGGTTATAGGCCACCACTTTTCAATGTCTTTTGTGGCCCAACTATTTTGGTGTCCCATCAATAAACCATGCATGTCTCTTTTGTTCTTCAATTAATCCATCATTTTCCTCACTCTATTTTACCATTGACTGTAAATATTGATGTTTTGGTTACAGAGCACATATCAATTTGACCATATATTGGAAAAAAATGGATCAAATACCATAACAGAGCATTAACAGATACTTGAGTGGAGTCCTCCATTACATATGGAAACTGAAAAGCTTAAACATGGAACTCTTATTACCATCACAGGATTGGGAGGGGCTGAAATATCAGCCAGACAAGTTAATCAAATGATGAAAATTGGACAATTACCTAAGCAATAATATACCATAGTAATTGTACCCATTCCTGAATTCATCATTGGAATAGATATATTGAGAGGTATGATTTTAAACTGATCTTTTGTTGGGCTTATGGTTCAATCTCCCTCAGTCCCTCAATCCATTGCATACCCACAAACTTTACGGTTTGAGCTGGCCCTTGAATCTTTGCAGGGTTAATGTCCCACCTGTTGCCTTTCATATGCTCAATTAAAAGTGTCAAATTCTTCTTCACTTCTACAGTTTTTCTCTGTATCATAATATCATCTATGTAGGGAGCAAGCTGTCCACCAGGAAGCTCTAATTCATCCAAGTGTTTAGCCACAATTCTATGACAAATAGTGGGGCTATGCAGATATTCTTGTGGCAAGCATGTAAAAGTATACTGTCAGCCCGGCCAAGTGAAAGAAAATTTTTCCCAATTGTTTCAAATCTATTGGGATAGTAAAGAAATCATTGGCTAAAGCAATAACTGTGTGCCAAGGAGCTTTTCTATTAAAGTAATGGTATCTGGAACAGTAGCATACAAGGGAGGAGTGACGTTATTCAATTGTCTATAATGCACTGTCATCCTCCATGTCCCATCTGACTTTTGTACTGGCCTGACAGGATTACTCCATCAACTATTAAACTAATAAATAAAACAAAGAACTGGTTTTATGAAAAAAAATAAAAATGATAAACTTTTGGACAATGTGATTTGTTTAATAAAAGATGAAAACCACATCACTAGTACCAAAAATGAAAAGGGAGAATTCACCTCCGATGAAGCAGAAATTAAAACAATAATTTTAAATTGTTTTGATTAACTATATGATCATAAATTTGACAAGGAAATGGATGAGTATTTACAAAAATTATAAATTACTCAGATTAAAAGGATGAGGAAGTAAAATACTTTAAAAAAACCATCTAAGAAAAAGAAATGGAACAAACCATAAAGTAACTCCCTACGGGGAAAAAGTCTCCAGGTCCAGATGGATTTACAAATGCATTCTATCAAACATTCAAAGAACAGTTAACAGTTAATTCCAATACTATACTGAGCATTTTAGAAAACTGGTGAAGGGGTCCTATCAATTATTTTATGACACAAATATGGTTCTAATACCTAAACCAAGAAGAGTCAAAACAGAGAAAGAAAATATAGAGCAATTTCCCTAATGAATATAGATGCAAAAAATTAAATGAGATGTTAGCAAAAAGATTACAACAACTTATAATGAGAACAATACATTTTGATCAGGTAGGATTTATACCTGGAATGCAAGGCTTGTTCAGTATTAGGAAAAATGTCAGCATAATTGATCATATCAACAACAAAACTAAGAGAAACCATATGATTATCTCAATAGATGCAGAAAAAGCTTTTAACAAAAGACACCCCCCCATTTCTATTGAAAACACCAGAGAGCAAAGGAGTAAATGGAGCTCTCCTTAAAATAATAAGTAGCATCTACCTAAAATCATCAGCAAGCATTTTATTTTATGAGGATGTGCTAGATGCATTTCCAATGAGATTGAGGGTGAAACAAATAAGTCCATTATCACCACTGTTATTCAATATGGTACCAGCAATGTTAGCTTTAGCAATAAGAGAAGAAAAGGAAATTGAAGGAATCAGAATAGGTAAAGAAGAAACTGTTATTTTTTGCAGATGACATGTTGATATTCTTAGAGAATCCTGGAGAATCAACTAAAAAACTACGTGAAATCATAAACAACTTTGGCAAAGTAGTAGCATACAAAATAAACCCACAAAACTAATCTGCATTTCTAATGTTACTAACAAAGCTCAACAGCAAGAAATAGAAAGAGAAATTCCATTTAAAGTTACTGCAGACCCTATAAAATATTTTGCATCTTACCTGCCAAAAGAAACCCAAGGATTATATGAACGCAATTACAAAACACTTTTCACACAAATAAAGTCAGATCTAATTAATTGGAAAAGCATCAGTGGCTTATGAGTAGGCTGAGCTAATATAATAAAAATGACAAATCTACCTAAATTAATTTACTTATTCAGTGCTATACCAATTAAACTATCAAAAATATATCTTATAGATCTAGAAAAATAATATGAACATTCATCTGGAATAACACAAGGTCCAGAATATCAAGGTAATTGATGGAAAGAATTGCTAGGGAAGCCCTACTAGATCTCAAATTGTATTATAAAGCATCAATCATCAAAACCTCTTGGTACTGGCTAAGAAATATTGGGCTAGTTCACTGAAATAGACTGGATAAATATGACATAATAGTCCATGACTATAGCAGCCTTCTGTTTGATAAATGCAGGGACTCCAGCTTCTGGGATAAGAATTCACTGTTTGACAAAAAACTGTTGGGAGAAATGGAAAATAATGTGGGGGAAACTGGCCATAGAGCAACATGTGACAATGTACACTGGAATAAAGTACGAATGGGTGCATGATTTACGTATAAAGACTGATACTGTCAAATAATTAGGAGAGTAAGAAATAGTTTATTTGCAGATTTGTGGAGAATGGAGGGATTTATGGCCAATCAAGAGATAGAGAACATTATGAAATGCAAAATGGATATTTTAAATTATATTAAATTGGAAAATTTTGCACAAAGCCAGTGCAAACAAGATTAGGAAGGAAGCAGAAAACTGGGAAAGAATTTTTATTATTAGTGATAGAGGTCTGATTTCCAAAATATGTAGACAAATAAGTCAAATTTCTAATAATACAAGTCATTCTCCAATTGATAAATGGTCAAAATATATGAACAGGCAGTTCTCAGAGGAAGAAATTAAAGCTTTCTACAGTCATATGAAAAAGTGCTCTAAATCACAATTTACTAGAGATATGCAAATCAAAACAACTCTGAGGTACTACATCACACCTATCAGATTGGCTAACATGACAAAACAGGAAAATGATAAATACTAGAGAAGATGTGGGAGATTTGGAACATTAATTCATTGTTGGTGGAGCTGTGAGGTGATGCAACCATTCTGGAGAGCGGTTTGGAACTATTTCCAAAGGGCTATAAAAATGTACATATCCTTTGACCTAGATGTACCACTTCTAGGCTATATCCAAAAGAGATCATAAAAATGGGAAAAAGATCTACATATACAAAAATATTAATAGCAGCTATTTTTGTGATGGCAAACAACTGAAAATTGAGGGAATGCCCATAAATTGGGAATGACTGAATAAATTGTGGTATATGAATGTAATGGAATATTATTGTGTTGTAAAAAATGTTGAACAGGTGGATTTAAGAAATACCTGGATAGACATATATAAACTGAGGCTGAGTCAAATGAGCAGAACCAGGAGAACATTATACACAGTAACAGTCATGGTATGCAAAGACTGTTTCTGATAGAGTTAGTCCTTCACAGCCGTGCAAGAACCTAAAGCATTTACAAAGGATTCATGATGCAAAATGCCATCCACATCCAGGGAAAGAACTATGCAGTCAGAATGCAGAATGAAGCAGACTATTTTCTCTTTTATGTTTGGTTTTGTTTAGTTTTTTTCTCATGTTTTCTCCCATTCATTTTAATTCTTTTATACAACATGACTAACATGAAAATGCATTTAATGGAAATGTATGCATAGAGCTCATATAAGATTGCATATAGTGTTGGGGAGGTAACATTGAGGGAGGGGGAGAAAATGTAAAACATGGAGGTGATTGTTGAAAACTGAAATTAAATAAATTTAGAAAATTAAAAAATAAAATATATAAATGTCACAGAGAGGATTTGAAGTCTATGAATAGAGAGGTAGCCTTGTTAGCACAATGAATAGGATTTACATTTCACCTCTAATTCATACTAGCTGTATAACCCTAGAGTCATCTCTACTCAGAGTATAATTTGTAAAACAATAGCTAATTTGTATAGGATAAAGGAGTTTCCAATCTGGGAGATCCCCAGACAAATAAATCCTTGGATCTAAAACAACTACAAAAAAAAAAAAACAGAGGAAAACCGCAATGACTACAGGATTATTCATAATTGTGATGTGAGGGGCACTCTTGTGTGACCTCCTTCAGGTGTCCTGGGCTTCATGGGAATCAACATTGTTAGTTATGGCTATTTTAAAATTTTTAATGGCTTAGATGAAAATGTACTTACAAATTCGATGAAGATGGAAAGGAAAAAAGATCATAATGACAAATGACATCTGTATTAAGATTAATTATAATAAAATTCTACAATATTTACTAATATTGTGGCCTTATTTCTTATCCAGTCTAACCCCTAACATGTTAACTTGTTCAAGTTATTCCATTACATTCTATCTTCTCGAAATTCCATGTTCTGGTAGTTTCCACTTACACAAATTTTCTTTCTTTCTTTCTTTCTTTCTTTCTTTCTTTCTTTCTTTCTGTCTGTCTCTCTCTCTCTCTCTCTCTCTCTCTCTCTCTCTCTCTCTCTTTCTCTCTGTTTCTTTGTCTTTTCTATACTGAGAAAAGACTTGCACTTAATACTTCCGTCACTGCTGTCATTCTATTTCTCATCTGTCCTTTGTAACTCTGACTCCTTGGAAAAAGGTGTCTATAAGACGTTGCCTCCAGTTT
>CM053770.1:692847393-692865565 GCA_028658325.1 Potorous gilbertii
ACCTCTCCACCCCAGCCTAGGTCCACCCAGCTAGTGCTTGAGGTCTATGATTCAAATGCTGCTCTCCAGCCTCAGGGCTTTTGGCAACTGGCCTGCCTGCTATTCAGGGTAAGATTAAATCAGGTTTTCAGGTGCGGACAAGGCAGCCTCCCAGGCTCAGTTCCCTCAGGGGGTTTATGCAGAGACCTTCTGTAATGGAGCTGCTGCAGAGCTCCTGCCTGCTCTGTGAGCCTCTGGCTGCCTGCTGCCTCTGCTGCTGCCTCCTGAGGGGGCCTGAGTCCCGGAGACACCCCGCTCCCCTCTCAGCCCATCTCTCTCACTGACCTGTGAGTCTGTGGGCGGAGGGACCTTCGCAGTCACTGGAGATTTCATCCATGAAGCCTGCTCAGATCTGCTCGCTCCTCTCAGTCCATAGATATTTTAAAATCGACATTGCCAAAAGGAACCTGATCCTCACAAATCTATCCCTCCTGTAAAAGTCCAACCATTTTAATGGGGCAACTACCTAGCAGAATGGATAGTGCTGGCAGTGTAGTCCAGATGACTTATCTTCCTGAGTTTGAATCTGACTTCAGACAATTATGAGCTCTGTGTTCTTCAGTTTCCCCATCTATAAAATCAGTTGGAGAAGGAAATGGCAAGCCATTCCAATAACTTTGCCAAGAAAACAAATAATAGTTCCATTGTTCCAGGACACTAGGTTTAAAATCTTACAGTCAACATGAAGTCTGCCTCCATTTTCTCCGGCCTTTCTGTTCACTCATTTGGTAAATCACAGGGAATCTGTTGAACATCCACGATATTCAACATCATGTTCAGCATCATGTTCAGCCTTACAATGCTTTTCTTCTTACAATGCAACTAGTTCAAATGCTCTGACTTCATAAATGAACTGGAAACATAGCTTGCTCTTTGTTCTCTTTGCCTTCTGTCTCTCCTCTCTTCAATGTTTTCTGTCAGATGCCAACTTCATATCCCTATCAATTCCCAGTCATCCTTCTCAGTCTCCAGGTGAGGAAGCTTCTCTGAATTCCCAATACCTAATATACTATGTATATGGGTGAGTGTGTGTGTGCATACACACATGTGTTTGTGTATGTGTTTAACCTTTCATGTCCATTACATAGGCAACTTGTATCTGAATAGGCATTAACATTTCTTGAGTAAATACAACATAATACCCACAAAATAAACATCATGAGCTTCACATCTGCAAAATACGTAACAACTCATTACTATAGTGGCCATATGTCCTTAAACAAACACAAAAGTATATATATATATATATATATATATATATATATCATAACATAACATAACATATTAACATATCATTCTTTGGTAAGGGAGCAACAAGCTCCTCCTTTCTCAATACAAAATTATCCAAATAAAGTACTTTTTGGTGTGTATCTTTCTCCTCACAGTGCTGCTGCAGGCACTTTTAGGTGCAGGCTCTAATGGCTTAAGTCCCAGTCTGCTCCAGCTGCTTCTAAGTCCTGAGGGGCAGCTCACCAACATTGGCACAGAGGTAGTTCTCCACTTCTACTCTATGGTTCCATTCCAAACTCTCACCACTTTTACCTTGGCTCCTATCTATGTATACAAATTGATTTTAATATACTTCTCTACACATCCTTTACCTTCTAGGGGAATTAATCTAGTTGCTATCATCTGTATTTTTAAGGTTATTTAAAAATATGTACTTCATATATTTCCCAATAACATGTAAAAAATTAAACCATAATTTTTAAACTTTTAAACTCCAAACTATTTTCCTCCTTCAAGACCCTACCCCTCCTTGAGAAGGCAAGCATTTTCATTTTAATTATACATGTGAAGTTATGCTAAACATTTTTATTACTCATGATTCAAAAGAAAACACAAACAAAATGAAATAATAAAAATAATTTTCTAAGCATTCAGAGTTCATAAATTCTCTCCTCACAGATGGATTTCATTTTTTATCAGAGATCCTTTGGAATTGTCTCTGATAATTGTCTTGATCACAGTAGCTAAGTCTTTCACAGTTGAGCATCTTGACAAAATTGCTGTGAAGATGTACAATGTTTTCCTGGTTCAAATTACTTCACTTTCCGGGAGAGCATATAAATCTTCCTATTTTTTTCTGAAACCTTGTCATATGTTATAGCACAAGACTATTCTATCACAATTAAAATTATACCTTTTCAGCCATTCCTCAGTTGATTGGCATCTGCTCCATTTCCAATTCTTAGTCACTACAGAATGTCGCTATTTATATTTTTGTACAAACATGTAATTTAGTCTTTTTTTTATCTTCCTGGGATACATTGTTATTAGTTGTTTTGCAAGGTCAAAGGGCATGCAGTTTTATAGCCCCTTGGGCAAAGTCCCAGATTGTTCCCTAGAATGGTTAAACTAGTTCACAACTCCACCAACAGTACATGAGGGTTCCAGCATTTCCACATCTCCTCCAACTTTAAGTATTTTCCTTTCCTGTCATGTTAGCCAATATAGTAAGTGTGAGGTGGTGTCTTCTATCCCATGGCTATTTAGAGCCTTTTCTCATGGCACAATTGATTTCTTCTATTTCTTCTTCTGAAAACTACCTGTCCATATCCTTTGATTATTTAGGGAATGGCTTCTGGGCAGTTAGGTGACATAGTAGACAGTCAAGCCTTTCTCAGACACTTGCTAGTCCTATGAACCTGATCAAGTCACTTAACCCTTTTTACCTCAATTTCCTCTTCTATAAAATGAGCTGAAGAAGGAAATGAAAAATTACTCCAGTATCTTTGCCTAGTATATCCCAAATGGAGTAAAAGAAGTGTCAAACACAAATGAAAAACAATTGATCAATAAGAAGAATGGCTCTTAGCTTTATAAATTTGTCTCAGTTCATACATCTTAGAGAAATAAGTCCTTTATCAGAGAAAATTGTTGCAATTTACACTGTTTTCCTGTTTTCTTCTAATTTTGGCTGCATTAGTTCATTTTACACAAAACCTTTTTAACTTAATGTAATCAAACTTACCACTTTATATCATGTAATACAAACTTTTTCTGTTTGATCATAAACTCTTCCCTTATCCATAGATCTGAAATGCATATTTTTCCATGTTCCAATAATTTGTGATATTGTCTTTTATATATGAAACATTTTCCCACTTTTATCTTATCTTGGTATATGGTGTGAGATGATGTTCTATGCCTTGTTTCTGTCAAATTACATTCCAATTTCTCCACCTATGTCAAATGTTTTGTTCTTACCCAAAAAGTTTGAATTTTGCAGTTTACAAAACACTAGATTATTATGTTCACTTATTAGAGTCTATTGAATACCTAATTTGTTGCACTGATCCACCAGTCAGTTTCTTAGCCGGTATGAAATTGTTTGGATAATTACCATTTTAATATAGTTTGAAATCTGCACCTGTGAGTCCTTTTTCCTTAACATTTTCCTTCAGTTGATTCCCTTGATATTCTTCATCCTGTTTCCCTTCCACAAGAATCTTGTTGATATTTTTTCCTAGTTCTGTGAAATAATTCTTCAATAGTGTGGTTCTTATGGCAAATGAATAAATAATAAATAAATTAATTAACTTAGGTAGAACTATCATTTTTATCATATTGCCTTAGCCTACCCAGGAGAATATAATATTTCTCCATTTGTTTATATCTCTCTCTCTCTGTATGAAAAATGTTTCATAATTGTGTTTATATTATCCCTTGGTTTGTCTTAGCAGGTAGATTCCCAAGTATTTCTTATTGACTACAGTTATTTGGAATTTATTTTTCTTCTTCTTGCTGCTGGGTTTTCTTGGGAGTATACAGAAGTACTGGTGATTTATGTGTTCATTACATATTCCATAACTTGTCTGAAATTGTTAATTGTTTCATCTGCTTTTTAGGTAATGCTATAGTTTTCTTTGAATATATAGTCATATCTCCAATGTGAATTATTTTACATCATTGCTATATCGGTTTCTTTTTGCTTGCCTTATTTTTTTATAACTATTATTACATAATAGTGAGGGTAATGGTCATCTTTGCTTTAGATTTTGATCTTATTGGAAAGACTTCAAGTTTTTTTTATTCTATTATGATCTGAAAAAAGGTGTATTTAATTTTACTGCTTTTCTGTTGGGCCAGAGACAAGATAATGAAGTGAATGTAGGGACTTTACTGAGCTCTCCCCCAAACCCATTCAAATACCTCTAAAAAGTGATTTTGAAAAAATTCGAGAGCAGAAGAATCCACAAAGAGTGGGTCAGATTTCCAGCCCAAGAAAACCTTTAAGATGAAGAAGAAAGGTCTGTTGCACCAGGTTGAGAGGAGTGGAGTCCAGTGCAGTCCAACACAGGACACAACCTTGTAGACCCAGGCTCATCGAAGTTATAATAGTCCTTAAGGTACTGAATCACTGACAGCTGTGGTGGCTTCCAGACTTCTCAGCCCACAGAAGCTAGATAAAACTTAGAATGTCAGCAAGAGGGGTCTGCCAAACCTGGGTGAGAGAGAAGTGCAGTCCAACAAAGAGTGTGACAATACAGCTCCAGCCCCAACAAACCAGGAGCAGGCCTTAGCAGGGCCTGGATTGGCAGCAGTAGTGGTGGCAGCTGATGGTAGTGCTATCAAGGCACAGAAGGAATGCTTGAAAGTCACCTATTTCAACTTCTGGGAGCTAAGAATAAGCAGTAAGTCACCCTCACCCTCCCTTATTGTCCTTGAAAAACCCAGAGAATAGTGCCCCAGGAAAAATCCTAGAATAGTAGAGTCAGCCAAAAGATAAGGTGCAGCAATCTTTTAGCTTGGGAAATTAAGTGGATTAACATGAAAGATCCCTCTTGCTGTAGCTGAAGGAGACCAGTAAAAGATGAGGGGTGTCCCAGAAAGCCAGTGGTAAGCCTTATCTCAGCAGACCAGAGGGAAATTCTGAGCCCCAGGGTGGAGGAGCAGGCAAGTGCCAATAGCAGGCACACTTCAGCCACTACCACCAACTCCAGCTCGGCACAAGGTAAACTACCAGACTCCGACTGCCAACACCTGAGGCCCCAGCACACAACACCTATAACTAAACCACTAGTCTAGCACAAAATTGCCTGGGATAGAGCCCCTTGGGCCCCAGAAACAGAGATCAACTTTAAAATACAGAAAAAAGGGAAATACTTACAGCAAAAAGCAGCAAAGAAAAAAACACTAACCATAGAGAAGTATTATGGTGCCAGGGAAGATAAAAACACAAAATCAAGAGAGGACAATGTTGTCAATATATCCACACATGAAATCTCAAAGGGGAATATGGACTGGTCTGAAGTCCAAAAAGCCTTCGTGGAAGAGCTCAAAAATGTTTTTAAAATTCAAGTAAAAGAGATAAAAGAAAAATTAAATAACTCCTTTAAAAATACAATAGATGGAGTAGAGACAAGAAGGAGGAGTACAAGCACAGACCTGCTCATGCTCTCCCCTAGAAAGCCCTTCAAGTACCTGTAAAAATGTGTCTAAACAGATTCTAGAATCTATCACACCAGACTCAGGATGGAGCACAGCCCAGCATGGGTCACATGGCACAGATGAGACTGGAGCAGGTTCAGGGTGCTGAATCATGGGCAGTTCATGTGGTTTCTAGATTTCTCAACAGACAAATGGCAAAGATGCTTCAATGGTCAGTGAGAAAGCTCTTTCACATTGTTGAGAGGGGAGCATGGTCAGGCACCAATCCCAGCCTCAGCAACAGGGTGGTGGCCCCCACTCCTGCATCAACTGCAGCTTCTAGTGCTCTCAGCTGACAGACCCTGGGGGAATTGAGCACCTGCTGTGAGTCTCAGTCCTGAGTGGCAGTCCTTGGGTGAGGAGGAATGCTGGTGTGCTGGAGTTGATGGCCTGTGGAGAGACAATCTTCCTCCTACTTCCAGGGCAGAAAATAGTGCCTGTGCTTGGTCATAGACTAAAGCAGCTTTCCCTTGACTATGCCAAATTGTAGGAATTCAGAACTTACAGGTCTATAGAGATATCTCAGAGAAAATTTGCATAAAACCTCTGAAACCTGGGATAGGATAGCTTCCACTTGACAAATGACTCAAAAGTCAAGTAATTGGCTGGGAAAATGCCTCAAAAGGGGGAAAATACGGGTACAGAAGGTTACAATCTTGGGGAAAAGATATTTTCTTCTATCCTTTTGGATGAGAAAGAGCAAAGCATACAATCAGAGGAAGATCAAAGCATTCAACCAGAGGAAGACAGCAAGGTCAAGGCTGCTACATCCAAAGCCTTTAAAAAATATGCAATGGTCTCAAGTCATGGAAGACCTTAAAAAGGATTTTGAAAGCTAAGTAAGAGAGGTAGGGGAAAAATTGGGAAGAGAAACAAGAGTGATGAAAGAAAAACATGAAAAAGGAGTCAACAGCTTACTAAAGGAAACAAAAAAGAACTTTTGGCAAAAATAACACCTTTAAAAATAGACTAACCCAAATGGCAAAAGAAGTCCAAAAAGCCAGTGAGGAGAGTAGTGCCTTAAAAAGCAGAATTGGAGAAATGGAAAAGGAGGTGGAAAGCAGTTCTTTAAAAATTAGAATGGAGCAGATGGAAGCTAATGACTTCATGAAAAAGTCAAGAAATTATAAAACAAAATCAAAAAAATGAAAAAATAGAAGACAATGTGAAATATCTCATTTGGAAAAACAACTGACCTGGAAACAGATCTAGGAGAGATAATTTGAAAATTATTGGTCTACCTGAAAACCATGATCAAAAAAAGAGGAGGAAGGCAGGGTGGAAGGGAATAGGAGAGGGAAGATAATAGAAGGGATAGCAATTTGGGGAAAGAGATAATAAGAACAAACACTATTGTGAGAAGACAGGTCAAGGGAGAGAATGGAATAAATGGAGGACAGGATAAGACAGAGGGAAATGTAGTTAGTCTTTTACAACATAACGATTATGGAAGTGTTTTGCATAGCTATACATGTGTGACCTCCATGAAATTGCTTGCTTTCTCAATGAGGGTGTGTGGAGGAGGGAGGAAAGAAGATAATATGGAACTCAAAACTTTAATAATGGATGTTAAAATTTGTTTCTGCACATAATTGAGAAATAAGAAGTATAGACAATGGGGTATAGAAAACTACTTTCCCTACATGAAAATAGAGAGGAGAGGGATGGAAGAAGGGGGGAGTAATAGAAGGAAGGACAAACTGGAGGAAGAGGTGGATGGGGTGCATGCTGTGCTGGGGTGGAGGGTGGAGAGAGATGGGGAGGAAATTTTGAATTAAAATTCTTGTGGAAATGAATGTTGAAAACTGAAAATTAAATAAATT
The DNA here is from genome assembly GCA_028658325.1 of Potorous gilbertii. Taxonomy (NCBI): domain Eukaryota; kingdom Metazoa; phylum Chordata; class Mammalia; order Diprotodontia; family Potoroidae; genus Potorous; species Potorous gilbertii. The sequence goes on from CM053770.1 coordinate 692,854,689, forward strand.
ATATATTAAAAATACATTTGAAAAAATGGGGGAGTATACTGGAGAAATATTAATGCTTTTCTGTATTTGGTTAGGAGGTTTTATATGCTAATATACAGTCATTTTTTGTGATGCCAAGTACACCTCAGGAAAAAAAAATATTCCTTTCTATTTGTATTCAGTTTTCTTAAAGGTCTATCATGCTTAACTTTTCTAATATTTCATTTAAATCTTTAACTTCTTTCTTATTTATTTTATGACACATTTATATAGTTGAGAGAGGGGAAAATTGAGGTCTCTCATTAGAATAATTTTACTGTCTTTTTCTTACTGTAATTTATTTAACTTTTCCTTTAAGAATTTGGATGCTTTATCATTTGGTGCACATGTTTGATATTGATATTATTTCATTTTCTGAAGTAACTTTGAGCAAAATAGTTTCCTCATATATCCCTTTTAATTGGGTCTATATTATTTTTTTTGCTTTAGTTTTGTCAGAGATAAGTATTACTCCTTCTACCATTTTTTTTTTACTTTAGCTGAAGCATAATTAATTCTGCTCCAACCATTCATTTCAAATGAATGATTCTTAATTTATTTATTTCATGTAAATAATATTATCATGGATACTAGTTTCTAATCCATTTTCCTGCAAGCTTCCATTTTATGAGTGAATTCAACATATTCATCTTTATGATTACTGTTTATTTCCCTCTATCAAATTTTCTTCTGTTTCTCCATCCATCTCTCTTTCTGTCTCCCCATCTCTCTCTTTTATCTGTCCTTATTTTTACTACTTCCCCTTTCTCTTATTCACTTTCACTTCCACTCCTATTTCTCTGTTGAGTATGATAATATATATGTGTGCGTGAATATATGTATGCATGTACACATAAATATATACACATATCTACATGTATGCAATGTACATGCATATAAATATATGCATATATGTATGTACATGTATATGATGAGTATATATGCATGCACATATGCTTACACATATATGTTTATGTGTGTATGTACATATATATTCCCCACTTAAACCAATTTACCTAGTGAGTAGGATGTTCAAGTGTTGCCCAACTGCCCCCTACCATTTTCTTCTCCACTGTAAAAGCTTTTTCTTAAATACTTGTTTTATTCTTCCCCTCTTTTCCCCCTTTCACAGTACATTCCCCTTTCTCACTTATCCATTTTATGTCATCCCAACATAATGGACTCATTCTCTTGCTGTCCCATGTAGAATTCTTCTAAATGCCCTAAAATGATAAAGTCTTTATAAGATAAATACATCATCTTCAAAATTTACAAAATTTACAAAATTTAACCTTGTTAAATCCCTTATGATTTCTATTACATGTTTATATTTTTATGGTTCTCTTAAGCCTATATTTGGAAGTCAAATTTACTATTTAGTTCTGGTGTGTTTATCAACAGTGCTTGAAAGTCCTCTATTTCATTAAATATCCATTTTTTCCCATAAGTAGTATATTCTGTTTTGATGGGTAGGTTATATTTGGTTGTAATTCTAGCTCTTTTGTTTTCTGAATAACTCATTCCAAGCCCTGTGCTACTGCACACTTGTAGCTGCTAAATCTTGCATAATCTTAACTTTGTCTCCAAGGTATTTGCACAGTTTCTTCTGGCAGTTTGAAGAGTTTTCTCCTAAACCTGGATGCTTTGGAATTTGCATATTATATTTCAGTTTTCATTTTGGAATCTAAATAAGGTAGTGATTTCTGAATTATTTCTATTTTGCCCATTGGTTCTAAGGTATCAGGGCAGATTTGCTTGACAGTTTTTTTCTTTATTGATTCATTTCATAAACATCAAATTGATTTCCAAATACCCTTGCCCCCATTTCTTAGTGACTGATTTTTTCCTTATGAAAAGCAAGTTCTTTTCCTTAAGAAACGCAATTCCTTAAGTTATAATTTTAACAAATATTTTAGCAAAACTAGTCAATAGAAACTGACAGCATAAATAATACCCTACACCCTTCAGGCCCATCTTTCCAGAAATGAAAAGGGATGCATTTTCTTATCTCTTTCAGGGCCAAGTTTGATCATTGTAATGACATGGTCTTCACTTTTATTTTGTTGTTATACGTTTGTTTTGAAAAATTTCAAGTTACACTCAACCTAATTTATTCATAACCTAAGGCAGAAATGTTTTACCTTCCTTTAAAAAAATGAAGCTTCTTGAGTGTTGCATTCAGGGTAGGCAAGAAAGTGACAGAAAGGGAGATGAATAAACAGAAAATACCTTTAATGAAGCATATGACTATTCATTGAGTTTCATAGAAAGTAGAAGAGACCTGAGAGGTTATTTATCTTGCCCTATCAAATAACAAATGAACCAAATGAAGCCTAGAGTGGTAAAATCATTTTTTCCGAGGTCATGCAGGTAGTAAATGGCAGACTCTTTGATTGGAACCAGGTTTCTACCTCCACAGCCTACAGTCTTTCTACTGCACTTTCTTTATATTACTTTGTTTTTTCCCAATTACTTACAAAAATAATTTCAACATTCATTTTTGAAAATTTTGAATTCCAAATTCTCTCAGGCTCCCCTCCTAGAGACAGCAAGCAATTTGACATAGGTCATAAATATTTGATAATGCAAAACATGTTTCTATATTAATCATGTTTTGAAAGTAGAAAAAGACAAACAAATAAAAAATGCCAAAAAAAGAAAGGTGTGTGCTTCAGTTTGCATTCAGTGCCATATCTATTCTGTTCTGCAAAAATTGTGATATAAAGTTGCAATAAATGATAAAATTCATCTGAATATTTTCTCTGTGGGCAGATTCATCTATTGGAAATGTCTTGAATCATTGTATTGCTAAGGATAACCCCATACCACTTGGTCATCATACAGAATTACTGAGGCAGAGCCAGCATGGCAGAATGAGAGCAACTTCTCACCTAAGCTCTTAGACAAATTTCTTCAGATATCTCTAAAAAAGAGAATCTGACCAAAATTTGGAAGGACAGAATCCAATAGGAGACAGACTGTGGCAGATTCCCAGTCCAAGACAGACTGGAAGGTAGATGGGAAGGTTCTCTTACACAGGAGTGGAGGAGCACAAGAGTCTTCACTGTGACAGGGCCAGGTAGGAAGCCCTGGGGCACTCGGAGGCAGTGGTTTGTACTGCAGAATCTCATCCATAACAGTCCAGGACCAGAGTTTAGCTGAACCCGAGTGAGTGAGAGCCACAGAGCCCCAGATATCTTCAGTGGCTGTTCCTGAGACTATCAGTCTGCAGATTAAATGTCTGTAACTCATCTACTTAAATATCTGAGAGCCAAAATGGTGGAACTATCAGTAAATGCTCTCTTCCCCACCCCTTGTTGACCTTGAAAGAACCATAAAATATTTCCCCAGAAAAATCCTGGATCAGTGAGATCAGTAGAAGGAACAAACAACTGTCTTAGCACGTGAGCCTAGGAAAATCACTAAAGAGAATTCTTCTTCCCATGGTAGAACGGGAGAAGTGTATGACTGGAGATTTCCCAGATAGCCACACGTCAGTGAACCAAAAGCATATAAGGAGACCTTGGGTGGTGGAGCCTTGTAACCACCAATACCAGGAAATCAGGAGTGCCTCAGCACCCCAGGGGAAACAAGAAGACACTAGGGCAGCTGGGATCACCATATCCCTGAGTTTGCCTTTGTTCTAGCTCAGACAAGGAGACTTCCCATGGCCAGACCACCCCCTACACACACACATATTTAACAAGCTAGGTTCAGGGAAAATCTGGGGAAAAACAAAAAGACTTCACTTGGCTTCTGCTTTCTCACACCTTCCAGCTCAGCACCAGGTTACTTAGTATTCAGCTGAAAGAATCAGAGGGTACAAGAAACAAATCCTCATCATAGTGAGTAAGAAGCAAAGCAGGAAAGGAAAGGCCATAGAATCTTTCTGTAGGGACAAAGATCAAAACAAGAATACCAAAAGGGACAACATTGAGACTGTACTCCCATCTGAAATTTCAGAAGGGACTATGAACTGTTACAAACACAAAGCACACTCTTGGAAAAGCTGAAGAAGGATTTTGAAAGCCAAATTAGAGAAATAGAAGAAAACTGGCCAACTGTCTTGAAAATATGAAAAAAGAATCCACTGAAGAGAATAGTTCATTAAAAAAGAAAATTGGACAAATGGAAAAAGGAAGTACAAAATTAACTGGAGAAAATAATTCCTTAAAAGGAATAATTGGAGAGATGAAAAAGGAGATACAAAAGTTAACTGAAGAAAACAATTAGATAAAAATTAGAATTGGGCAAGTAGAAGCTAATGACACTACAAGACATCAAGAATCAGTGAAACAAAACCTAAACAATGAAAAGATAGAATAAAATATAAAATATCTAATTGGAAAAATAACTGACCTGAAAAATGGATCCAGGAGAGAAAATCTAAGAATTATTGGTATACCAAAAAGCCATGACAAAAAAAAGAACTTGGAAAATATCTTCCAAGAAATCATCAAGGAAAACTGCTCAGAAGTTCTAGGACCAGAAGGGGAAATAGTCATTGAAAGAATCCACCCATCACCTCTCAAAAAGGACCACAAACTAAGAACACTAAGGAATATAATTGCCAAAATTCAGAACTATCAAGTAAAGGAGAAAAAACTACAGGGAGCCATAAAGAAACTATTCAAATATCAAGGAGATGCAATCAGGTTCACACAGGAACTTGCAGCTTCAACATTAAAAATCTAAGAAATTGAAATATGATATTCTGCAAAGCAAAGGACCTGGAACTAGAACCAAGGATCAGTTACCCAGCAAAGTCGAGCATAGTATTTCAGGCAAGGAGATGGACATTCAATGAAATAAGGGATTTCCAAACCTTCCTGATAAAAAGGCCAGAATTCAATAGAAAAAATCAATCTTCAAACACAGGTCTCAAGAGAGGCATAAAAAGGTAATCAGGGGAAAAGAATAACTTGTTACTCAATATAGGTAAGCTGTTTTTATCCCTATAAGGAAAGATGATACGTGTTAACCTTGAGAATTGTATATTTATTAAGAAATATAAAAGGGATATAAATAGATAGAAGGAGTGGACGTAAAGTAAATAATGTAATGATAAAAATGTGATTGAAGGGTGCAAAGGGATTGTAAAAGGAGATGTGAAAAGGAGGAGGTAGAAAATTGTAAATTACATCACGGGAAGAGGCACAAGATTATATTAAAATAGAGAGAAAGAGGGGAGGGAAAAGACCATTGTTTGAGAGGTACCCTCATCTTATTTGGGTCAAGTTGGGAACAACAAACTTAAGTATATAAAGCTAACTACCTCAATAGGCAATAGGAGGGGAAGAGAATGGAAAATAGAGGGGAGGCTAAAAGGGAGGAAAGAAGTAGTAAAGGTAAAGGGGTATAAAAAGGAGGGGAGCTGAAAGAACAAAGGGAAGATAGCAAGAGATGATGGTCAAAAATTAAAACTCTGTTGTGGAGGGGAAAGGAGAAGGGAGATCTACAAGCACAAAAGGTGAGAAGAGGATGGAGAGAAAGACACAGATAGCAATCATAACAGTGAATGTGAATGGGATGGACTCTCCCAGGAGACAGAGATGGATAGCAGATTGGATAAATAATCATAATCCAACAATATCTTGTTTACAAGAAACATGTTTGACATGGGGGGATACACAAAGGGTAAATGTAAAAGCTTGTAGCATTATATATTGTGCTTTAACTGATGTAAAAAGAGCAGGGGTAGCAATCCTAGTCTTAGACAAAGCAAAACCAGAAATAGATCTAATCAAAAGAGATAAAGAAGGAAATTATATTCTGCTAAAAGGCATCATAGACAACAGAGTAATTCTATTATTAAACGTATATGCTCCAAGTGGCATAGCATCTAAATTCTTAGAGGAAAAGTTAAGGGAAGTTGCAGGAAGAAATAGAAAAACTATACTAATAGGGGACCTCAACATCCCCATCTCTAAACCTGATAAATCAAACCCCAAAATAAACAAGAAAAAAGTTAAGGAAGTGAATAGAACTATGGTTAAGGTAGATATGATAGATCTCTGGAGAAAACTGAATGGGGATAGAAGGGAATACTCCTTTTTCTCAGAGGTACATGGCACATGTACAAAAATTGGTCACCTACTAGGCCATAAAAACCTCCCAACCTAGTGCAGAAAGGCAGACAGTCAATGCATCCTTCTCAGATCAAAATGCAATAAAACTTATATGTAATCAAAGGTCATGGAAACATAAACCAAAAATTAATAGGAAATTAAACAATCTAATCCTAAAAACTGAGGAGGTTAAATAACAAATTATAGAAACAATGAGCAACTTCATTCAAGGGAATGACAACAATGAGACAATCTACCAAATTTTATAAGATACTGCAAAAAATAATTCTTATGGGAAGTTTTATATCTTTGAGTACCTACATGAATAAAATGGAGAAAGAGGAGATCAATAAATTGGGCATGCAGCTGAAAAAGCTTGGAAAAGACCAAATTGAAAATCCCCAAGCAAATACCAAATTAGAAATACTGAAAAGAAAAGGACAGATAAATAAAATTGAAATTAAAAAAACTATTGAACTAATACATAAAACTTGGAGCTTTATGGAAAATAATGTAAAATTGATGTCTTTGGTCAATTTGATTAAGAAAAAGGAAGAAGAAAACCACCAATATCAAAATCAAATTACCAATATCAAAAATGAAAAGTATGAGCTCACCTCCAGTGAGGAGGGAATTAAAACAATAATAAGAAATTATGTTGCCCAACTGTATGCCCATAAATTGGACAATCTAAATGAGATGGATGATTATTTTAAAAGATACAAATTGGCCAGACTAATAGAAGAGGAAGTTGAATATTTAAATAACCCCATCTCAGAAAGAGAAATTGAACAAGTCATCAATGAACTCCCTAGGAAAAAATTTTCAGGGCCAGATGGACTCAGAAGTGAATTCCATCAAACATTTAAAGAACAGTTAATTCCAATACTACATAGATTATTTGGGGATAATTCTTTTTATGATACAAATATGGTTTTGATACCTAAACCAGAAAGAGCCAAAACAGAAAAAGAAAAATGTAGACCAATTTCTCTAATGAATATAGAAGCAAAAATTTTAAGTCAGATTTTAGCAAAAAGAATACAGCAGTGATCACGTAGGATTTATACCAGGAAATCAGGGTTGGTTCAATATTAGGAAAATTATTAACATTTTTGTTCATATCAACAACAAAACTAACAGGAACCATATGATTATTTCAATACATACAGAAAAAAACTTTTGACAAAATGAAACACACATTCCTATTGAAAACACTGGAGAACATAGGAATAAATGGAACTTTAGATAAAATAGTAAGCAGTATCTACCTAAAATGTTCAGCAATCATTATATGCAATGTCTACAAGCTATATGCACTACTAATAAGATCTGGGGTTAAATAAGGATGTCCATTATCACCAGTATTATTCAATATGGTACTAGAAATATTAACTGCAGCAATAAGAGAAGAAAAAGAAACTGAAGGAATTAGAGTAGGCAAAGAAGAAACCAAGTTATCACTCTTTGCAGACGATATAATGACATACTTAGAGAATCCCAGAAAATCAAGTAAAAAATAACTACTTAAAATAATAAACAACTTTGGAAAAGTTGCACGTTACTAAATTAACCCACACAAATCTGCATTTCTCTATGTACTAACAAAGCCCAACAGCAAGAGATAGAAAGAGAAATCACATTTAAAGCTAAGGTAGACACTATAAAATATTTGGGAGCTTATGTCCCAAAACAAACCCAGGGACTATGTGAAGACAATTACAAAACACTTTTCAAACAAATAAAATCAGATCTAAGGAAGAGGAAAAACATATTGCTTGTGAGTGGGCTGAGCCAATATAATAAAAATGAAAATTATTCCTAAATTAATTTATTCAGTGCCATACTAATCAAAATATTAGATAACTATTTTGTGGATCCCAAAAAAAAGAATATCAAAATTCATCTGGAAGAACAAAATTTCCAGAATATCAAGGGAACTAATGAAAAGAAAGGATAGGGAAGGTGATTACGTTAAATTAAAAAATTCTTGCACAAAGCAACCCAATGCAAGCAAGATTAGGAGGGAAGCAGAAAACTGGGAAAGAATGTTTGCAACTAATGTCTGTGATAAAGGCCTCACTTCTAGAATATATAGAGAACTGACTCAAATGTACAAGAATATAAGTCATTCCCCAATTGATAAATGGTGAAAGGATATGAACAGGCAATTTTCAGATGAAGAAATCAAAGCTCCCTCTAGTCAGATAAAAATATGCTCTAAATCCATATTGATTAGAGAGATATAAATCAAAACCACTCTGAGATACCACATCATATCAGATTGGCTAACATGACAAAACAGGATGATGATGATAAATCTTGGAAAAGATGTAGGAGAGTTGGAACACTAATTCATGGTTGGTGGAGCTGTGAGCTGATCCAGCCAAACTGGAGAGCGATTTGGAACTATGCCCTGCCCAAAGGGCTACAAAAATGTGCATACCCTTTAACCCCAAAATACCACTTCTAGGACAGTATCCCCAAGAGATCATAAAAATGGGAAAGGGTCCCACATGTACAAAAATATTTATAGCAGCACTCTTTACGGTGGCCAAAAACTGGAAATCAAGGGGATACCTATCAATTGGGGAATGGCTGAATAAACTCTTGTATATAAATGTAATAGAATACTATTTTGCTACAAGAAATGATGGACAGGAAGACTTCAGAGAGGCCTGGAAAGACTTACATGAACTGATGCTAAGTGAAAGGAGAAAAACCCTGAGAACTATGTACACAGCAACAACCATAGTGTGTGAGGATTTTTTCTGGTAGACTTAGAAGCTCATTGCAATGCAAGGATTCAAAAATTTCCCAATGGTCTTTTAAGACAACATGCCTTCCACATTCAGAGAAAGAGCTATGAAATTCAATCACAGAATGTAGTAGATCATTTTCTTTTGTGTTATGCTTCAGTTTATTTTATGATTTCTCCCATTCATTTTAATTCTTCTATGCAACATGATGAAGATGAAAATGTATTCAATAGGAATGTATATATAGAACCTAGATAAAATTGTGTGCCACCTCAGGGAGGGAGAGGGGAGGTAGGGGCAAAGCAGCAGGAAGGAGGGGAAAAATCTACATTATATGGAAGTGATTGTAGAACACTGAAAACAAATAAAATATAATAAGAAAACCGAATTGCTGTTACCATGGGCAATATATTCCAGCTTCTGTTTACATCACTTGGCATCAGTTCATGTAAATCTTTCCAAATTTTTCTGAAATCATCCAGTAAATCATTTCTTAGAGGACAATTGTATTCCATTACAATCATAAACCACAAGTTATTTAGTCATTACCCAACTGATAAAATTTTCAGTTCCTCTATTTCCAATTCTTTGCCACAACAAAAGGATTACACACACACACACACACACACACACACACACACACACACACACACACACAAACGTCCTTCCCTACTAAAAAAGTTCTCTGTGAAATACAGCCTTAGCAGTGGTAGAGCTTTTAGGGCATAGTTCCAAATTGCTCTCTAGAATGTTTAAATCAGTTCACAACTCCACCAACAATGCATTAGTGTCTGAAAATTGCCATAACCTTTTCAACATTTATCATTTTCCTTTCCTGACATATTGGCCAATCATATTGGATGTGAGGTGATACCTCAGAACATTTCTAATTTGCATTTTGCTAATCAAGAGTGATTAAGAGCGTCTTATATAACTATAGATACTGTTGATTTCTTTGTCTGAAAATTGTGTATTTATACCCTTTGGCGATTTATCAATGGGACAATGACTTTTCTTATAAATTTGACTCAATTCTATATATGTGTGTACATGTATATATGTACATATGTGTACTCACACATATATGTATACATACACATATTGATACACACATAATATATGGGAAGCTTTTAGCAGAGATAGACAGTAAAAATTGTTTCCCTTCCTCATAAATCTGACAGCTGACATGTAAGCTATTCTTGCTGACATTATTTGCTTATGAGAATCACCTTTTATGTCCAAATCATGTACCTGTTTTGACATTGTTTGGTATAGAGTATAAACATCTATTCCTACTTTCTGCCCTATGACTTTCCACTTACCCCAGCAATATTTTTTCCCCTTTATTTATTTATAAATGTTCTACAATCACTTCCTTAAAATTAAGATTTTATCCCTCCCACACCTTCCCTCTGCTACCCCCCTCCCTCCCCATGACAGTGTACAATTCTGTACAGGTTCTATATATACTTTCCTATTGAGCACATTTTCACTATGGTCATGTTATGTAGTTGCACTAAAATAAATAGAAGAAACCATATAACAAATCAAAACATAATAAACTAAAACCCACACACACACAAACATGATCTGATACATTCTGTGAATGACTTCCATATTTCTTTCTCTGAATGTGGGAGGCATTTTGCCTTAGAAAATCGTCATTGGGATTTTTTTTTTCAGTAAGTTCTTACGTTATTACAAAGTTCCAAGTCTGCCAGAAAAATCTCTCGCACACTGTGGTCATTGCTGTGCACAAAGTTTTCCTGGTTCTGCTCCTTTCACTCAGCATCAGATCATATAAGTCTTTCCAGGCCTCCCTGAAGTCTTCTTGTTCATCATTTCTTATGGCTCAATAGTACTCCATTACATTCATATACCATAATTTATTAAGCCATTCCCCAATTGATGAGCATCTCCTTGATTTCCAGTTCTTGGCTACCACAAAGTGCTGCTATAAATATTTTTGTACATGTGGGTCCCTTTCCCATTTTTATAATCTCTTGGGGATATAGTCCTAGTAGTGATATTT
>CM053770.1:692866065-692886258 GCA_028658325.1 Potorous gilbertii
TCCCGTATTAAATTCTTTATATAGTTCTTCTCCACCCTCACCCATTCAGAAGTCAAGAAACATATTCATTATGCATATGAATTCATGCAAAACTTATTTCCATATTTGCTACTTTGAAAAAGCTAGATGAAGAAACAAAGAAACATGAAAATATGTATATATACATATATATGTGTGTGTACATATATGTATACACACACACACACACACACACACATATATATATATATATGTATATATATATATATATATATATATATATATATATATATACATATATATATATATATCAGTTCTCCATCTGGATGTGGATAACATTTGATATCATCAATCCTTTGGTGCTATGGTGAATCATCGCATCAGTCAGTTACTATGTCTTTCATCATACAAATTTTTACAGTAGTTGTTACTACATAGATTGTTATCCTGGTTCAGTTCACTTCATTTGAAATTATTTCATAAAATTCTTCCTAGGTATTTCAGAAACAATTTCCTTCATCATTTCTCACATCACAATAGGGTTGCATAGCCTTCATACACCATAACTTATTTAGCTATTCCCCAACTGACGTGCATCCCCCATTTCCCATCTTTACCGCCACAAAAAGAGTTACCATAAGTGTTTTTGTACACATAGGTCTTTTTTTTTCTTTTTTCTTTGATCTCTTCCACATATAGACTTAGGAGAGATATTTCTGGGTCAAATATCATGTACAATTTTATAGTTTTGGGGGCATAATTTCAAGTGGTTCTCTAGAATGTTTGAACTAGTTCACAGCTTTAATAACATTGAATTAGTGTACCTATTTTCCCACATCTCCTCCAACATTTGTCATTTTCCCTTTCCATTGTATTAGCCAGTCTGAAGGGTGTGAGGTGATTCCTCAGAATAGTTTTAATTTGCATTTCCCTAATTATAAATGATTTAGAGGTGTGAATTCTTCCTCTGAAAATTCACTGTTCATATGCTTTCACAATTTATCAATTAGGGAATGACTCCTATTTTTTAAATAAATTTGCCTCAACTCTCTATATATTTGAGAAATGAGAGCTTTGCTAGTGTTTTTGAATGTTATAGAGGGTTAGGTAAACATTAGTATTATAATATTATAGTAATATGAATTATGGAATGCAAAAGAAAGGCAGAGAAAATTTGGTCACAAACTCCAGATCTTCTGTAGAACAAAGAGCTATGTCTTTATCAAGAGCTTGAAGGTTTTAGAAACATTATGGTGGAAGTACACACCCAAGTTTCTGAGAAAGAATCACTTATTGGGTTAGGGTTTGGGCAAAGAGGCAAAAATCCAAACTCTTCCTCCATCACTGTGGTGGAAAAAGAACTTAGTGAATTTCAGAGAACAAAAAATGATTTGGAATTTTCATTTACTTAGTAGCAGAAACCCTTGGACAACAGTGGCTGATGGTAATATCTATATGAGAAATCAAGGATAGATAAGATCAGATTAGAAAAGGCAGATTCATACTTCTACAACAAATCCAGAAGAAAAGTTAATTCTTGCCTGTGCGGAGTTATAGTAACCCAAAAGAAGGAGAAAATTACTTCTATTAAGAAGAAACTTAGAAGTACCTCTTTCTTACCTATGTTCACTAAACTTTAGCCTACTTATACGTTACCTAAATATGTGGAAGAATCTCACAATATTTAGAAAGGTTGTTTTGTACTAACTGTATTAGCATTGTCAATAGTATTTTCTAAAAGCAAATAAAGTATGTCTGAATAATAGAGACCAACTGGTAATCCTGCAAAATCTCACTATTCAAGGCTTGTGAATTGTAACATCAGAAAGTTGACCCATAAGCTTTTACCCTGAGAGGAGCTCTAAGAATCACCCTCTGTCAGTGCCACTGGGAGTTTGGACAGAATCAAATTACACGGTATTTTTAAAGTGTTTCCAAAGCTTAAAGTACTATATTAATGCCAGCTATAATACTAATTATTAATAGTAATAGCAATCCCAAATCATATGATAAATACATAATATAAATAAAATTAGGTATATGTACATTATTTGTAGAGTATAACCAGAGGGGAATACTATTAACTAGAGAGATCAGGAAACATCTTGTAGATGTTAATACTTGAGTCATGTCTGAAAACTAAGGACTGTAAGAGGTAGAGGGGAGGAGTGAGTGCATTCTAGGCATCAGTTGCAATAATATAAAGATACCAAAGGAAGAAATATACTCTTAAATATTAGCTAATGTAAGAAAGCCAATATATCACAGTCATGGGGTACCATATTTGGTATATCATTAGGAAATGGCTACTTTGTGGTAAGAGTGTAATATATGCTAATCTGTGTCAGATTGCATTTGGGAGTAGAGAAAGTTTCTCCTCTTTGGATAATTACTTCCAGTCCTCAAGAACATAACACTGTTGTTATTCTCATCTTAAACTAATCTGTTTAGGAAAAATAATAACTCTTGTTTTTTGACTTAGTAAGCCTGAGAGTAACGGAGCACATGACGTAAATGAGAGTGTTGTGAGGTATATAAAGGGCAGCCACTTGGAAAAGACATGTCTCTTTAACCCCAGAAGGCCAACCCAGAAACCACTGGTGGAATTTGCAGAGGACACTGTTATTATTTGTATGATGAACTCCTTAGCAACTATAGCTACCATAAGTCTCCTTGAAAGGTGGGGGCCCCAACATGGAAGTTTTCAAGTCAACGTTGGATTATCACTTTTCAGATATGCTGTAGTTGGGACTCACGTCAAATATTGCTGGAGAGCTGAGGCAGCCCAGGGTCTGGGACCAGAAGAGCTGAGGGACTGACAGCCACTGAGTCCCAGGTATTAGCCACAGCAGCTCCTGGGGGTATCAGCCCACAAATTAAACATTTGGAAGTCACTTACTTGTATTTCTGGTAGCCAAAATGGCAGAGTGATGCTTAAATGCTCTCTCCCCCTCCCTTTGTTGACTTCAAAGGAACAATAAAATATTTTCCCAGAAAAATCCTGAAACAGTGGAATCAGCAGAAGGGGCAAACAGTCTCATAGTACATGAAGCTAGGAAAATAGCTAAAGGGGATTCCTCTTACTGTGGTGAAGGTTAACCAGAAGGAGAGGATCTCCAGGTGAGGTGGAAACTCGAACAATGACCCAAGTGTGCCTCAGCCCTCCAGGGAAAACTGAAAGACAATTGAGCATCCAGAATCACCAAATACTGAGCTGGCCTTTGCTCTAGCTCAGCTGAGGAAATTTCCTGAGACCAGACCCCCCTCCCCCACATTTGACAAGCTAGCGGAAGGGCTGATCCAGTGAAATACAAAACAAAAAGTAAAAAAGGAGCTGACTCAGCTTTTCCACACAACTCAGATCAACATAAGATTCTTCAGCTTCTAACTGAAAGAACCAGAGGCCACAACACAAAAAGCTTCACCATCATGAGCAAGAACAAGCAAAGCAAGCAGGAAAAGATCATGGAATCTTCCTATGGGGACAAGGACCAAAACACGAATACCAAAGAGGTCAGTGGTGAGACTGTACTTCCATCTGAAATTTCAGAAGGGAATATGAACTGCTCACATGCAAAATCAGTTCTCTTGGAACAGATGAAGAAGGAAATAGAAAAAAAAGTGGCCAATGAATTTAAATATAAATTTATTTATTTAACTTTTTATATTCATTTTCACAAAATTTTGGGTTCCAAATTTTCTCCCCATTTGTCCCCTCCCCTACCCCGATACACCGAGCATTCTAATTTCCCCTATCACCAATTTGCCTTCTCTTCTATCATCCCTCCCTTCTCTTGTCCTCATCATCTCTTTTGTCCTGTAGGGCCAGATAACTTTCTATTCCCCATTACCTGTATTTCTTATTTCCTAGTAGCAGGAACAATACTAAACAGTTGTTCCTAAAACTTTGAGTTCCATGGCCAATGAATTTAAAAGTATGAAAAAAGAACTCACTGAAGAGAAGAGCTGTTTAAAAAGGAAAAGTGAACAAATGGAAAAGGAAGCACAAAATCTAATTGGAAAAATTGGAAAAAATGGAAAAGAAAGGAAAAAACACTAACTGGAGAAAATAATTCCTTAAAAAGAATAATTGGACAGATGGAAAAGGAGATACAAAAGTTAACTGAAGAAAACAATTTTGTAAAAATTAGAATTGGGTAAGTAGAAACTAATGACTATATGAGACATTAAGAATCAGTCAAACAAAATCTAAAGATAGGAGAAAATGTAAAACATCTAATTGGAAAAACAACTGACCTAGAAAATAGATCCAGGTGAGAGAATTTAAGAATTATTGGCCTACCAGAAAGCTGTGATGAAAAAACAGAGCCTGGACAATATCTTCCAAGATATCATCAAGGAAAACTACCCAAAAATGCTACATCCAGAGGGCAAAATAGTAATCAAAAGAATCCATCATTTACCTCCGGAAAGGGACCCCCAACTAAGAACACCAGGAAATACTGTTGCCAAATTACAGAGCTATCAATTGAAGGAGAAAACGCTACAAGCAGCCAGTAAAAAACATTCAAATATCAAGGAGCTACACCCAGGATCACACAGGATCTTGTAGCTTCTGCATTAAAAGGTCGAAGGGATATTCTGTAAGGCAAAGGAGCTGAGATTACAACCAAGAATCAATTACCCAGCAAAGTTCAGCATACCATTTCAGGCAAGGAGGGGATCATTCAATGAAGTAAGGGATTTCCAGACCTTCCTGATAAAAATGCCAGAACGTAATAGAAAATTCGATCTTCAAATGCAGGGCTCAAGAGAAGCATATAAAGGTAAATGGCGGGAGGCAGGGGGGAGAATAAACAAAAAATCTTGTTACTCAATTTGGACAAACTGTTTACTTGCCTATAAGGGAAGATGATACCTGTCTCAAGAGAGACATAAAAAGGTAAACAAAGAAAAAGAATAAAACTTGTTACTTAATTTGAGCAAACTGTTTACCTCCTTATAAGTGAAGTTGATACTTGGGAATCATGAGAATTGTACATCTATTATGAAATATAAAAAGGATGTACATAGATAGAGGGAACAGAAATAAAGTGAATGGTGTGATGGTAACAATATGACTTTAGCATGCGAAGGGATTGTTACAGGAGATTTGAAAAGAGGAAGCAGAAAGCTGTCAATTACATCACAAGAAGATTATATTACATTTTAAAATTACATTATAAGAGAGGGAAGAGGGGAGGGAGATGAGTATTGTTTGAGACATATTCTCATCTGATTTGGTTCAAGGAGGGAGCAATATATTTAATTAAGTATATAAATCTAACTAGCCCTATAGGCAGTGGAAAGGGAAGGGGGAAAAAGGGGAGGTGAAGCTAAAAGAAGGGGAAGAAGTAGTAAGAGTAAAGTGGAGTAAAAGGGAGGGGGACTGAAAGAAGGAAGGGAAGACTGTAGGAGGTGGTAGTCAAAAGTGAAAACTCTATTGAAGAGGGGAAGGGGGATGGGAGAACTAAAAGCACAAATGGTGGGAAAGAGGATGGAAGGAAAGACACAGATTGCAATCATAACAGTGGAGGTGATGGGAATGAACTCTCCCATAAAACGGAGACAGCAGAATGGATTAAAAGCCATAATCCAACAATATGTTGTTTACAAGAGACACATTTGAAATAGGGGGATACACACAGGATAAAGGTCAAAGGTTGGAGCAGAATATATTGTGCTTCAGCTCATAGAAGGAAAGCACAGGTAGCAATCCTAATATCAGACAAAGGAGAAGTAGAAATAGATCTCATAAAAATTTATAAGGAAGGAAACTATATTCTGCTAAAATGCACCATAAACAATGAAGCAATATTATTACTAACATATATGCTCCAAGTGGTACAGCATCCAAATTCTTAGAGGAGAGAGTGGGGGAGTTGCAGGAAGAAATAGACAGCAAAACTATACTAGTGGGTGAACTCAATCTCCCCCTCTCTGTACGTGATAAATCTAACCTCAAAATAAAAAAGTAATAAGTTAAAGAAGTTAATAAAATTCTGGATAAGGTAAATATGATAAATCTCTGGAGAAAATTGAATGGGGATAGAAAAGAATATACCTTTTTCTCCAGGGTACATGGCACATATACAAAAATTGACCAGTTCTAGAGCATAAAATCCTCACAATCCAGTGCAGAAAGGCAGAGAGAGTCAATGCATCCTTCTCAGATCATAATGAAATAAAAATTACATGTATTAAAAGGCCATGGAAAGAGAAACCAAAAGTGATTTGGAAATTAAATAATCCAATCTTAAAGAAGGAGTGGGTTAAACAATGTATCATAGAAGCAATCAGCAACTTCATTCAAGAGAATGGCAATAATGAGACAAGCTACCAAATCTTATGAGATAATGCAAAAGCAGTTCTTAGAGAAAGTTTTATATCTTTGAATTCCTACATGAAGAAAACAGAGAAATAGGAGGTCAATCACTTGGGCATGCAGCTGAAAAAGCTAGAAAAAGAACAAATTGAAAATCCCCAAGTAAATACCAAATTGGAAATACTGAAAACCAAAGGTGAGACTGGTAAAATTGAAATTAAGTAAACTATTGAACTAATAAATAAAACTAATATTTGGTTTTATGAGAAAACTAATAAAATTGATAAACTTTTAGTCAATTTGATTTAAAAAAGAAAGAAGAAAACCAAGTTACCAATATCAAAAATGAAAGGGATGAACTTACCTCCAAAGGGGAGGAAATTAAAACAATAATTAGAAATTACTTTGCCAAACTTTATGCCCATAAATTTGGCAATCTAAATGAGGTGGATGAGTATTTTAAAAAATATATAAATTTCCCAGATTGACAGAAGAGGAAGTTGAATACTTAAACAACTTCATCTCAGAAAAAGAAATTGAACAAGCCATCAATGAACTCCCTAGGAAAAAAATCTTCAGGGCCAGATGGATTTACAATTGCATTCTATCAAACATTTAAATAACAATTAATTCCAATACTATATAGATTATTTGGAAAAATTGGGGAAGAAGTGATCCCAAATTCTTTTTTATGATGCAAATATGGTTTTGACACCTGAACTAGGAGGGGACAAACAGAGAAAGAAAACTATAGATGAATTTCTCTAATGAATATAGATGCAAAATTTTAAACAAGATTATAGCGAAAAGAATACACAAGTTATCATGACTATAATGTATTGGGATCAGGTAAGATTCATACCAGGAATGCAGGGCTGGTTCAATATTAGGAAAACTATTATCATTGTCAATCATATCACCTACAAAACTAACAGAAACCACATGATTATATCAATGAATGTATAAAAAGCTTTTGACAAAACACAACACCCATACCTATTAAAAACCCTGGAGAACATAGGAATAAAGGGAACTTTCCACAAAATAATAAGTACTATCTAACTAAAAATTTCAGTCAGTCTTATTTGATATGGAGATAAGCTAGATGCATTTCCAATAAGATTAGGGGTGAAAAAAGGATGTCCATTATCACCACTCTTATTCAATATGGTGCTAGAAATATTAGCTGTAGGAATTAGACAAGATAAAGAAATTAAAGGAATTAGAATAGACAAAGAAGAAACTAAGTGATCACTCTTTGCAGATGATATACTAAGAGAATCCCAGAGATTCAAGTAAAAACCTACTTGAAATAATAAAAAACTCTGGCAAAATTTCGGATTACAAAATAAAACCACACAAATCTTCTGCATTTCTATATATTAGTAATAGAGCCCAACAGCAAGAGATAGAAAGAGAAAACCCACTTGAAGCTAGGGCAGACACTATAAAATACTTGGGAATCTACATGCCAAAATAAACCCAGTGACTATATGAACACAATTACAAGTCACTTTTCACAAAAATAAAATCAGATCTAAGTAAGTAGAAAAACATCAGTTACTCGTGTGTAGGTCAAGCCAATATAATAGAAATGACAATTCTACCTAAATTAATTTATTTAGCACCATATCAATTAAACTATCAGCTAATTATTTTCCAGAGCTGAAAAAATATTATCATAATTCATCTGGAGACACATAAATCTGGATATTTCTGTACGTAGCAACAAGAAGATCTGAGCTCAAATACATACTTTGACATACAGGACTTGTATTATCTTGGGTAAGGAACCTCACCATCCTGAGTGTGTTTCCTCATGTACCAAATAGCAATGAAAAATAATGGCATTTCCAAGACTCCTGGCATTGTTATTAAAGTGTTTTATAGACCTTAATGAGTTATGACTTATAGTGGCACTTCTAAAATTAACATTGATACTTATTGACTCAGAGTATTCTTCCAAAATGTAAGGTTACAATAACATTTCATTCATTTCCTGGAATAACAAGGAGGTTAATATTATAATTTTATTTCAGGAGGGAAAAAATGAACAATGTTTTGTTAAATATCCACATTTAGAAGAGATCTATCCATACAAAAGATGTATTCCATTATTTTGAAAGATGTAGAAAGACAGTACTACATTTCTGTCTCTGTCTCTCTTTCATACACACATGCACACACACGCACACACGTGCACACACACACACACACACATACTCATTCATCTCTGAAGTCACCCCTAAGGATCTCAACCTCTTGAACTCATCTTGTCTTTAAATTAAGCTCCAGTTTATTAGCTATCTCATATCTGATCATGCCTCCCCATCGCCCTCATCTGGAAGAACAAAATGTCCAGAATAGTAAGGGAACTAATGAAAAGAAATGCTAGGAAAAATGGCCTAGCACTACCACATCTCAAATTCTATTATAAAGCAGCAATTATCAAAATCATTTGTCACTGGCTAAGAAACAGAAGGATAGATAAGTGAAATATGCTAGTATTCAAGGCACAGTAGGTAATGAATATAGCAATCTACTGTTTGATAAACCCAAGGATCCCAGCTTCTGGGATAAGAACTCACTGTTCAACAAAAATTGCTGGGGAAACTGAATAACAGTTTAGCAGAAAGTAGGCATAGACCAATTCCTGACCCTGTACACAAGAATAAAGTCCAGATGGGTCCAGAATCTTCATATAAAGATTGATACTATGGACAAAATGGTGGGACAAGGAATAGTGTATTTATCAGATTTATGGAGAAAGGAATAATTTTTGACTAAAGAAGAGACAGAGAATATTAAGAAGAGCAAGATGGATAATTTTGATTGCTTTAAACTGAGAAGTTTTTGCATAACCAAACCCAATGCAACCAAGACTCAGAGGGATGCAGAAGACTGGGAAAGAGTTTTTGCAACTAGTGTCTGTGATAAAAGACTCGTTTCTATAATATATAGAGAACTGAGTCAAATGTACAAAAATACAAGTCATTCCTCAATTGATAAATGGTCAAAGGATAGGAACAGGCAGTTTTCAGAGAAAGAAATTAAAGATATCTGTGGTCATATAAAAAATGCTCTAAATCACCATTGATTAGAGAGATGCAAATCACCACAATTCTGAGGTGCCACATCACACCTATTAGATGGGCAAACATGACAGAACAGGAAGATGAGAAATGTTGGAGAAGATGTGGGAGAGTTGAAACACTAATTCACTGTTGGTGGAGCAGTGAACTGATCCAACCGCTCTGGAGAGCAATTTAGAAGTGTGCCCAAAGACTTACAAAACTATGCATACCCTTTGACCCAATAATACTCCTTCTAGGACTGTATCCCAAGAAATCATAAAAATGGGAACGGGTCCCACACATACAAAAAATGTTTACAGCAGCACTCTTTGTGGTGGCCAAGAACTGAAAATCAAAGGGATGTCTACCAACTGAAGAATGACTGAATGGTTTATGGTACATGTAATGGAATACTATTGCACTATAGGGAATGATGAACAGGAAGGCTTCAGAAAGACCTGGAAAGACTTATATGATCTGATGCTGAGCAAAAGGAGCAGAATCACAGGAACTACACAGTGTGGGAGAGTTTTTTCGGGTAGACTTGGAACTTCATTGCAATGCAAGGACTTAAAAAAAATTCCCAATAGTCTTTTAAGGCAAAGTGTCTTCCATACCCAGAGAAAGAACAAAGGAATTTAACCT
Source organism: Potorous gilbertii (assembly GCA_028658325.1). Classification (NCBI taxonomy): domain Eukaryota; kingdom Metazoa; phylum Chordata; class Mammalia; order Diprotodontia; family Potoroidae; genus Potorous; species Potorous gilbertii. Next base: position 692,876,089 of record CM053770.1, read on the forward strand.
CAGAATGTAGCAGATAATTTTTTGTGTGTGTATTACATTTTCATTTGTTATACTGTTTTTCCCATGCATTTTAATTCTTCTACACAGCAAGAGTATAGTGAAAAAGTATTTACTAGGAATGTATGTGTAGAACCTATATAAAATTGCCCTCTTGGAGTGGGAAGGGGGAAGAAATCTAAGTTATATTGTATTGATTTTAGAACATCGAAAATAAATAAAATTAATTTTAAAAAATAAAAATAAATTAAAATAGAATTGTGCAAATGGAAAATAAATCCATCACAAAAAGCAACTCTTTAAAAAGTAGAAATGGTCAAATGAAAAAGGAGGCACAAAAGCCAACTGAAGAAAATAAAGTTTCAAAAATTAAAAAATATATATATTGCTGGAGATTCCCTTCACATACCAATGGTCACAAGGTCCTTCCAATTTTAAAATTCTGTGACTTTTGCAGGAAATAACTACAAAGAATATGTGATTTTTAGTACTTCAAAATCAATCTTCCTGATTAAATCTCTTGGTGGTTCAACTTCATCCATAATATGAACTCTCCTCAAGACCCTATCCTATCTGGAAAGGTCATATAGCACCTCCTATTGAGAGGAGAATACTTTACTTCAGGCTTCTTCCATGAGTGGTGAAGACTCAGTGAAAATGGCATAGATTGGCCACTCATGGTGTAGAAGAAAGAGTACAATACATAAATAGGAGTGGCCTAGGTTCAAATCTTCTCTCTCATATTTTCTAACTTTAAGACTGCTAACATATCACTTAGACTCTATGAGTCTCATTGAGACATCAAGTAGTGGAAGAAATAACATCAACACTGCCGCCCACCTTGGTTTCAGAGGCTCAGATGTGATGAGGATGGGGAAGTGCCTTGCAAACCTTTGAAGTACTGTGTCTGTTTCGTTATAATTAATATTGTCAAAAAGATCATTGTGGTTGTTGTGTCTTTAACCAAGTTGTAATTTCTTTCTGAAAGAAAATTCATTATCATCCCCTTTGATTTGACTTGTGGGATCATTTCCACATGTAAGAGCTGCCTCTGATTGTTCAGTGACATTGTGAGTGCAGTAGAGAAGTTATGTGTGTGGCACAAGAATCAAGAGGACTTGATCTTATCAATGGTGATGATAAATTGCAAGGAGAAGAGGAAGAAGATGAAGATTATCTTGCATGGATTGCTGTACTTAGCAACAAGAAGATCTGAGCTCAAGTACATCCTCTGACATACAGGACTTGTATTATCTTGGGTAAGGAACCTCACCATCCTGAGTGTGTTTCCTAATGTGACAAATAGTAATGAAAAATAATGGCATTTCCAAGACTCTTGGCATTGTTATTAAGGTATTTTGCAGACCTTAATGAGTTATGACTTACAGTGGCACTTCTAAAATTAATATTGATACTTATTGACTCATAGTATTCTTCCAAAATATAAGGTTACAATAGCCTTTCATTCATTTCCTGGAATAACAGTCTCCTCAAGGAGGTTAATATTATAATTTTACTTCAGGAGGGAAAAAATGAACAATGTTTTGTTAAATGTCCACATTTAGAAAATGTGGATTTGTATATCCATACAAAAGATAAATTCCATTATTTTGAATGATATAGAAAGACTTAGTACTACACTTCTGTCTCTGTCTCTCTCTTTCATACACACACACACACACACACACACACACACACACACACACACTCATTCATCTCTGAAGTCACCCCTAAGGATCTCAACCTCTTGAACTCATCTTGTCTTTAAATTAAGCTCCAGTTTATTAGCTATCTCATATCTGATCATGGCTCCCCATCGCCCTCTCATTTCTTTCCTGCCCTAGGATACCATCTTTTCTAATTGGCTCACCATTCAACAAACCTATAATTAGTATCCTAGCTTAATTCCATCAAATTTGTGCCACCTCTATCCCTTCTTGCCTATATAAGCACTTATTGGCCAAATACTCCAGTGATATTCACAGTAAAATTGACATGATTTCCTGCCAGATCTTTATAATTTTTTTAATGTAACAGAAGTAGTTATTACTCCCATATCACTCCTGGAAAGACCATATGTTCACTGGAATCATAAGCCTCTTCATAGGATGCATATCTCTTCACATCTCCAATGGTTTAGTTGGCAAGAATATAATAAGTAACTATCTCCAACCCTATTTTTTTCCCTCTTCTTCTTTCACGATGGTGACTCCTTAAAGTGAAAAATTGAACAAGAATCTAGAACTCTGCATTCTTATTCTTACCTGTGGAGTTGATTAGTTGGCTTATTTGGGCCATCTTGCTTCCTTTATCTGTTATTTACAATTTCAATCTGTAAAATGAACGTTCAGCTCAATTAAATTCCACAAGCTGGTCTCAAGCTGAAGTGACCAATGACAAAACAAACAACAGAAATGAACCAAATCTTGCCCTCACATTGGGCAAAAGCTGAGCCCTGCTGGAATAAATTGCTTTGAACAAGCCTGTTCCTTCTTTCATTCACTCATTAAGTCATTCATAAATTCTTATAGGGGGAATACTTCAGAGGAAAACATGAAGAAGCTTATAACCTAGTATCATAAACTTAGAGTTTAGACAAAAGCTTGGTCATATTTATGACAGGGAGATACCTTTGATATCATCTCACTCACTCCCTCATTTTACAAATGAGGAAACTGAGGCCTAAAAAGTGACTTACCCAAGGTCATGCAGGTAGTACTTAGTGGAAACAAGATTTAAACCAGAATACTCTGACTTACAATCTGGCCCACTTTCCACTAAGGTCCACAAAGTTTAAGTGAGTTGATAAGATGCCTCAATAAGTGTCAGAGAAAGAGTTAGAAACCAGATCCTCTTTCCCTCCAGACTACCACAATCTATTATACTTCAAGGCTTCTCTTGCCCCCGGAGGCCTATGAAATTCTAGGTATGGAGATTCTAACCTGGAAGAAAGTTAAGTCTGGGCTTATTATATTATTGGTACTGGACTGTGACTCAGTTGGTACAAGGAAGTGCTAATTCAGAAAATCTATCTAGTGAAACGGAACAGTACCTTTTAGGTCACCTAAAGTTTCAAGGAGAATTACCTAGAGGCAAAATAAATTCACTACTCCAGGCAGATCCAAAGTACCTGAATCCAGGGCTTCTGCCTTTAAGAAAGTTTCCTTATCCACTACACCTTCCTGCCTTACTTACTATGTAATGAATTTACTTAGGTGTTTCTTTTTCAGTGTCTCTCCCTCCCTCCACTACTTGATAATGTGGAAAAGGAACTGGGTTAAAACTTATATGACCTTTTTTATTGACCTGCTTAGGACTATAATGATAGTTATTACTTAGAGAGTGTTTTAAGTAGAAAAGTACTTGATAAATACTCATCTTGTCCTCAAAATATCTCTGGGAAGTAGATTCTGTTTATTCCCATTTCATGGTAAAGAAATCAAGGCAGACAGGGGTGAAATGACTTTCCCAGCATAACCGGGACTTGATCTGAACATAGTTCTCCCTGATTCCAGGTCCAATTGTGCTGTCTTTTAGGCCAACTAGCTCTCTCATCAGCTGTATGACAGATCATTCAAAATCTTTGGGTTTTACTTTCCTCATTCACATAATGAAGGAGTTGGGTCCTCTAAATTTTATGCCTAAAGCTCTTAGATTCCACTAATTATTTTCCTAATTTATTGTTTTCTTCTCCCTTTTAATTATAGATAACTTTCTTATTTGAAGTAACAATGATGTTGTTCTCCAACAAGGATGTTCTTTCATTAGAGACCACCATTCACACCTAACAGGCTTTTGAGTTGTTTCAAGGACTGCTAATGATTCCCAGGATTAGAGAATAAAATGAAATTTGTCCTCAGGGCAGCTATTACCTAGTATTTCAAATCAACATCCAAATGCTAAACTTTCATTCATTCAGATCAGGTAGAGAAGCAAAGAGCATCTTGTAGAAAATCAACTTCATCAAGAATATTTCCATTCCCATGAACAGAATTACCTGAAACAGGATTTGTCTGGATTCCCAAGATTTAGAGTTCTGACCTTAAAAGAAGTTCATGAATTTTTGCTTCATTTCTTCACCTCTTTGGAGACATGGAACTCCTTCCCCTTATGTTTAGATCTTTCTTCTCCATATTCACATTTTTCAGTCATGACTAGTTTCTTCCAAGTTCCGTGGCTTGTTTGATATTAACTGAGGAGCTCAGTAGACCTCAATTCCAATTCTGACTTGAGATCATAACAAGGGTGTCTTCCTGTGCATCCTCACCAATGTATTGTGGAGAGTTCTACTATGGGAGAAGACTTGGTGCAATTCAATCAATTAATTGCATTCAGTATATTCCTAGTATGTGTCAGGCTGTGTTAAATGCTAGGAATACACAAAGAAGCAAAAGATAAGCCCTAACCTCAAGGAAGATGTAATTTAATAGGGAAGATAGCATGCAAACAAATATATACAATGAAAGCTATATACAGGATAAATATGAAATGATTACCAAAGGAAAGACACTACAATTAAAAGGAGGTTTCTATACAAGTACAGTTTTAGCTGGAACCTAAATGAAGCCAGAAATATCATAATTGAAGCAGAAGAAGTAAAACATTCCAGGAATGGGGGACAGACAGAGGAAATGCTCCAAGACAGAAGATAGACTACCTTGTTTGTGGAACACCCTAGAGGCCAATATCATTGGATGCAAGCATGTGGGAGAGTAATGTGTGAAATGAATTGAGAGGTAGGAGGGGTTCAGTTTATTCTGAGCTTTGAAAAGAAAAAAAATCATTTTCTATTTGTCTTGGGGGCAAGAGGAAGTCAACAGAATTTCTCGCATATTGTGCACACATATGTGGGGGGGTGTGATAGGATTGGGTGTTTTAGGAAAATCACTTTCATGACTAAATGGAGGATGTATTGGAGTGGAATGAAACTTGAAACAAGTAGACTCAGCAACAGACTTTTGCAATAATCTACAAGGGCCTGCACTATATTCGTGGCATTATCAAACAAGTAGTGGTGGAGTTTCTAGAAATATGGCAGAGGTTAAATCAATACACCTTGGTAATACATTGAACAGGAGGATTGAGAGATAGTGATAGAAAGAAAAATCCAGTTTGACTCCTAAGTTGTAACCCTGAGGGACTGAGTGAATAATGTTGACTTTTCTGATAATATGAAAGGTAGGAGGGGAGAAATTTAAAGAGAAAGAGAATTTCATTTTGGCCATGTTGAATTTAAGTTGTCCACTGGACATCCAATTGGAGATGTCTGAAAAATAGTTAGAGATATGAGATTGCAGATAAGCAGAGAGTTTGGAGCAGGATAGGTAGATTTAAGAATCATTAGCATGGAGATGGCAATTAAATCCATGGGAGGTGATGAAATCCCCAAATGAAATAGAGAAGAGGACCCATTACAGAAAACTGCTAAACAGAGTTTATATAAGTGTGTGTATGTGTGTGTGTATTTACATATAGGGACAACATGATTAAAAGACATGATCTGGAAGAGCATCTAGCAAAGGAGACAAAGAAGTAGAAGTGAGACACATAACAGGAGAACTATGAGGGAGTGTTGGCCCAAAAATCTAGAAAGAAGAGAGAAACAAGGAAGAGAGAGTAATCAACAGTGTCAAAATCTGAAAAGAGATCAAGAAGAATGAAGATGGAGGAAAAGTCACTGGATTTGGCAGCTAAGAGATCATCATTAATTTTGGAGGGAGCCAATTCAGTGCAATGACAAGGTTGGAAGCTGTTAAGAGATAAGAGGAGAGAAAGTAGAGGTCCCCAGCGTGGACGGTATTTTTTGAATTTAGGACAAAGGGGAGAAGAGAAATAGGAGGATAGCAGGACTGAAAGGATCGAGCGAGTTTTACTTTGTTTTGGCTTTCAGGATAGACATGGGCATGCATGTAGTCAGTAGGAAATGAGCCAACAGACAAGGAGAGATTGAAAATAAGTGAAAGAGAGGGGATGATGGAGGCTGGGGGACAGTCTGCTGGAGGAGTTGGGATGAATGGGATCATTTGAAGAAGTGAGGGATTAGCTTCTGTAAGGAGTGAGTTTGCTTCGTCATTTGAAACAGGAATAAGGCAAATGAGAAAGAAACTTATGTTGACATAATCAGTGATATGATGGGCAAGTTAAGACCTCAAGAAGAGGGTTCCGTGTAGAGTTGAACTGGTTTACTGCTTGAGAAGAAAGAGAATGAGGATGAGGAAAAATTGCCTCTTAAGCTTAGTTACTTGAACATGGATGAAATGTATTACCCAAAATTCCATCTTGAACTTTCCATGAGAAGTCATTGTCCTTGGATGTGCAGATGTCAAGGATAATTAAATATGGGCATGGGATCTAGTGAGTGATCAAGTCCTCAACAACTCAGTGTGAAAAGAAAATTTATATCCAGGATAATCTTACACAAAAATACTGAAATGTGGCAAGGTAATAATCCATCTCCATGTTCATAGAGAGCCTCTATACATTACTAGGGGGATGGTAGGCAGTTACCTTGAGGTCAATATTTAGGGGATGACCCTTTCTCAATATAGGCTGTCCTCAGAAGAAAGAGGCATAGTTCCATTCTCAAGCCCATCCTCAAAACATTTCTAGTTGTATATATAATAAAGTATATTTCATGATCATCTGAGAGCCAAATACAATTTCCTTGGCACAATGAGGTAAGAGGATTTGAAATTTCATATACTTGGGTATTTTCCTTCCTTTTTTTTACTTTATACTCATATAATATAGAATTGTGAAATCAAAGAATTAGAGTTGAGAGGTATTGCAAAGGTTTTACAGATGAGGAAATGAGGCCTAGACAGTTGATAAAATTGATTGAACAACCTTGGTTAGTTTAGACTAGGAAGAAGACATAAAACAACTCAAATATTTGAAAGGCTGTCATTTGAAGGGTGGATGAAAATGGTTCTATTTGGCACCAAATGGCACAGGGAGGGTTAATGAGTGAAAGTTTCAGAGAAGTGAAAATAAGATTGATGTCAGCAACAAAGTCCAAAAAATGAGAGCTGTCAGATGTGGAATAGGTGGCACAGGGAGGGCGTAATACGTTCTCTTCATTGGAATATTCAGACCAGTTGTTCTTTAACTTATCTCCTTGTTCCCCTGAACATTGTCACCTAGAACTGAATATACTTCTTCAAATACACTCTGCCCAAGGCAGAATGCAGAGAAATATTCACTTCTGAATTCCCAGAAGCTAAATGGAGCTCAAGATTCCATTTTCTTATTTGATTGCCCTATCAGATGCCTGAATCACATCAGACATGCAGACCACTTAACAACTCTCCAACAATTGATATTAGACTAGCTTACATGTAACCTTCCTGTCATACCTGGGAAGCTGTTTTTTTTTTTTATTGCAAATGTAAAACCTTGCATTTATTACTTTTTGCATTGCATCCTACTATATTTAGTCCAGTATATTAGAATGCCAAGTGACTTTAGAGTCCATCTATTTCTTCAGATACATTGAATATCCTTCCCAACTTTGTGTCAACTGAAAATTTAATCAGGACCTCATTTTTGCTTTATACAAGTCATCGATTAAACTGTTAAATATCCCTGTTTCAAATGCAGATTTATTACTATTGACCACCATTTCTTTTCTAAACAATCTTGTCCAAATCCTTACACAGGCTCGTTTCTCTCCTCAGCACTATGCATTTACTGTAACCTCTAGTTGGCTCCTCTTGCTTCTTAAGTATGGACATCCACTAAGGTTTACTTCTCGACTCTCTGCCATTATGACTGTCTGTGGGCATAAGGTTTCATATTAGGAGAGTTAAGAGGTAAGATCACCTCTCTATTCCAGGAAGTAATGTACCTTTTAATGTAACCCACGATTGCATTAGTATTTACAGATATCTTTTGTTACTTAATTGTTTCCTGTGTTAAGACAAAGGGATTCATAATGCTACTCTTCTCTGTATGGTCAGACAATATCGGGAGTAATGCATCTGTTTCTATGCATCACATTTTAAGAAGGAAGTTGATAAACTGGAGAGTAGCCAAAGAAGAAAGACCAGGATGGCAAGGGAATGAACATTTTCTCTTATATAGTAATAGAAAACCAGACTGAGTCCTCCACAAGAAATCAAAGTTGTTGAGCTGGAAAGTCTCTTAGAAACTATCTAGTGAATTTACCTCATTTTGTAGATGGGAATCATGAACTGCTGAGTGGGGAAGTGATTGACCAAAAGTCACATATTCACTCATTCAATAAAAATTCCTTACTCCTGTGTGTCAAGCGCAGTGCAGGGTGCTGAGGAAAAGGATAAACAAAAAAGCAAAAATGAAACAGTTGCTCTCCTTGGGAAGGTTACATTATCTGCATAAATATTATGTGGGTTGAAATCTAAATGATCTGACTCCCAGGTTGGAACACTTTCCCTTGTGCTAGGACAGTTTCTCTAAAAGAAAAATAAGGTCATCTTAATTAACTTTTCACATTGAAAATGGACCTGTGATTTCAATGGTCTGTCAACTCAAGATGCTGATAACTCTTTTACAATTGCAGATCAGCACATTATTTTACATTTTGAATTTTAGATTGTTGCCTAGAGAGAAATAAGATGTTAAGGAGCTGTCCATGGTCACTTGCCCAGCACATGTAAGAGGTAGAAGATGAATGTTGGTCTTACTAATATAGAAGTCAGATCTCTGTAACTCTATCCTTAATGCTTTAGTTTAGTGAAATGGTCATTATGTTCTTCTTCAACCATAATTTTACCTAAATGATATTTGTGAAGTACATTTCTACATTTTTAGGTTCAAATTTTGTTTGCTCTCATTTACTGGAGATGAGTTTAATATCAAAAGGGGTGTGTGTGTGTGTGTGTGTGTGTGTGTGTGCATGCACATACAGGTTTTAAACTTCACAAAAGGTTTTTCTAATAACAATTCTGCGAGATGGATGGAACTAATATTATAATTGTCCTCATTTCACAGAAAAAAGTAATAGAGTCTGAAGGGTCAGTTGATCAATAATCATTTGTTTAAAACATATATCAGACACTCTGTTTTAGGGGAAGAAAGAATGGCAAAGTTCAAAAAAGTGTCATCAAGGGCTCAGGTTCTAGCCTGCAAAGAAGTGGGTATACACAAGGTAAATACAGTATGATAGAAGTTCTATCAAGAGGCACTAGAAGTTGTAGGGAGAGGGTAAGGAGACTAAGATCAAGTCTATATAATGTGGGATTTTAATTTATTCATAAAGTAAGTCAGGAGCAAGCATTATATGTAATGGGGATAAGGTACTTGTATTTCTAGTAAGATCAAGGGAGAAACAAGCATGTCCGTTATCATCACTCTTACTTAATATGGTACTAGAAATGTTAGCTTTAGCAATAAGAGAAGAAAAAGAAATTGAATGAATTAGCATAGGCAAAGAAGAAACTAAATTATCACTCTTTATAGATAATATGATGATATGCTTAGACAATCCTAGAGAATCAAGTAAAAAACAAGCCACTTGAAATAATAAAGAACTTTAGCAAAGTTTCAGGATATAAAATAAACCCATGCAAATTATCTGCATTTCTATGTATTAATAACAAAGACCAACAGCAAAAAACAGAAAGGGAAATCTCATTTAAAGTTACTGTAGATGCTATGAAATTTTTGGGAGTCTACCTGCCAAAACTAACCCAGGGACTATACTGACACAATTACAAACACTTTTCACACAAATAAAGTCATATCTAAATAATTGGAAAAAACATCTGTTGCTCCTGGGTAGGCTGAGCTAATATGAAACAAATGACAATTCTACCTAAATAAATTTACTTGTTCAGTGTCATACCAATCAAACTACCAAAAATTATTTTATAGAATTAAAAAAATAATATCACAGTTCATCTTGTAGAAGAAAAGATCCAGAATATCAAGGGAATTAATGGAAAAAAATGCTAAGGAAGGTAACCTAGCCATACCAGATCTCAAATTATATTACAAAACATCAAACATCAAAACCACTTGGTACTGATTAAGAAACAGAGGGATAGATTAGTGGAATAGGTTAGGTACTCAAGACGCAATAGCCAATAGTTATAGCAGTCTACTGTTTAATAAACTCAAGGACCCCAGCTTCTGGAATAAGAACACACTGTTGGACAAAAACTACTGGGAAAACTGGAAAATAGCGTGGTGGAA
>CM053770.1:692886758-692920117 GCA_028658325.1 Potorous gilbertii
TTTTCTATCACTTCCACATAAAAATGCATCTATAGCAATGAATTATTTTTTAAAAGAAGGAGGAAAAACAGAAGCAGATTGGAGAAAAAGCACAACCAACAAATCAACCACAACTGAGGGATGCTAACCAGGAAAAGCAACCTGAAGGATGTGGGATCCCAGGGTTGTTGCTAAGGTAAAATGAGACCAAAAAAGTCAAAGACTATGCAGACCTTTTGCAATTTGTAAATGTCAGTTTCTATTATTTCTACTCCACCAACATAGCATCCAGAACCCCATGTTCAAACTCTCTGTGGCACAAACATAGGGATTAAAACATCATTTTAAATGAATAAGAGAGGATCAATGGCAATGATTTAAACATTGTACAGTGGAGTTCAGTCAATATGTGTGTTGGGAGGAAGCAAGTGGACAAAATGGGCCAAGGCTTGCCCAAAATAGATTATGTACAGGAATATTCTAGAATAATTTAGGGACAACTGTGAGGGAACCTTAGCAGTTCTACAGCTTGTCTATCATTAACTTTGTAGATGACTTGGGGTATGTTAAAATCAGCTTGAAAGGTCTGTACAGAGATGCAGCCTGGATTTACATAGAGATGTTTGCCAGTAATAGAGCAATTATGCAATTTCTTTAATGCATGCCGACAGCCAAACCCAATTGCCCAGGAAAAAGCAAGTTCACAGGTCAACTGAGCCAAAATAACCAGAAAATTTTATTATGGCCACACATTATTTTGCCCAATGTCAACCCAGGCATATTGGTGACAGAGCCTATGTAAATGGCAACCTGGGCAACGTCGTTTCACAAGGATGCCATCATAAACTATAATCACTCTAATATTATATAGCTTTGCTTTCTTGTTACTCTATTGCTTAATCAAGGCAATAATTAGATGAGAAGAAAGGAAGAAAAGAAGGAAGGAAGGAAGGAAGGAAGGAAAGAAAGAAAGAAAGGAAAGATATTTATTTTCCTTTTATCTTTTTGACAATGTGCTAAGTGATTTACAAATATGTTATTTGAGATGCACAACAGCCCAGGAAATTAGATGCAGATGCTATTTTTATGTCCTTTGTCTGTTTTATGGGGAGAGACAGAGAGAGAGAGAGAGACAGAGACAGAGACAGAGAGACAGAGACAGACAGAGAGAGAGACAGAAAGAGAGACAGAGAGACAGAGAGAGAGAGAGAGAGGAGTCCTGGATTTTGGATTGAAATCTTGTTTCTCCCACTTAGCACCTAGATGACCTTGTAATTTGATTAAACTCCCTGGACTTGAACTTTCTAATATGTAAAATGGAAGCATTTCACTAAGTGATCTCTGGTTTCCTTTGGCAATAAATGTATATTCCTATGCTTTAGCTGGCCCTTGAGCTTTAGACATACAAACTGTTTTATCACACAATAGAGAGGCTTATCTGAGCAAAGCTAACAGCTCCTACACCTACATTATTTTACCTCACGTGCTTTCAAAGCAGTCAATAACAAGTAAAAATGGAATATTCCTATGGTTTTCTGCAAATGACAACCTTATGCTGCACTATAAGAGACGTTTTAAGCTTAGACTACAAAAAGGAATATCCTTAACTCTTGCATTATGTCATGAAATTAGGGAAAGAAGGCAACATGATTTTCAGCAACCAAGGCAGTCGGAAAACACGCACGGAAGAAGCATTACTCATAATATCATAAATCTCAACTTTTTAATCAATAGACATAAACAGAGAAATTCCCCCAGCTATTTGCCTTGATCCTCTAAGTCAAAATAATTCTTGTTCACTGTAACACTATGAAGATATCAGATTTCTATCCTGTTTGTAGCATCATAGATTGAGGACTAGGAAGAACTTCCTGGTTCTTTTTTCATAGGTGGTCCAGTGAAGAGAACACCAACCCTGGGGTAAAAGGGACTTGATTCAAATCCCCCTTCTGGTATGTGAACAAAGAAATAAACCTCTGTGGGCCTCAGTTTCCTCATCTGTAAAATGAGAATAATGAGCAAGATGATATCAAAGGTCCCTTCCAAGGGTAGATCTATGAGCATCTAGGATAACACCCCCATTTGAAAGGTTAGAAAACAAAGACCCATAGAGGTTGGGACTTGTCCAAAATGAATAGAGGAGTTCGCCAGGAACCAATTCTTGGAATCTCAAGTTTAATTTCACTGACTTTATCCTCTATTGCTCTACCAATCACACAGCTCCAATCTCCCAATATATAAAAGGAACAGTGAAGTAAATAAACCCTGAAAAGACATGGTGGGCTTAAAGAGGGTGCACCATCTCACCAACAATGGCTCATTTAAAGATGAGTCATAAATGGTACCATCCAGAGAATTTATGGCCTGAAGAAGTGAGTGGGTCCTGCAGTGAGAGTAAGGGATGAAGAATGGCAGAGACAAGTAAGTGTTGCAGTGGGAACTGTAGAATGGGAAATGACCTAGTGAAAGACCCCCTCCATGTTGGGTAGACCTCTAGGGAAGGAGAGATAGATAGCTGATACATATATATGCACATACATACATATACTGTGTGAAGCAACATATATATGTATATATATATATATATATACACATACAAGTATATGTATATACATCTGTATATATATACAACATGTATGTTGCTTCACAGTAGAATGTCAGTTCTGAGGGCAAACACTGTCTCATTTTTTATCTCTAACACTAAGCATAGTACCAAGCATATTGGAGATAATTAATTAAATAAATAAATGGATATAGTATAGTTACTGCATATCTTATGCTACTTGTCAGAAACACCTAAATGGTAGAGATATTGATTTTAGGGTAATTGTTATGGCCATAGAGGACTTTAGAGAATCTTCAGCCTTTCCATCATTGACCTTATAGGTGATTTGGCTTATGTCAAAGTTTGTATGTATACTATGAAACAAGCTCTTTGTTATGGTACTTGTGCCCAGGACAATATAAAAGCTGTGACTAGGAGGAGTCCTAGTGTATTCATTGGAGAACTGAGCATCATTTTTGGCATGTAGTATGTGAAAGTGAAGAGGGAGACCAGGAGAACACAAGAACAGTCTGGGGTCCAATGATGCAGCAAAATCCCAAGTCTAGGGCCTTTAGGCCTCTTCTTCATGGGTGGTATCTCTTGTGCTCCATCTTGGGCATACCAGTCATGGAGGGATCCATGTCCCTGAGATAGGGTATGTGTCTTCCCATGCCACCCCAAAGGCTATATCTATACAATTAAAGGGAGAAGTCATGTTTATCAGAAATGATCAAGTGGAGACTTCCTTGCTGAGAATCCTGACTCTGAACCCCTCCCTCACAGATATGGCTGTGCAAGTCATTTTGGGACTCTGACATCAAGAGAAAAACAATAGCATGAGTAACAGAAATGTGGGCTCAGGAGTCTTACCTATTAATTCATTGGCATATGGACCTACTGGATGAAGAAACTCTTCCTACAAATGAGGACCAATGATGATGTATTAAGCACTTGCTATGGACCACACACTGCACCTCACCCTGGGAATGAAGATACAAGTAGAAAGAAATCACTCTCTGCTCTCAAGAAACTTACATTCCAATAGGGAAAGACAAAAAAGCTGAAGGGGGCTTGGGAGGGACACAAAAGCATCAGACTGGAAGCAGCATGCATTACCCCAAGTGCATCCAGGAGAGGAATGCCACATGGCTGGCCTGAACTCTTTAAATGAAGAATCTGGGAGGAGCCATGAACACAAAAGGTGAGGTCTCAGGGGCACAGGGAAAGCAAATACTTCAAAACCTACTTTTAGAAAATTTCCTAGGAAGCAGCCAAGTTAAGGGATCTGCCCTGGCTCACACAGACATCAGACATCAGAGGTGCAAATAGAGCCCAAATCTTCCTGACCTCAGAGTTAGCTTTTTATCTGTTATACCATGACTCCCTTTAAAAACTCAATGTTCTGGGTCCTAAGTGAAGTTGTCTTTAATTGTCTAAATTTGGGTTTCATCTTTTCTATGAAACCATTTTTGAATCTTTTAGGTGGAGATGATTTCTCTTCCTTTCCATTTCTCATAGCACAGATCTCTCTACTGTAATCTGCCTTGCAGCCATTCTTTGCCCTTAGTTACTTCTTTTTATATCATTAAAATTCATGTATCATGAAGTTTGCATTAGTATCTAAAGTATCTTGAGTCTCCAGGGACTAGACAATTCCTCACACAGTCATTGTATAATAATTATTTCTCAAATCAAATATTTTTAACCTGTTTATGAAATGTTGATTTTAAAATATGCATATCATTAAATGCTTTTTACCAGTCTCATCATTCAGTATTGTGAGAACGTATGTGAGAAAAATGCCTGAAGAAGAAAAAAAGGCTTAGTTTCCCATTCATTAAGCTGAAAAAAATAAAAGTCCTGTGAATTTGTCTGCATTAGTACGCACAAATGAAATTACTATAATCCTAGCTACAATTCTGACATGGCCTGGAAACCATGTGTTATGCACATCAATGTATTAAGTATACAGAAATTCATCTCACTTATCTAAGCAGATTTCTGAAATGTATTTTTGGAGGATGAATAGAGCAGTGATCAAAATGAAAAAGAGGAATTCCAGGAATATTCACATTCTGGAATATCTTTAGTATTCTAGTGTGAGTAAGCAACTAACAGGCCATGTGCCCTTTAAATCTGAAAGGCCGCCTACTAGCTCATTCCCATTTTCCCCTCAATGGGTTATCAGAAGAATATAAATGAGTACATTTAGGAGATTTTCAGAAAGCGCTCCATTTCCCATACCATTGTGGACCAGGTCAAAATGGCAGCACCGAGCTTTGCCATTGTCATTTCACTCCAAAGAGGGTGTCTTGTTTCTTGTCTGCCACTGTTCCCCAGATTATTATTTCACATATGTTGGGCAGTATGGGCATGATGGAAGGTCAATTAGTCTGCTCCAAGGGCAACCCTTCCAAATTACTGGGGCATGTGTTCTCGACTCCACCACAATACTCGGTTGGCCCCAAGCAATTGCTGGCAAGTGCTACTGCTCAGGGAGAGATTGTTCATATTTATCCCTCCAAAGGACCAGAACAGATGTATGGAAAGCAGAACAATCAAACATGTGGAACACATGCTAGGAAATTGTCACCTTGTAAATCCATGCATTAGCAGATTCGAACTAATTTACAGATAAAACTATTCCTATTCCTTGGGGACTATCAGATCAGATGATGGTCATTCAAATGGTCCATAAAGTGGAAGGCAAATATTGTACTTGTTTTAAAAGAAAAAAATACAGTTACAGGTACATAAATCTCTGTCTGTGGGGGAAAGGTAGTTTACTTTTTCAAAGGCTTACTGAAACCTAAATATTATTTGATTAAATTTAAATTGTTAAATAAGAATATTTACCTATGTGGCTGTTGGCCCCATGTACTTTTGTCACTATCCAACTTATTCCTTTTTGATTTTTGGCTTTTTTGCAAATGAAGATGAAATGTTTGGATTTTCTTTGAAACTCTTTTGGAAATGTATTCTTTATGAACTCTTCCAATTAAATACTGACCTTATAAACAACTTGTTGTACAGCTGTTTTTTTCCATGGAGCATTTATCGAGCAAGTTGCTCCGATGTGACATGACTGGACATGTCACTAAATAAGTTATTTAATTAATTGGTCTAATGTGTCTGTAACCAGGAATACTGCTCTACTGGATTTATGTTTTGTATTTATTATCTATAAAATTCAGGAAGTGAAACATTGTACAACTACAAGGAAATTATTTACACATTGGTCCTACCATAACATATGTGAAACTTTTAATCATAATATTTAGAAGAGGATCTTCTTGCCTTTCTAGAATTATATTCAAAGAAATCGTTGCCCCCAAATGATCTATCACTATCTTTGTGAGTCAACACCAAGTTATATTGAATCCCCATTCAATAAATGGTGATAATATTGGAAAGTCTGGAAAAAAATTAAGCATATTGATTTGTTATTGCTGGAATTATGAACCAAGTCAAAAGTCTTCTTTATGCCCCAGGTGGCAATGCGATGGCATGAGAAATACATCAAGCATTTTAAATATGGAAGAAACAAGTCTATTCAGTATAAATTAGGGAGACTTTCATTTTCTTCATGTTCATTATAAGTTTACTCAGAAATTGAGTTGGAAGAGAAATAATTAACCATTGTCTCATAGCCCTCACACATATTATTGGACTCCCTCTTTATTGAAAATCATATCATAAAATTTAGTGAAGGGAGAAATATTTCACCTGCTAAAGCCTTTATTTGTAGCTTGAATTGATAGGGTAAGAGGGGCTTCAAGATCTTGGAGATAAGATAAGTGTTAAAGCCCAAACTCTTTCGGGTTGTCCAGTTCAAATTATTCAGAAAAATCTCTTATAATCTACATTAGTCAAACATGGCTGGTAGCTGTTTTAAGATTCCTAACTCATCATGATTCCTTGTAGCCCTCTATGGCATTTAGAAAGGTAAGACCAACTTGTGAAAAGAAGCTCCTCCCTGGCACTCATTAGTCCCTTTTCTCACTGATCAACCCCAGCAACGAGGTGGGTTCCTTCACTTTTCAGACTTTTGACAAAATACACTGGGCTCTGCTTTTAGCTTTCTTTTTTCCATGTTTTAGGATTATAGGGTTAAGAGCTGGAAAGAATCAGAGTGGAGATAGTTTGGGACACATGTTGGCTCTAGATGTGTGCAACTTTTTGACTGAGTCCAAGTTCTACAGAATGGATTCTTTTGTTACAGGAATTTGTTCTGTAAAGTTTGAATTCAGTCCAAGGGTCACACCTGAGAATCTAGAGGGAAACATGTGGCCTCTAGGCCAGAGGTTCCCTATCCCTGAATTCTAAACTGACCTCCTCCACTTTTTTTGTTTTTTAACAAGTAAGTGAACTGTGTCTCAGAGAGTATCAGTGACTGGTCCAGGACAGTCAGAAATAAAGGGGTCAAGACTCAAGACTTTTTTAGAGATTTTTATAAACATTTTGTGCACAAAAGGCCTACGTTTCACAGTTGTTTAATGCATAGAATCTACTGATATTGCATGAGTTGTATGAATCGCAAAATAGCATTCTATTTAACTATTTTTCATCCTTATGACTGCTGTTTTAAATCACAATCAGATATACTTTTACCTTTGCGTCTGAGATGCTCAGATAACCATATCTTTGGCTCTTTAAAAGACTCCTTAAAGGGAGAGTATTTTGCCTGTACCATTCTAAACTAAAATGATTAAAGAAATCATCATCAAAAAAGAAAAAATTTTAGAGAGAATTCACTTCTGTTACAGGTTGGACTTGCGTTGTTCAGTCATTCAGTTGTATCCAACCCTTCTTGATGTCATATGGGGTTTTCTTAGCAAACAGAACTGGAGTAATTTGCCATTTCCTTCTCTAGTCAATTAAGGCAAATAGAGATTATGTGACATGTCAAGTATCACACAGGTGGGTGGTATCTGAAACTGGCTTTGAACTCAAGTCTTCCTGAATCTAGGCCCTGTGTTCTATTCACTAAGCCACTTAGCTCTCTCCATTAGATGATTTCTAAGGTCTCTTCCAAATCAACGTGTATGATTCTAAATATACCATTTTGACTTTTCAACATATACACTAAGTGCTTACTATGAACAAGGCATTTCACTAAACACTGGGGATTCAACTATAAGCAAACAAGATGGCTCCTGATCTCAGGGGAGAGGGAGAGAGGATTATAATGGGGAAAGTCAACAGCTGAGCAGGAGATGGGCAAGAGAGGGTGATGGTGTTACATGGAAGTGTCCAAGAAGGTATGTAGTGGCCTAGATGCAGAAATGAGAAGGTGAAAGCTCAGAGTTTGGAATTACAGTGACAGAGGCTCATGGATTTCATAGAATCAGTTATTTCTCCCTCCCTATCTCTGTTTCAGACAGCTAAGTGACATGGTGCATAAAGTGCTGGGCCTGGAGTCAGGAAGACTATCTCCTTGAGTTCAGTTCTGTTCTCAGACACTTACTAGCTATAATACACTGGGAAGTCACTCAACCTTGTTGGCCTCAGTTTTCTCAAATTAAAATGATCTAGAGAATGAAATAGACAATGACTGCTGTATCTATAGCCAGAGAATTTTCAAGTGTTACCACTCAAATCAATTCTCTCCATCATTTAACCTGCTGCACCATATTAGTTATTCAGTGAATTCTGTTTTACCTCCACTTGGGTTTCTGCTTTCCATTTTGGCAGCCGTCATGAGCCAAGTATACCCTTCAACCTTTACTATACACAGTATGTGCTGTTGTTGCATTTGGTGACAGAAACTAGTAGCTATGTTTATATGAAAGCCATCAAATATTTAGGTCAGAAAGAAACCATCGAGGTATTTGTTGGCATTAGTGTCTAAATGTTGAGACATTTTTTATACTTAAATTTCAATCACCTTTTCCTGTTCCATATAAAAGTTGCTTTCTAAGGGAAAATCCCCCAATTGACTGTGAAAAAATCATTCCAAATCAGTGCCAGCAAGCCTTCTGATGCGCAGTCAACAGCATAGGTTTTTGCCCTGTATTATATTCATGACCTCTCTAGTTTTAAATAGTTCAACAACTCAGAGAGGTGATACTGTTTAAATTCAACAATAAAGCCCTTTTGGAAACATTTGCTTCATTCAGTTTGCTGGGGATAAGGTGAGTGGTGAACAAGCAATTGTGAAATACCATACGCTGCTGCCTGCCTCAATCTGGTATTTCTTTGACTTCTATTCTCTCCCTGGTGTCTCAAAATCTCTCCTTACTCTCATCTTTACAACATGAAAATACTTTCAAGAGGTTTCTCTAATTCCCCACAATTCAACTATAGTAAATTAGGGATATTGAAGGAGAAATATATTATAGCTTGTGTGGGGACTTCTAGTTGACCAGTTTTCTATAGGCAACTGAATTTATATACTTCTCATGTCCCTACAGGAAAAGGCTACTTGGTTTTCCAATATAAATCAAAGATATTTGCTAAATGACATATAATTTTCAGAAGATATTCATGGCTCTGTAAGATCCTAGACCTCAGTCTTAAATGATATGTAGTTCTTACTGAAGAACAATTCTTTTAGTGTCTTTAAAGAGAATCTTTACCGATAGTGTTATCATTCTATCCTGGTCTACTAGTCAAGGAAGACATTGCTCTCCTGGCCCTATGACTTCAGGGATTCTCTAGGATTCTAGCTTCTGGATTCACTTAATGTCCTAAACTGATGTTCTATCTCTGTCTCATGATCTATCAATTATATGTATTAAGCATCTGTACGTGCCAGGTACTGTGTTATAAATTGAGGTTACAAAAAGAAGCAAAAGATAGTGGCTTCTCTTAAAGAACTTATAATCTAATGAGTGGGATGTTGGCAGAAGATACATATGAAAAAATCTGTATGTAAGATAAATAGGAAAAAATTAGCAGAGAGAAGGTACTCCTGCAAGAAATGGGATTTTAGTTGGGTAAGGAAGGAAAGGACATCAGTGGTCCGAACAGAGGATAAAAAGCATTCAAGTGAAAAAATAGGCTCTATCCTCTCTCTCTCTCTCTCTCTCTCTCTCTCTCTCTCTCTTTCCCTCCCTCCCTTCCTCCCTCATTCTCTGTTCCTCTCCCTCTCTTATTCCTCTCTCCTCTCTTTCACATCAGAGCTCATTGTAGAGAGAAGAGGCATCAAAACAATATTACACTAAAGAAAATTGGCTGATTCGTGCTTTCCATTCAGAATCAAATAACAAATCAGTTAACCAAACAAACAAGAATACATTAAATGCCTATTATGGGTAAGTAGCACATTTAGTTGCCACCTCCAGAGGCCAAGGCCACTTTTAGGTAGCTAAGGGTCCCCAGGAACTTAATGCGCATTTAGATCTTTCCCTCCTGCTGAAAAGGCTCAAGATCTCTGACCCATGATTCTACCTCCTTTTGCTTTAGAAAGTTCTTGTAACTCCTCTTTACCAGAAGGTATCATTTATGTAATGCTTTCCTAAGGAGAACATTATATACCCAAACGTGTGTGTCTCTGTATGTGTGTGTCTGCGTGTTGGGGGTATTCCAAAAAGGGTGCTACAAGAGCTACATGAGATTTTACCCTCATGCTTTTTGCTCTTCAACCAAAACTTGAGTGTTATTTCTCATATAAATGAAGGGTCAATAACAAGTACCTTTTCTCAAGAACCCAAAACCTGTAGTTAGAGGTTTACTTCAATATTTTTACCCAAATTCCTGATATATGGATAGAGATACACATATACCTATATGCACATGTGCACAAACATGTACATGCATGTAAATATGTATAACTGTATATGACTATCATGGTGACCACATCATTGCCAGCACCACCATCATCTTCATCATCATTATTTACCACCAGGAGAACAGACAGAAAAATGAATTTGTCCTTTTGATTGAAGTAATGACCTTTTTGCATTAGATGTTGCAACTTGATCATCAATCAACTAACAACTGCTTCACTTAGATTTGGGGAAGACTAGGGCTATGACTAAGGGAATTACATTTTTAAATATATATTTTGTTTATTTAAATACTTGCTCACCTCCAGCGATGAACCATTATGTTCAAGACACAACACTAGTTAATATTGTTGTATCATGCCCAAATGGACAACTTCATTCTTGACTGGAGTGGTTACAACTGGGATTCTCCTATGCTTTCTGGAATGAGATCTGATTGGAGAATGGCAAAGATAGAATCATCAAAGACTCAACCTATTCAATAAATTCTCTTCATCTGCTCTTTGTCATATGGCAGGGAAATCTTAGGAAGACCACGTAGTAAGAAGAAACATTAATGAGGGAGAGTATGGATTTTTCATTTTCAAAAAGCCAGAGACTAGCTGACAGATGTTCAAATTTTCCTTCTGTTTTTGAACAGAGATTCACTATGTGACTTAGTAAAAATATCCTTATGTACTGCAGGACCATCGAATTATTTTCCCTATTGGCCTAGAAAGCCTAATTAAGCAATCTTAAATATCCATACCTTCTGCCTTGAAGCCTCACACTTGTTCATATCTTACCTAACCCTATTTCTCTAATATCTGAATCTTTTCCTGTTAGGTGACTTTTGAGTTTCTCAAAGTGACAAATAGCAATTGGTAAAATTTTCTGTGCCTTTTTATATAGGGAGCCTGAGAAAATCTGCCCAGACTTCATGAAGGATTTTCCATGCTATAGAAGCACTTAGAAAAGTATTAGTATGCCCTTTGTGCAACAGAACTACTAGAAATATTTTGCCAGCACCACAGGTAGACTATAACTATTCCATATGAGAATCAGAGGAAAGTTTTCCCCTTGGATAGATCAATTTCCAATCTGAGGAAAAGATGATTCCAGATGACCCCAAGTCCATAAGCTAAATGACAACAAACTATGGAAAGTTCATTAAAATATAACTGACAGTGGGGAGGAGCCAAGACGGGAGACTCACAGCAGAGATTTTCCAGAGCATTCTTTCCAAACCCAGCCAAATACCTGTAAAAAATGACTCTAAACAAATTCTGGAGCTACAGAACCCATAGAATAATGGAGTGAATCAAATCACCAGCGCAAGACAGAGTGGAAGGTCACTGGGAAGTATCTATTACATCCCACTAGGGGAAGGGCACAGTTTAGCATAGACCTTCCAGACAGAGATAGCTCCTGAGTAGGTCTAAGGGGGAAAGAATCTTGAGTATCTACAGTGGTTTCCAGAATTCATGACCAAAAAGCCCTGAGGATAAATTGGAAGGTCAATAGAAAAAGCCCGTGGGACCAATGTCAGGTAGTGGAGTGGTCCAACCCCAGCCCCAGGGTGGCAGAAGGGCAAGAGGGCAGAGTAACCCTCAGCAGGCAGAGCAATCACAGCAGTAGCAGGGGCAGCATCACATAGATTGTACAATGATTGAACAGATGACAGTATACCTTAACAAAGAGCTCAAAAGTCAAGTAAATGCCTGCAGAAATAAGCAAAACTTGGAAAAAGAACCAGACTATAGAATCTTATTTTGGTGACTAGGAAGACCAAAACATGGAAACAGAAGACAAACAAGTCAAAGCTCCTCCATCCAAAGCCTCCAATAAAAATATGAATTGGTTTCAGGCCATGGAAGAGCTCAAAAAGAATTTTGAAAATCAAGCAAGAGAAGTAGAGCAAAAATTGGGAAGAGAAATGAGAGTGATGCAACAAAATTGTGAAAAATGAGTTAACTGCTTGTTATAGGAGACCTAAAAAATGCTAAAGAAAATAACACTGTAAAAAATAGACTCACTCAAGTGACAAAAGAGATACAAAAAACCAAGGAGGAAAAGAATGCCATAAAAAGCATAATTGGCCTGATGGAACAGGAGGTGCAAAAGTTCACTGAAGAAAATAATTCCTTAAAGATTTGAATGGAGCAGATGGAAACTAAGAACTTTCTGAAAAATCAAGAAATTATAAAACAAAACCAAAGGAATGAAAAAATAGCAAACAATGTGAAATATTTCATTGGAAAAACAACTGATCTGAAAAATAGATCCAGGAAAGATAATATTAAAATTATGCAACTACCTGAAAGTCATGATGAAAAAAGATCCTGAACATCATCTTTTAAGAAATTATCAAGGAAAACTAACCTGATGTTGTAGAAAGAAAGGGTAAAATACATAGTGAAAGAAGAAACCAATCACTTCCTAAAAGAGATCCCTAAAGGAAAACTCCAAGGAATATTGTAGCCAAATTCCAGAGCTCTCAGGTGAAGAAGAAAATATTGCCAACAGCCAGAAAGAAACAGTTTGAGTATTGTGGAAATACAATCATGATAATACAAGAATTAGTAGATTCTACATTAAGGGATTGAAAGACTTAGAATATAACATTCCAGAAGTCAAAGAAACTGGGATCAAAACCAAGAAACACCTACCATGCAAAACTGAATATAATACCACAGGGGAAAAAAATGATCATTCAATGAAATAGAAGATGTTCAAGCATTCTTAATAAAAAGACCATAGCTGAAGAGAAAATTTGACTTTCAAACACAAAAACCAAGAGAAGCATGAAAATGTAAACAGGAAAGAGAAATCATAAGGGAGTTACTAAAGTTGAACTGTTTACATTTCTACATGGAATGATAATGTTTGTAACTCGAGATTTTTCTCAGTATTTGAGTAGTTGAAGGGATTATATTCATATAGAAAGAGGGTACATGGTGAGTTGAATAGGAAGGGATGATATTGAAAAAAAATGAAATTAAGTAGGACTATACTGAGAGGAGAAAGGGAGAAATGGAATAGGGCAAATTATCTCTCACTTAAAAGAGGTAAGAAAAAGCCTTTTCATTGGAGTGAAAGAGTTGGGGAGGTAAGAAAGAAAACTGACCCTTACTCTCATCCCATCTGGCTTAAGGAGGAAATAATATGTACACTCAATTTGCTATGAAAATTTATCTTACACTACAGGAAAGTAGGAGAGAAGAGGATAAGCAAGAGATGGGAGGATGATAGAAGGGAGGGCAAATGGGAGGACAGGGTAATTAGATGCAAACACTTTTGAAGAGGGATAGGGTCAAAAGAGAGAATAGAAAAAATAGGCAGGATAGGATGGATGCAAATATAGTTGATGTTTCACAACATGACTTTTATGGAATTCATTTGCATAACTACACATGCATAACCTATATTGAATTGCTTGCCTTCCCAGTGGAGATGGGTGGGGAGAGAGGAAGGAAGAGAAGCTGGAACTCAAAGTTTTAGGAAAGAATGTTAAAAATTATTTTTACATGCAACTGGCAAATAAGAATACGCAGGCAATGGGGTATTGAAATTGATCTTGCCCTAAAAGAAAATAGAGGGAATGGGGATAAGAGAAGGTGGGATGAGACAGAAGGGAGGGCAGGTTAAGGGAAGAGTTAATCAGAATGCATGCTGTCTTGGCATGTGTGGAGGGGAGAGATGGTGAGAGAATTTGGAACTCAGAGTCTTGTGAAAATTAATGTTGAAAATTAAAAATAAATAAATTTTTAAAATTAATAACAATAATCCTATTGCTGGCAACATTCTTCAAATCTAGATCACACTCATTTCTCTCAACAACTCTTTCTCATTTTGAAATCCTGAGACTCTTATCTTTTTTCTGAAATTTGGAGAATATGAATCTAAAAAACATTCTGCAGTCCCAACAGCTCATTTTGAGCTGGCCATGCTGCTATGCTCAGAAACCCCTAGGCAAAGTTGACATTGTATGGGAAGGGCAAGAAATATAACTTTTTTCTGGCAACCTTACCAAAAAGGAATGATGTTTTGAAAATGTCGTTGTAGCTGCCAATACTTTAGGCAAACTATTGACTCAAGAGTTGAATAGTTTCAATGGCATCTAACATAATCTTTTGCAAAAGAATTGATTAAGGGCACTTTGCCTGGGGACAAAAGCTGACCAAGACTTTAAAAAAAATCCTTCTACCAAAGCACACAGGTAACATTTCCTGAGGAAATGTTTGGCATCCATGTTACTCCTATGATGCATCCTGAATGGCTTGTCTAACTAGGGCTGGCATTCCCAAATATATATTTGTGCCATTTTAGAAAGCAACTTAAATGTCTTGTACATTGTGTTAATTTGGGAGCCAGAGGCCCATAAGAGTCAGGATGGTAAGTTTGAAGGCAGCATAGTCAGAATATTGCAAGATAGCTCCAAGAAAATTAAGTCAAAAGGGAAAAAATATAGCCCTTCAACTTTTTTCCTCTTCTCTTCCACCTCCCTGTAATTTAATGAATGAAATATGGTTAACATAACCTCTCTTATTTAGTCACCATTCATTCTTCTAATTGTTCTTATTTTTCTCTGAATTCCCTCTTATGAACTCATTGTTTTGTCCCAATAATAGAATAACACGTCTTTTTCTAAGCTTTACCAGTGTTTTTTTTTTCCTTGAACCTATACTAATTTTTCCTTTATATTTGTTCTCATTTCAGTTGGGGGCATGTGTGTGTGTGAGATTGTCTGAATAATGTTAAATATAAGCAATCCACACAAGGAGGAAAACAATATCCCCACAAGTCTCGTGGATCTTTTTTTTTTTGTTAAATTTATTTATTTAGTTTTAGTTTTCAACAGACACTTCCACAAGATTTGAGTTTCAATTTTTCTCCCCAGCTCTCCTCTCTGCCCACTCCAAGACAGTGTGCATGCTGATTGCCCCTTTCCCCAATCTGCCCCTCCCTTATCTTTTCCCCATTCCCTCTAATTTCTTGTAGGGCAAGACAGATCTCTATACCCCATTGCCTGTATATCTTATTTCTCAGTTGCATGTAAAAGCAATTTTTAACATTTGTTTTTAAAACTTTGAATTCCAACTACTCCCCTCCCTCCCTCCCTCCCTCCCTGCCCATCTTCACTGCAAAGGCAAGCAAGTCAATATGGGTTACATATGTGTAGCTAAGCAAAACACTTCCATAATAGACATTGTGAAAAACTAACTATATTTCCTTCCATCCTATCCTGCCCCCGCATTTATTCGATTCTCTCATTTGACCCCCATCACCTCTCAAAATATTTACTTCTAATTATCCCCTCCTTCCATTTGCCCTGCTTCCTATCAACCCCCACTCCACACTTATCCCCTTCCCCCTACTTCCCTGTAGTGTAAGATAGATTGTCATACCAAATTGAGTGTACATGTTATTCCCTCCTTAAGCCAGATGTGATGAGAGTAAGGTCTATTCTTTCCCTCTCACATCCCCCTTCTTCCCCTCCAATGAAAAATCTTTTACTTGCTTCTTTTGTGTGAGAGATAATTTGCCCTATTCTATTTCTCCCCTTTCCTCCCAATATATTGCTCTCTCATCCCTTGACTTTATTTTTTTATAAATCATCCCTACATATTCAACTCTCCCTGTGTCCTCCGTCTATCTCTATATAATCCCTGCAACTGCCCTAATGCTGAGAAACGTCTTAAGTGTTGCAAATATGATCTTTCTATGTAAGAGTGCAGACAGCTCAATGTTGGTAAGTCCCTTACAATTTCTCTTTCCTGTTTGCTTTTTCATAATTCTCTTGATTCTTGTGTTTGAAAGTCAAATTTTGTATTCAGTTCTAGTCTTTTCATCAAGAATGCTTGCAAGTCCTCTGTTTCATTGTATAGCCATTTTCCTCCTGATGGTTTGCTTCCATTTTGCTGGGTAGGTGATTCTTGGTTTTAATCCTAGCTCTTTTGATCTCCACAATATCATATTCCAAGCTCTGAGATCCCTTAATGTAGAAGTTGATAGATCTTGTGTTATCCTGATTGTATTCCCACAGTTCTCAAAATGTTTTTTCTTACTGCTTGCAATATTTTCTCCTTGACCTGGGAGCTCTGGAATTTTCTTTTTGATGTCTTTCAGGAGGTGATTGGTGGATTCTTTCACTATCTCTTTTATACATCTGTTCTACAGCATCAGGCCAGTTTTCCTTGATAATTTCTTGAAAGATGATGTCTAGGCTCTTTTTCTCATCATGGTTTTCAGCTAGTACCTTAATTTTTAAATTGTCTCTCCTGGATCTATTTTCCAGATCAGTTGTCTTTCCAGTGACATATTTCACATTGTCTGCTCTTTTTTTCATTCCTTTGGTTTTCTTTCACAATTTCTTGATTTATTCATAAAGTCATTAGCTTCCATCTGCTCCATTTTAATATTTAAACAATCATTTTCTTCAGTGAGCTTTTGGACCTCCATTTCCCTTGAGCCAATTTTGCTTTTTAGGGCATTCTTTTCCTCATTGGCTTTTTGAATCCTTTTTGTCATTTGGGTTAGTCTATTTTTTAAAGTATTATTTTCTTCAGCATTTTTGGGCCCCCGTTAGCAAATAGTTGACATATTTTTCATGATTTTCTTGCATCATTCTCATTTCTCTTTTCAATTTTTGCTCTACTTCTCTTACTTGATTTTCAAAATTCTTTTTGAGCTCTTCTATGGTGTGAGATCTATTAATATTCTTCTTGGAGTCTTTGGGTGTCATAGCTTTGACTTTACTCTCTTCTGTTTGTTTACTTTGATCTTCCTCATCACCAAAGTAAGACTCTATAGTTCGATTCTTTTTCCTTTTCTTGCTCATTTCCCCAGCTATTTATTTGACTTTTGATCTCTGTTAAGGTAGTTCTCTGCTTCCACTGGGGTTGGGGAACATACTGTCAGTTACTCAATCCCAACACAATCTGTGGGCTTAGAGCTCCAGAAACAGTTGTTACTCCTGCTGTCCCTGCTGCTGCTGCTGTGCATTCCTCCTCTACCGGCTGCTCTATCTTCTCCACTGCCCTGAGACTGGAGCCTGACCACTCTACTCTCTCACACAGGTCCCACAAGATTTTTCACTGACCTTTCAATTTTTCCTCAGTATTTTGTGTTTGTAAGGTCTGGAAAGTGCCACAGGTCCCCGATATTCTGTCTTTCCAAGGTCTGCTCAAGTCCCATCTGTGCTGGGGTAGCCCCATGTTGGATTGTGCTCTGCTCCCAGAATAGTGCAATAGACACTAACTGATGGCCTTCCAGGCTGTTTTGAGTTGGGAATTTGCTTCATTTCACCATTCTGTTGGTTCCAGAGTTCCAGAATTTGCTGAGTCATTTTTTACAGGTATTTGACTAGGTTTGGGTAGAGAGAACTAGCAAGTCTGTGCTGTTAATCCACAATCTTGGCTCCACCCCTCAATCAGTTCCTTTTCAATATGTCTTTCTACTTTCTTCCATGGACAGAGGAATAACACTTATTCTTAATATTGCATGGTTATATAAGTATATGGTTGTGACCTTATTCAGATGAAATAGAAATTACTTATAAAAACATTTCAAGAAAAAATAGGAAATACAAAGTCAAGAAATATAATTGAAATCAAGAAATATACATGAATGAATTATCTTTCTTTGCAATGGGAGATTGCAAATCTGGTATTTAATATTACAACTTTGATGAGTAGGTTTGACTTCCTTCACCTGATGTGATTCCCTACAAGGACTTTGAAATATATAGAGATATTCTATAAAGATTTCTAATGAGCATACTCTTTGTTCAGGAATGACTTATCAATTAGCTTCTAAGATACAATTGAACATAGATAGAAAAGGATCTGATTTTTTTACCTGGCTATGTTTCGAATGAAGAGAAATTACTCTACCTAATAGAGAGTTAATATGGTAACTCACTAGTTCAAGAGAGAGAGTTATCATCAATGGCCCCCTATCCCCAATTTGGTCGACATTAGCTGTGATGAAATGGTCTCATTTTCTCCCTAGTTTCTGTTGCCTTCTCTGCTGTAGAGTTAGAATTCTTGACAATTTAGTTGGAGAAACAACCTCAAAGTATTGTAACTAATCCCACCAGGTGATCTAAAGAATTTTCCTAAGACAAGTTAAATGGAAAAATTCATTTTCCTGGTATGGCACCAGTATAGTGTTCACGTTTCACAGGCATACAACCATGATGTCAGCACCATGGCTCTGTAGACCTTCCATTTGATAGGCAGTTTAATACCTCTTCTTTCCCACATTTTCCTTCAGAGCCTACTAAACACTCAGCTAGCTTTGGCAATGTGTGCATGGGCTTCATTAGCTTTTCTCCAGAGATAGTTCAACTTCACTCAGCTTCCACTCTATTTCTTAGCCAGGCTTCCACTCTATTTCTTAGCCAGTACCAGATTGTTTTGATGTTTACCACTTTATAGAAGAGTTTGATATCTTGAAATGATAGTCAATCTTCTTTGATATGTTTTTCATTAATTCCTTTGGCAGGGAATTTTATAACTTTTTTTCCTAGTTTTATACATTTTTGGGTAGATTAATTGGTACGGTATACAATGGATGTATAAAATAATTTAGGTGGCATTGTCATTTTTTTAATTGTATTAGTTTGGCCTACTCATGGGCAAATGATTTTTTGATTGTTTAGATGTAACTGTATTTGTGTAATTGTTTTGTAGTATTGTTTATATAGTTCTCACATTTGGCTTAACAGGTAGATGCCCAAGTGTTTTACATTCTCTACAGATATTTTAAGTGGAATTTCTCTTGCTATCTCTTGCTGTGGACTTTGTTGGTAATGTGTATGTGCACAAATAATTAATGCTGATTTATATTATATCTTTCAAATTTGCCACAATTTTTATTGATTTCTACTATTTGAAATAATTTCCATAATTACCTAAGTATACCTATGGTATACCTATGATGGTATACCTAAGTATACCATCATACTCTCTGCAAGAAATGATATTTTTCTCCTTGATATTCTACTTCCTTCTATTTATTTTTCTTCTCTTATTGCTATAGCTAACATTCCTGGCACAATAGTGAATAATAGTGTGATAATGGACACCCTTGTTATATCCTTGATCTTGCTGAGAAGTCTTCCAGCTTTTCGCCATTACAGGTGTATGTTGATCATTTTAGATAGATGATACTTATTATTTTAAGGAAAGCTCCTTTTATTCCTATGCTATATGGTATTTTCTTAAGTTTCTGGATAATTTATTTTTAAATAGTAGTTTATTTTTCACCACAATTACAAACCAAGAAATATTTGGGCTTTTATTGTTTTTTTAATATAAATTTATTTATTTAACTTTTTACATTCATTTTCACAAAATTTTGGGATCCAAATTTTCTCCCCATTTGTTCCCTCCCACCACCCCAATACACCGAGCTTTCTAATTTCCCCTATCACCAATCTGTCCTGTCTTCGATCATCACTCCCTTCCCTTCTCCCCATCTTCTTTTTTGTCCTGTAGGGCCAGCTAACTTTCTATTCCCCACTACCTGTATTTCTTATTTCCTAATAGCAAGAACAATACTAGACAGTTGTTCCTAAAACTTTGAGTTCCAACTTCTCCCCATCCTCCCTCCCCACCCATTCCCTTTGGGAAGGCAGGCAATTCAATATAGGCCATATCTGTGTAGTTTTGCAAATGACTTCCATAAAAGTCATGTTGTGTAAGACTAACTATATTTCCCTCCATCCTATGCTGGCCCCCATTATTCTTATTCTCTCTTTTGATCCTGTCCCTCCCCGAGTTTTGACTTCAAATTGCTCCCTCCTCCCATTGCCCTCCCATCCATCATCCCCCCCACCCTGCTTATGCCCTTCTCCCCCACTTTCCTATATTGTAAGATAGGTTTTCATACCAATGAGTGTGCATTTTGTTCCTTCCATTACTCAAATGTGATGTGAGTAAACTTCATGTTTTTCTCTCAGCTCTCCAGGTTTTCCCTCCATGAAAAAGTCTCCTGGTTGCCTCTTCTATGAGAGATAATTTACCCCATTCCATTTCACCCTCTATCCTCCAAATACATTACTCTCTCACCGTTTACCTTCATTTTTTTAAGATATGATCCCATCCTATTCAATTCACTCTGTGCTGTATGTCTATGTGTGCATTGTATGTGTGTGTGTGCATGTGCATGTGTGTGTGTTTGTGTGTGTGTATGTGTTTGTGGGTAATCCCACCAACTACCCAGATACTGAAAATTTTCAAGAGTTACAAATATTGTCTTTCCATGTAAGAATGTAAACAGTTCAACTTTGGTAAGTCCCTTGTGACTTCTCTTTGCTGTTTACTTTTTCATGCTTCTTCTCATTCTTGTGTTTGAAAGTCAAATTTTCTTTTCAGCTCTGGTCTTTTCATCAAGAGTGCTTGAAAGTCCTCGATTTCATTGAAAGATCATATTTTTCCCTGATGTAGTATACTCAGTTTTTCTGGGTAGGTGATTCTTGGTTTTAGTCCTATAACTTCTGGAATATTCTATTCCACACCTTTCGATCCCTTAATGCAGAAGCTGCTAGGTCTTTTGTTATCCTGATTGTATTTCCACAATACTGGAATTGTTTCTTTCTAGAAAATATTGCTTGCAATATTTTCTCCTTGACCTGGGAATTCTGAAATTTGGCCACAATGTTCCTAGGAGTTTCTCTTTTTGAATCCCTTTAAGGTGGTGATGGGTGGATTCCTTGAATAATTATTTTGCCCTCTGGTTCCAGAATACCAGGGTAGTTTTCCTTGATAATTTCATGAAGGATGATGTCTAGGCTCTTTTTTTGATCATGGCTTTCAGGTAGTGCCATCATTTTTAAATTGTCTCTCCTGGATCTATTTTCCAGGTCAGTTGTTCTTCCAATGAGATATTTCACATTCTCTTCTATTTTTTTCATTCTTTTGGTTTTGTTTTGTGATTTCTTGGTTTCTCAGAAAGTCATTAGCTTTCATATGTTCTATTCTAATTTTGAGAAAACTATTTTCTTCAGTGAGCATTTGAACCTCTTTTTCCACTTGGCTAATTCTGCTTTTGAAAGCCTTCTTCTCCTCATTGGCTTTTTGAACCTCTTTTGCCAATTGAGTTAGCCTATTTTTCAAGGTGTTATTTTCTTCAGCATTTTTTGGGGTCTCCTTTATTAAGGTATTGACCTGTTTTTCATGCTTTTCTTGCATCTCTCTCATTCCTCTTCCCAATTTTTCCTTCACCTGTCTACTTTGATTTTCTAAATCGTTTTTGATCTCTTCCATGGCCTGAGCCCACTGGATATCTATTTTGGATGTTTGGGATACAGAGGCCTTGGCTTCTATTTCTTTCCCTGATGGTAAGCATTGTTTGTCCTCATCAGAAAGGAAAGGAGGAATATCTTGTCACCGAGAAAGTAACCTTCTATGGTCTTATTTTTTTCCCTTTTCTGGGCATTTTCCCAGCCAGTTACTTGACTTCTGAGATTCCTCTCCACCCCACCTCACTTCCAGAACTGCCCAGCTAGTGCTTGGGTTCTGAGATTCAAATTCTGCTTCCCAACCTCAGGAGTTGTGCCTGCTATTCAATGTGAGGTTAAGATCAGGTGCTTCGATAGGGGGCAGGGCCACCACAACTGGCTCAGTTCCCTCAGGGGGTTTAGGGGGAGACCTTCAACAATGCTGCTGCCTCATGAGGGGGTCTGAGTCATGGAGACAACCTGCTCCCCTTTTGGCCCTCCCACATGGCTCTCTCACTGAGCTGTAGCTCCTGTGGGTGCAGGGACCTTTGCGGCCTGCTGGAGATTCTGTCCCTGAAGACTTCTCAGATCTGCTCCTCTCTGGGCTGCCCGGCCAAGGCAGGGCTGGCCTCTGCTCTGGGTCCAGTGCATGAGGGACCTTTGGTGTCTGTTTTTCAGGGCTCTCTGGAACAGAAATTTCCCCCACTCCATTGTTGTGCAGCTTCCACTGCTACAGAATTTGTTGGGAGTTCTTCTTTACAGGTTATTTATGGGCTGTGGGTTCGGAGCTACCATATGTGAATCTTTCTACTCTGCCATCTCTGTCCACTCACAGTATACTGGTTTTATATGCACTGTTATCTACTTCCATTTTATGGGATAGTTCATCCTGTTCACATTGACTGCTATGATTACTACCTTTGTATTTCCCTACATCCTTTTCCTCCTCTAGTTTTTCCTCCCTCTTTTCACTTTTCCCACTTCTCCAATGTTTTTTTTTCTGTTCATCACCTCTCTTGACCTGCTCTCCCTTTTATCAGTTCCCACTCACCATTTGTTTAATCTCTTCCTCTCTAACTTCTGTGCTCGTTAACCTAGACTTCTATATTGATCTGATTGTGTATATTATTCCTTCTTTGAATCAATACTGATGAGGGCAAAGTTCAAACAATGGCCATCGTTCCCTTCATTGTAATAGGTCTTTGTCACCTCTTTATATGAGGTAATATACCGCATCATACCTTTGACTGTTTATTTGATTCTCCATTGCAATCTTAGCTCCTTTTCCTTTCAGAATACTATGTTTCATGACCTCTGATCCTTTAATGTTGCAGCTGCTAAGTCCTGTCTAATAATAATTGTGACTCCTTGATATTTTAGTTATTTTTTCTAGTCACTTGTATTTTTTCCCTTGACTTGATAGTTTTGGAATTTCATTCTAGTGTCCCTAGGAGTTTTTATTTTTGGATCCTTTCCCTAAGGTAATTGGTGTATTCTTTCAAATGCCTTTTTTTCCTTCTATTTCCAGGCCATCAGGATTGTATTCCTTGATAATTTCTTGAAAAATGCTATCTATGCCGTTCTTTTGAATGCGACTTTCAGGTAGTCTAAAGATTCTGATGTTGTCTTTCCTCAATCTAATTTCCAGGTGTGTTTTGGTTTTCTTTTCGGATTATTTTCCCCATAAAGAATTCTGCATTTTTTCTCTTTTTTAAATTCTAATTTGTTTGATTGATTTATAATGTCTTATAAAGTC
The DNA here is from genome assembly GCA_028658325.1 of Potorous gilbertii. Taxonomy (NCBI): domain Eukaryota; kingdom Metazoa; phylum Chordata; class Mammalia; order Diprotodontia; family Potoroidae; genus Potorous; species Potorous gilbertii. The sequence goes on from CM053770.1 coordinate 692,909,975, forward strand.
GTTCACTTCTGCTTGCCAAATTGTAACTTTTCAGGTGTTTTCCTCAATTATATTTTTACTTTCTTTTCTATTTGTCTAATTATACTCTTTAAGAAGTTGCTTTCTTCAATGGATTTTTTGTCTCCTCTTATTATTTTAAAGAAGGCTCCTTTTATTCCTATGCTATCGGGTATTTTTTTTTAAGTTTCTGGGTAATTCTAATTTTTAAGTAGTTTTCCAAAATGTTTAGTCTTTTGTTTTCATAATTCTCTTGCACGACTGTCATTTCTTTCCCCTATTTTTCTCCTACCTCTCTTATATAATTTTAAGCTCATTTTTTATTTCTTTCATGAATTCTTTCCAGACTTGAGACCTTTTCCATTTATCTTAAGGGTTTTGCCCATAGGTGTTTGAACATTTTTATCCTCTTCTGAGTTAGTGTCTTGGTCTTCTGTGAAACCACGATAACTTTTTATGGTGCTATTCTTTTGTTTTTCTTGTTTCCTGATCATCCTCCCATTTTTTTGAAAATGTTCCACCTTTTCTTTAGATTTGAGCTCTTCCTCCTAGCATGGAAAGGAACTCTCCCTGGCTTCTCATGCTAATGATTTCAGACCCTGGCTGTTTACCTAGTTCTTTACTTATATTGCCCTGAAGTCCAACAGCAATGCTCAAGTCTGGTGCTATGCTGTGGTGGTGGGGTGGCTGTGGGTTGGCTAGTGGGGCTGGAGGCTGTAGGGGTCCTGCAGCTTACCTGTTGTTGAGCTGTGGGATCCTAGTGATGTTGTCTGGCATCCGTAGGGGTTAGGTAGGTTTTATTTCTGCATTTAACTGGAACTACAATAAAGCACATGAAGTTCCTGCCTCTGGAAGATGTCTGCCTGCCAGGAGCCCAGACAAAGCATATGGATGTCCACTTCCTATGGGATGCTCACATGGAGAAAATCTGAATCACCTGGAGCTATGGTCACCACAGGATGCATGTCCCCCTACCTTTCAGCCCCTGAATCCATGGACGCACCAAAACATATTTTGTTTCTAAGAGCTGGAGTTCGTGGTTCTCCTGGCTATGCTGTGATTTTAGTATTCATTTTGTTAATCTCTTATTTTATTTATTCTTTTAGTATTTAATCAGAGATTTTAATTTTTCTTTTTTATATTTTGCTTGTATGTATAATTCAGTGTTCTACTATTTCTTTATTTTATAGATGTAAGCACACCCAAATTCAGTTCAGCTCGATCCCACAAATTTGTGTATTATTTTTCATCATTCTTCTCCTTAATAAAATTATTGATTGTTTCTATTATTAGTTCTTTGACCCTTTCATTATTTAGGATTTTTATCCAGTTTCCAATTAATTTTTATCTGTCTTCCTGGGGGCATTCATTTAATATGTTCTTTCTTGTACTTTGATCTGAAAAGAATCATCTATTTATGTTTTGCTTGTTTATCTACGTTTGATTGTGAGGTTTTTGCGACCCAATGCATGACTACTTTTCGAATAACAATGATCTACCAAGGAGAATAATGGTATGATCCTTTCCATACTCTTTCAATTTTCTTCAGAGTTCTATCATACCAAACTTTTCTAGAATTCTATTTACCTCTTTAACTTTTTTTCTGTTTTTGGTTGGATAGATATTGGTTTAGTGCCTATGGTACCCTTAGGAAATGTAATTTCTTTCTTTATCTTTTAATTATATCTATTTTAGTTTTTACTTTGTCTGAGACCATGATTCCTATGCCTTCTTTTTTTTTACTTCATCTAAAGCATAAAAAATCTCCTCCAGTCCTTTACCTGTCCTCTGTGTGTGTGTCTCTGCTTCAGATGTGTTTCTTGTAAACAGCCTATTGTAGAATTCTTGTTTTTAATCTACTCTACTCTCTGCTTCAATTTTATGGGTGAGTACATCCCATTCCCATTCATAGTTATGACTCTTGTGTGTTTCTATTCTATTTTCACCCTGCTTATCCTCTCTCTCTCTCTCTCTCTCCCACACACACACACACACACACACACACAGACACAAACAGACACACACACACAACTCAGTGAGACCTGTGTTCAATTCTAGTCCTAGGCACCTACTAGATGGATAATATTAAGTCATTTAAACTCTACCTCAGTTTTCTCTACTATAAAATAGGGATATAAGAGAAACTACCTCCTAGGATTATTTGGATCCGATGACATATGTGTAAAGTACATAGCAAAACAACATATTAAATGATTTGTTGCCATTGTTTCTTCTTGTTAATTCTATTGTTATTTTAAACTATCATGACTACTTTCAGAAACAATGGTCTTCTTGGGCTCTTCTTGACCGCACTTCCCAGAGCTGTCATTTATTCTGGTCTAATTGACTCAGAAGAATCTTCTTCATAGGGAAATAGTTTTATATTTAACTTGTAGCATTACATTAACAACGGGCATATTAATCCACTATGTTCCATTTCTGTTTGTTCTTGAGACATGGATAAACACCACATATCTTTTGTTCATAGATACGATATTTAACTTGTGTGGGGGAGGGGGGCATGACATTGTTTTATTGATTTAGAGGACCCCTAGCTGAGGACACTTTCTCTATCCAAGCAGATTGGCATGTATTATCTTAGAATTCTTCAACACCGAGGTATTAATTGTTATTAATTACAAAACAATTGTATGTCAAAAAGTCTGATATAAACCTAGGTCTGTCTGATTCTCTGCTTTGTGTCAAATGTGCCCAATGAATCCACAGTTCTTGAACCATCAGTAATGTTAGGATTTCAAGAGAACACAATGATTTCCTCCAGCCCATTTTATAGTGTCTCTCTGTTGTCTGATCACTTTCTTCCATTACTTAAAGAATATGATGTCTCCTAACTTACAACCATATGTCATTACAAGAGAATCCTGCTTTTCCAAATATGGACCTTTGTTTCTGAAATGAAGGATGTAATTTCTAAAGAATTTGAAACATTACATCTATTTGAGAATAAAGAGCTAAGTTCAGGAAAATAAGTCATAATATAATAACTTGGATAGAAGTACAGATCATAAAAGTGACTGCAACATTGATAAAAATGGGCAATGAATGGAGTATCAGGACTATTTAAGTTTGAAAAGATTACCCAATGAGTTCATAATTATGAGACCAAAAAAATACTCAGATAGAAAAGATCAAACCTGACTCATTTAAAGCCATAGGAGTGAAAATGACAGAATATATCAATATGCCATGCTGAGAAGATAAAGATCATGTTATCACTGAATTTTTCATATCCTCCAAAGGTCAAAAGCACCGCACCATAAAAATTTCAGTGTCATGAAGCTTATAAGTTGTAAATGTGTTTTTGTTCTAGTCAAGTCAGGCACACACATTATTGAAGCCCTTGAATTGCAGGGACATCAACTATCAAAATTGTCCTGTAATAGCTGTGATCTCAACACTACACTGGATATTTTAAATATCTAATCCATTGGCAATGGTAATAATGAGTGTAAAATTACTTCTGAAACTAATTTGCCCATGCACATACAAATAAAAGGATATCACATTTCTCTTTCTTCCATTCTTTCTTTTTTTCTTCTCTCTTTTCTCTCTTAGTTCTTTTTCTTTATTTTCTCTTCTCTTTCTCTCTCTCTCTCTTTCTCCCTCTCTTCCCTTCAAATTATATATTAATTGATTTTTAACTTGTTTGTCCTGCCCTCAGCAATGTATTTAAGTGCCCTCAGATGTTTGAACATCTTATTTTATCTTTTACCTTCAAAGCAAGTCCCTGATCCTCAGAGTATTCAGGGGTCTTCGTTGGTCTTATAACCCCACATCATTTTTATAGATTGGAGTCCAGTAGCATTTAACCTAATAACATTTTAAAAGGTTGTTTATTTACAGATCACTAACACACATTCTAACACTTCCTAAACACACAGTTTTTGGGGCATTCTGTTAAACCAACTAAGTCTATAGGAATCAGATTTACAATTTAAGTCAATTTATATTTGATCGTTTGTTTCTTTCTAAATTATATATAAACAAATTTTAACATTCATTTTTTAATTTTATTTCCAAATTCTCTCCCTCTCCCTTTCCTCTCCTGTTTCCTTAAAAAGGCATGCAATTTGATATAGATTATACATGTGTAGTCATGCAAAATATTTTCACATTTGAAATGATGTAAAAGAAAACACAAACCAAAAAAGAATCATGAAGTTTAAAAGCCATTCTTCAATCACCCTTCATACACCATCAATTCTTTCTCTAAAAGTGGAGGACATTTTTCTTATAAGTCCTTTGGAATTGTTTTGGGTCATTGTATTCCTGAGAATAACTGAGTCAGTGACAGTTAATCATCTTTAGAGTATTGATGTTACTATGTACTATGTTTTCCTGGTTCTGTTCATTTCACTTTGCATCACTTCATATGTGCTCCAAGGTTGTTCATTTTTTTCTGAAATCATCCTGCTCATCATTTCTTTTATGACCATAATATTCAATGGCAATTATATACCACAATTTGTTCAACCACTCCCCAAATAATGGCTATCCTCTCAATTTCCAATTCTTTTCCACTGCAAAAAGTAGTGTCCATGAACACTTTTTGTAAATAGGCATATATATATATTTTCCTTTTCTTTGATCTCTTTGGGGTAAAATCATAGTTATGATATTGCTGGGTCAGGAAAGGGTATTCAGACTTTGATGGCCCTTTAGGCATAGTTTCAAATTGCTGTCTAGAATGGTGGGAACAGTTTCCAATCCCAACAATAGTACAATAATGTCCCAATTTTCCTACATCCCTTCCAACTTTAGTCATTTTCATTTTCTGTCATAATACAAAGCTGTAAGATGTAATGTGGTACTACAGAATTGTTTTAGTTATATTTTAATCAATAGTGATTTAGAATATTTTGATATGACTACAGATAGCTTTGATTTCTTCTTCTGAAAACTGACTATTCATATCCTTTGAGCATTTACCAATTGGGGAATGATTCATTTCCTTTAAAAAATGAGAAATGAGGCCTTTCTTAAAGAATATTGCTCAGTTTCCCCCAGTTTCCTCCTCCCCTTTCTAATCTTGGCTTCATTGGTTTTAAAGTTTATGAAAAAAACTTTTACATTTAATGTGATCAAAATTATCCATTTGATATTCTGTAATCCTCTGTATTTTTTGTTGTCATAAATTGCTCCCTTATCCATAAATCTTCCCTAATTTGCTTATAGTATCAACCTTTATGTCTAAATCATGTTTCCATCCATTTTTACTGTATGTTGTTAGAAGGTGTGAGATGTTGACCTATGGCCACTTTTGGCTAGACTCTTTTCCAGTTGTCCCAGCAGGTTTTATTATTAGTAAACTTTTCTCCCAAAATATTAGATCTTTGAGTTTTTCAAATACTAGATTATTATGGGCATTTACGGTTATGAATTGTGTACCTGATATATTCTTTTGCTCTACCATACTATTTTTTAACCAGTCAAAACTTTTTTGTGATTAACATTTAATACAGTTTGGGATCTGGTGCTGCTAATCTATATTTCTTCATTTTTTCCCCATTTATTCCCTTGATATTGTTGACCTTTTCTTCTTCCACATGAATTTTGTTCTCATTAATTTAGCTCAATTTAGATACAGCATTTGTTTCATCACATTCATATCTAGATGCAGCATGTTTGTTACATAAGATGTAACTCCTTACTCCTCCTTACTCCTCAGATAATTAATGTGGGGATACATGTCAAAGCTGCCCTCATCTCTGACTTGCAGATGTCTATTTCTAATATTCTAAACTTTTGAGCTCCTGAAGACCTATGGTCTCTCGAGCCAAAGTGAGCCTAGAAACAAGTGGATGAAGCCAAAAGTATACAGTAAAGCAAAGAGGTTTTTGGAATATTTCCATTTTATGTCAAATAGCTTCTTCTTCAAGGCATATTTGGCAAATTGGAATTACTTGTTGTTCTTATTGTTGTGTTTTGTCCTTCCTTCTCAAAGAGGATGAATATCATTAGCAAGGTAGTTTCTTGACTTCCAAGTGAATTGGGTTTGAGTAGGGGCTGCATGGAGTCATACTCCTTGCTTTTTCCTCCAGAGTCATCAGAGTCCAGTGGAAAAATATAGGTCAGGATGACTGAGGATGGCCCCAGATGCAGTGGGAGAACACTACCTTTTAAAATTAAGGTCATCTATATATCTCAGTCTGTCTGAGACTGTATGAATTCAGTAGTTATAGCTAGGTAAGAATTGAGGCAAATGATGGTCCAGTTTGTCTTCACAAAAGACTCAGTCTTGGAGAAGACCCTCAGAGTTTCTGGCCAGAACAAAAACCATTACTACTGACATTCACTCTGAACCATCAAAACTGACATCATGAACAATTGAGGTTTGTACTGGGACATATTAATGGCCAGAATGCATCAATATGATCCATTCTCTCTAAGCCATTTCCTTTATTTGCTTTCATGGTCTTCCTCAAAACAAGTCTTTTCACATGCATTTAAGCTTTCCCAGGTATTTGTGTATGCTTTATACCCCCATAAAATAGGTTGATTAACTGACAACCTTCCAAACTTCCCTAGTTCCAGGAAGGGAAACTCAAGAACTCTCACTGTGTCCAAATGGAAGGAGAGAAACTTCAATGAAGTAAGTATCAAAATCTCTATTAAGAATGTAAGTTATTATCATTTAGTCACTCATATCACTCTGTCAATGGAAAAGATTCCTGTATAATCTAGTAGGTACAAATGACCAGAAAATTCTTGACTCACAAAATGAATTTTCTTTCTTCAATTATGGTTTTCATTTCTCCTCTTTGCCTCCAAATCTTCCATGGTATCTTTTTATAAACCTTTGCAAAAGAGTGTTCTAGAAAATGTCATCAATAAACAATAGTCTACAAACATTTATCAAATGCATGTTTGTTTAGGTTTTGTGTTCAAGAGTAAGAAAGACAAAAGAAGGTACTCATTTCCAACCAGTTCACATTGTAATGAAAAACACCATATATAATAAAAGCTAAAAGGTTTGGGGGGAATTCATGGATAAACAAAATGGGTAGGTTTCTTAACATAAGGGCTAGTAGTATTATGGGAAATTATCTGAGAATCAGTGAGATACCAAGTTGATTACATTTATCCCAATGTTCAGTCTCTGAAGATGATAAAGTTCAGGGAACTAGCTGGTTGAGATACAACGAGGATAAAATCCCGATGGCCCTCTACTCCTTTCTTTATCCTTTTTTAAAGTCACCTGGGATGCATAATGTTTCCTTCCAATCTCACTCTCTTCATGAAAGGATAGGAAAAATTCCTCACAACTTTCTCTGGAGAGGATTCTTCCAGGAAGATGGCAGAGTAGATCAGAAAATTTCAAGATCTCCAGATTTGTCATAATAACTATATAAAATAGTGCCACAAGATGAAGATAGAGCAGTTAAAAACAAAAGTTAGGACAGAATAGTAATCCTCCTGGGATAATTGAAGAAGACCCATAGAAAAATGCCAGGATCATGTTTGGTCCCTGTGAAGAGTAAACACTTCAAGGATAGTTCCACTTAAATAACAATCAATGAGCCCTCAGTTTACCTGGTTTGGAGGCAGTCAGAGGAATTTTTACCTCACAGATAGTGAAGGGAGTTGGGCAGAAAATTTGAACAAAGGAAGATTGAGGGAACTTCTGCTGACAAGGAATGCCAGACTGAGCTTTGCTCCTGAAACTCAGGCCTGGGTGAGAATAAACCTATACACACAAGTTGAGTGCAGAAGCTGTGGGGTAGGGAGACCACTGGCTGTGGGCACTTAAGGAAGGAAAGAGATTTTATTTTCAGTTTCAGGCCAGATGGGGAAATGAAAAAAGTATCAGAGGACAGAGGCACCATTCCTCAGGACTGGAGGTGATTACAAAAAATAACGTGCTACAAATTTTAAATACAGCAGCCAAAGGAGTAAGAATCCAACCAGAGAAAGTTACTGTGGAAATAGAGAAATCTGGGATTCATCTTCACAAGAAAATACTGAAGTAAAGAAAGTCTCTCTTATCCCAAAGAATAACATCAAATGGTCACCTGCCAAAAAAGAAGTCATAGAACTTAAAAAAAGACTTTAAATTTAAAATGAGAAAGATTGAATAAAAAAATAACAACAATTCAAGAAAAAAATCATTAGAATTGTAGATCCAATTAGAAAAGAAGATCCAAAACCTTTTTTAATTATTTATATACTTTAAGTTTTCAACATTCATTTCCACAAAATTTGAGTTCCAAATTTTCTCCCCATCTCCCACTCCTCCCACCCCAAAACGCTGAGCATTCTAATTAGCCCTACCACCAATCTGCCCTCCCTTCTAACATCCCTTCCTTCCCTTATCCCCATCTTCTCTTTTGTTCTGTAGGAAAAGATAAATTTATATATTCCATTTCCCATGCTTCTTGTTTCCCAGTTGTATGCAAGAACAATACTCAACTAAAACTTTGAGTTCCAAATTCTCTTCCTTCTTCCCTCCCCACCCATCCCCATTGGGAAGGTAAGAAATTCAATATAGGCCATATATGTATAGTTTTGCAAATGACCATAATAGTAGTGTTGTGTAAGACTAACTATATTTCCCTCCATCCTATCCTGACCCACATTTCTTCTATTCTCTCTTTTGACCTTGTCCCTCCCCAAGAGTGTTGACTTTTATTAGCTTCCTCCTCCCATTGCCCTCCATTCCATCATCCCCCACACCCTGCTTATCCCATTCTCCCCCACTTTCCTGTATTGTAAGATAGGTTTTCATACCAAAATGAGTGCGCATTTTATTCCTTCCTTGAGTCAAATGTGATAAGAGTAAGCTACACATTTTTCCTCTCACCTCCCCACTTATTCCCTCCACTGAAAAGTCTTTTTCTTGCCTCTTTTATGAGAGATAATTTGCCCTATTCTCTTTCTCCCTTTCTCCTCTTAATATTTTCTTCCCTCACACCTTAATTTTATTTTTAGATATCATCCCTTCCTATTCAACTTGCATTGTCCTCTCTCTCTCCCTCTCCCTCTCCCTCTCTCTCTCTCTCTCTCTCTCTCTCTCTCTCTCTCTCTATATATATATATATATATATATATATATATATATATATATATTTACACATATGTGTGTTTGTGTGTGTATGTGTGTGTAAAATCCCACCAACTACCCAGACACAGAAAAAACTTTCAAGACTTACAAATACTGTCTTTTCATGTAGAAATGTAAACAGTACAACTTTAGTAAGTCTTATGATTTCTCTTTCCTGTTTACCTTTTCATGCTTCTCTTGATTCTCATGTTTGCAAGTCAAATTTTCTTTTCAGCTCTTGCCTTTTTACCAATAATGCTTGAAAGTCCTCTATTTCATTGAAAGACCATGTTTCCCCTGAAGTACAATACTCAGTTTTGCTGGGTAGGTGATTCTTGGTTTTAGTCATAGTTCCTTTGACTTCTGGAATGTCATATTCTATGCCCTTCAATCCCTTAATGTAGAAGCTGTTAGATCCTGTTTTATCCTGATTGTATTTCCACAATACTCGAATCGTTTCTTTGTAACTGCTTGCAATATTTTCTCCTTGACCTGGGAACTCTGGAATTTGACTATAATGTTACTAGGAGTTTCTCTTTTGGAGTCTCTGTCAAGAGGTGATTGGTGGATTCTTTCAATATTAATTTTGCCCTCTGATTCTAGAATATCAGGGGAGTTTTCCTTGATAATTTCATGAAAGATGATGTCTAAGCTTTTTTTTGGTCATGATTTTCAGGTAGTCCCACAGTTTTTAAATTATCTCTCCTGGATCTATTTTCCAGATCAGTTGTTTTTCCAATGAGAAATTTCACATTATCTTCCATTTTTTCATTCTTTTGGTTTTATTTTCTTCTTGGTTTCTCATAAATTCATTAGCCTCCATCTGTTCCATTCTAATTTTTAAAGAACTATGTTCTTCAGTGAGCATTTGAACTTCCTTTTCCATTTGGCTAATTCTGCTTTTTAAAGCATTCTCCTCATTGGCTTTTTGAACCTCTTTTGTCAATTGAGTTAGCCTACTTTTAAAGGTGTTACTTTCTTCAGCACTTTTTGGGTCTCCTTTAGCAAGCTGTTGTCTTGCTTTTCATGATTTTCTTGCATCTCTCTCATTTCTCTTCTCAATTTTTCTTCCACCTCTATTACTT
>CM053770.1:692920617-692937476 GCA_028658325.1 Potorous gilbertii
TTTCTTCCACCTCTATTACTTGATTTTCAAAATCCTTTTTGAGCTCTTCCATGGCCTGATACCATTGAATATTTCTTTTGGATGTTTAGGATACAGAAGCCTTGACTTTTACGTTTTTCCCTGATGGTAAGCATTGTTCTTCCTCATCTGAAGGGATGGGAGAAGATATCTGGTCACCAAGAAAGTAACCTTCTGTAGTCTCATTTTTTCCCCATTTTTTGGGCATTTTCCCAACCAGTTACTTGACTTTTGGGTCCTTTGTCAAAAGAAATACTCTGGGTATCTGTAATATCTCAGTTCCTTCAAGGTGGTACAATCAAGCATGTGCACTGATCTGGGAGCAACAAGAAACTTTTGTACCCAAAATCTGTTAGTAGTAGTTTCCTCTCCACAACCACCTGGTTTCCAGTTCCACCAAGCCAGTATTGGGGGGTGATATTCAGATAAGCTACTCAATTCCCTCAGGGGCTTTAGGCAGTGGCAGGGTTGCCATTCAGTGTGACACAAAGATCAGCTGCTCAGTTCCCCCAGGAACAAGTCACACAGGGCTGAAGTGTGAATCAGCTGCTCAGTTCTCCCAGGGTCTTTATGACCCAAAAATGGATGTGGGCTGCTGTGGGAGTTGCTGATGCCTCATGTGGCCTCTGCCACTGCTGTCTGAGGTTGAAGCTATGGGAAGACTCTGCTCTCTCCTCAGTCAGCTGAAAAAACCCTCTAACTGCGTTTTTGTCACCTATGGGTTGAGGAATCTGCAAACCATCATTATAACCACTGGGGATTCCGCCCCTGACACCTGCTCAAGTTTTCCTCCTCCTGGTGCCACAGTCTGGTGTGACAGACCTTTCCCATTGGCCTTTTAGGTCACCCTGGGCTGGAAATCTCCAATCCATTGTTCTGTGCCTTCTGCTGCTCTAGAATTTGTTGAGAGTCTTTCTTTACAAGTATTTTATGGGCTGTTGGGGAAGAGCTAGTGTATGTGCATCTTTCTACTCTGCCATCTTGGCTCCATCCCTCCAAGATCCAAAATCTTAAGGAAGAAAAAGACTCTTTGAAAAATGGAATAGATAAGGGGAATCCAGTGAAGTTATGAGACCAAAAAATAATAAAACAAAATACAAAGAATGAATAAATAAAAGAAAATGGGAAACATCTCTTCATAAAAACAAGTGATCTGGAGAACAGATCAAGAAAAGAAAACATAAGAATAATTGAACAACTTGAAAGTATGATCAGAAAAAGAATCTTTATACAGTAATACAAGATATAATTAAAGAAAATTATCCTGAAGTATTAGACCAAGAGAGTAAAGTAGAAATATATGAAAGTAAACTACAATCAAAACCTGAAAGAGATTGTAGCAGGAGAATCTACAGGATTCCAGTAGTCAAGTTCTGATACATTCATTTCAAATGTAAAATATTAAAAACAACAAGAAAAACAATAAACAATTTAAATATGGTGGTGCCACAACTAAAATCACACAAGACCAAGTAACAGTGACACCAGAAGATCATAGGTATTAGAACATTTTATATCAAAGATAAAAAGAACTGAGGTTGGAGCAGAAAATGTCATAAAACTGAATTTATTAGAACATGCAACATACATTAAAATATTAGAATATTCAACATACAAGATCCAAGATAAATATAAGCTATATATCAAAGAATAGTTAGAAAGTACTCAATAACAACAAACTGTTTACCTTTTATATGAGTGAAAGTAAAATATATATCTAAATTTGTTATTAGTATTTGTTTAGTTGATAAGAAAGATTGGGGTAGACCTGAATATGATATGGTTTTTAAAGGTAAAACCACTTAGAAACAGGTAAAAATAAAGTAATTAACTTATACAGATGTGGTCCTAGAGAAGGAAATGGTACAGAAGATTAGATGTAAGAGGAGAACTAGTAATTCTGGAGCTCTATTTTCATCAGGAATAGGTTTAAGAAGGAACAATACACATAAATACACACACACATATATGGGAATAAAAGACTTCTAAATTCAGAAAGAAAAGGATAAGGGGACATGGAGCGGGGAGAAGATAAGGGAGAAATTTTGAGATTGGAGGGTGAGAGATTAGGATGACAGAGGCAATGAGCGGAAGGGATCCCTGGGGGAGCGTTTTAGATTAAGTAATAGGTAGCAGGTAGAAGTAAAGTAGAGAAGTCAGGAGGGATAGAAAATAAAAGAGATACACAATCCATAAAATAAGGATGAGAAGTAGAATTTCTTAAGGAAAAAGGAGCAGGGGTGGTAACCATGATCATGATCTCAAACATAGTGTACCACAAAGGCAATAGTCTCAGCACTGATGTTGACTATCAATATGCAGATGTTATTCTCAATAGCAAAGCATAAAGGCCTCTCCATAAAGAAAGCAGAAGAAAAGCATTAGCTAAATCCCAGAACCAGAAAGCTAAATTTGTCATTGCGGCCAAGAAGTTAATAACCATGATCACCGTGGGGGCAAAGTCATTCCCAAGCCTCTCTCCTCAGGAGGGCCTTGTCACAAGCAAACACTCAGGAGCCCGAGCCTTGCTATGCCTGTCTTCTTGTGTCCTCTCTCCTCTGCCCCAACCCTGCCCACTCACTGTCTCCTGGTTTTGCTCCACCCTTCCTTTTCACCTGTTCAGTCAGCTCCTCCCATGTCATGTGACTTGGGCTTCCAGATGATTTAAGCTTCTCACAAGGGCCTATTAATGAATGAGAAAGATCCTTCCATTTAAATTGCTATTACACATAGTTAAGCCTAAAATAGATTTAATCAGAAGAGTAAAGAAAGGGAAACTACACCAGGTGTCAGCCATATTTCCCAATGTTGTTTTCAACTAGCTAAGATAACTAGATAGTACATAAGGTTGGAAAATTGTAGGAAATGGCAAGTTAATGAACGTGCAAAAATTTGGAAGGACTTGCACTTACAAAAGAAGAGGTTATTCACCCTCAAAGAAACAGGATAAATAAGTATATTTTGATTTTACATCGATGCATATGAATGTATATGTCAATATTTATGGGTATGACTATATATTTAGATATATCTACATATATGTAATTGCATGTATCTACTTTATATGAATGTGTGCATATATGTGTATGTATATCTTTGTGTGTGTATGTGTGTATAAATATATCCTTGCTCATTTTTAACAATCTATGGTGGAGGAAAGGGACAAAAGAAAAAAATTTAAAAAGTGCATAGCAGAGAACAAAAGAAAACTTACAAGGAAGCAAAGAAAAGATGGATAGCTCTGAGCACATTGCATAGCATTTGTTACATAGGCTTTCTTGAAATGGACATTTATTGCTGTATATTTTGAATCATTTTTTGTGTGCTATTGTGCACAAGACAAAGTTTTTTTTTCTTTTCTTACTTTGTGTTCAGTTTATAATGTTTCTTTTTTTATTTTTCTATTCTGTTTTGATTTTACTATTTAAATTTAAAATTAAAAAAATAACCTTTTTGCTAGGTATATTGCTTTCTATCCTTTGTTTTTGAAGAGCACCAGTAACATCACAGGGTAATGCTGTCTTGACTTGAATTTAAGTGAGGCAGAGTTACACAAATTCTCTCCTCCGGAGTCGTTGAAGTTCAATGGCAAGATAGAAGCCAAGACAGGTGGTGATCACATGGAATGCAGTGGACGATACTGTCTTCGATGGCCTCTCACACTCTAAGTACTCCACACCTCCTGCTTAAACCACCATAGCGACCATTGGAACATATTGTTCTCATCTGCCCATACTGTCAGGGGAATGAGGATGTTAGACTACATAATCTTAAATGTCCCATGCAATTTGACTCTGTGGACTCTGTGTGTGTGTACATACACATGCACACTTACAGTATGTCTATCTATTTATCAATATCTATATCTATATCTACCGATATCTATGAATATCTGTATATCTATATCTATCCTTATCACACTAATAATGTCAATACCTTCTTTGCTCCAGGCTAAACAGTAGCTTTAAACGAATTCAATTTTCAGAGCCTTTTACATTCAGCACCAATTTTTTAAAAATTGATACTTTTTAAAGAATTTACCATTATTTGTACATCTATGCCACCCCACCCCACTGAACAATTCCTCATAAGATGAAATGTATAATTAATCTGAATTCACCCGAAGAATAACCATTTTGAGATCACATGTAAAACTCTACATGAAAGTACAGTCCATTTCACTTTTCTAGCTCCCACATTATTCATTTCAAGTAAATATGCCCTTGGATACTTTTAAGTTTTGTTTTATTTGTTTTAATGACCATCTTTATGGACATCTATTTAGTGTTTGTTGGTGTTTCTGTTATGTCTCTGTCTCTTTGGCTTTTATATAACTCATTCCTTGTTTTTGTCTCTCTTTGCATCTCTATCTCTCTGTTTCTTGCTGTCTCTTGCTGTCTTTCTGTTTCTGATTCTGTTTCTCTTCTTCACTCTCCACTATAATTTCTTTAAAAAATTCAAAGGTCTTATCTCATTCACTTAACATAGTCCTTCAAAATATCACCAAAGAAAGGTTGACGAGATTTGCACAGTTGATATTTCACTCCCTTTGGTATGAACATATAGAAACAGGTTTTGCATTTGCATGAGCACTTCCTCCTCCTTTTTATTAAAAATGACCTCTGTTTAGATTTCATTTTTTGGTGTTTTTTTAATGAAATTGTATGCATAGTGTTGCTTGCTTTTGAATAAAAAGTGCTCCCCAAACAATTTGATTAAGAAATTCAAGTGATGCTGGTTCAAACAATAAATTCTGCCCTTTAACATTCTTTTGTTACTTGTCTATAATTGTGAATATTTTTTTTCTTGGGTAACATTATGCTTAAGTAGAGCATTCTATTTCAGATTTCTTTCGCTGGTGGAAATCCAAGCCCTTTTAACCTAGTATATTCCCAGTGTAAAAGGTCCTCTCTTGATCTTGTAGACTTCTTACTTAATTTACATTTTCTTACATCTTGTCTCCCCCATTAGATTAAAGGTTCCTTGAAGAAAAGGAATTTGTTTTGCTTCTTTTTGTATTACTAAATCTTAGCAAAGTACTTGGAATAGAGCAGGAAACTAATAAATGTTTATTGAATGATGAATGGGAGGGGATAATTGTATCAAAATTTACAGAGAAATGAAAACCTGAAGCAATATTCATCTGTTGTCTTTTAGATCGTAATAGTCCTATTGCAGAATGATGATACACAAGATGATAAATGGAGGTGATGGGACTGCTCCAAACATGGTCCAGAGGGGATGAGGTGTCACTGATGAGACAACCTCCTTTAAGGATGCTCATCACAACTCACTCACGTCTGCCCATTTCCTGCGACTTCAGATGACTTACTCTCATCATTTTGCTGGATGGGATCTTGCTAACGTTCCAAGAGTCTTCTATGCATAGTGGGGAGGATGAGGATGAGGATGAGGATGATAATCATTTCTCTGCAAGTAGAACTCTTCCAAGAATACTGTCAGTGAAACTTCAGGTACTATGCTTTCAAATTTTTGTTTTAAATGTTTTAAAATTCAATTGAAAAAATACTTATTTTGCTTGAATTTGGAAATATCTGTTGAATAATAAATGTGAAAGAATCATGAAGCAGTGAAGTGTCCCAGGAATATTTCTATCTGAATGTCATCAAATGCTCTTACATGGTCAATATAAATAAAGTCCAGTGCACTGTTACATTCTCTACACATTTTATTCAATTTGGAGAAGGTAAGGGTGAAAGTTATTGTTGAGTATCTTTTGATAAACTCCACTTATTTAATATCAGCACTTATGTAAAGTATTCCCTCAATTGTAGATCACTCTTAGAAAGACATCGTATAGATAGGAGAGTACTAAAAAGTAATTGTTAATATTTTCTTTGTCATTTTCATTAATAATAACATTTGAGATTATTTTTCACTCATTTGTTATCTTCTCTTCTTTCAAGATACATGTAAATTCATAGAAATCCCTTAATGGTCTCAACATTGTGGGTACTTAATTGTTTATTCCTATTCCTCTCAAGAATTCTCTTTTCTCTAACAAACACCACCCACCCCTTCTCACATGCCCTCAGAATGCCCGCCTATAGGCAACAGATTTCTTTTCTTCTTACTTATTTCATCCTCCAGTTCTTTCATCTTCCACTGAAGATGAAATCTGCCTCTCCACCGAGAACATCGTCTACGGCTACCATTGCCATCAGCAACAGCACCTTCTGCATTTCCCTCAGCTCGCTGATCAAGGCAGGAGAGTTGGAATATACCTTTCTGCCCATTGCAACTCCCAGATTATTCTGCTACCTCCATCACACCGTGATTTTATCTCTTTGAGGTTCTTTCTATTCATTGCTATCAGTGAATCAAAATCATGATTGTAGGATTCTGGTAGAAAGAACCCTGGTCTACAACCTCAATGTCATTTTATTCCTCAATGACATTGGTACCTGCTTCACAATTTTGCTGTCTTCATCAACTCCTGCCCTTATACTAGGGGACTTCAACATACACATTGACTATACTTCAAATTACCTAACCATTCAGTTTCTCAGTCTATTATTTTCCCATTTTTACTCATTAACCCCACCACATGCACACACACATACACACACACACAAACACACACACACACATGCAATGTCATCTTGTCATCTTTGGTTCTGCCATCACCCCCAAATGCATCACCTCCATGTTCAAGAATTCTAAAATCCCCTTATCTGACTATAATTTGACTTTGTACTTCTGTCTCTGCTTTCCCATATCAAACCATAGATTTCATTCACACACTGACTTTTAATCCTTTATCCCTCAGCTCTCTCCTAGACCATCCCCCCGTACTAGTTATTCTCTTTCTTCCTCTTTTTCACCCCTTTGTGAATCAGTTCAACTCTACATTGTCCTTTTCTCTGGCATTCCTGACTTTCTTTTTGCATTACTGACTGTGCACTGACAGGCCTTAGTTTACGTGACTCTCACCTCTACATACATAATGTTGAATGGAGATGGAGGAAGTCACACATTATAACTGGATCCACTGAAAATTTATATTACACAACCTCAAGTGGGCCCTCACTGCTGTTGTATAATTCTTACCAACCCATTATCCTGCTTTCCTCATGGCTTTTTCAAATCTTTACTTTCTTCTTCAAACTTTCTATGGCTTCTCCTCCAACTCAACTTTCAACTGAAAATATTGCTGCATATTTTACATAAAAATAAGGTCGTTATGTGTGAATTGTCTTCTTCATCTCATATCACTCCTTCACCCATCTCACAGTAAGAAAACAATTCCCATAAAAACTCATCCCTCAGTCTGCAATAGCAATATGGTTCAATCATGTTTGCTCCAACAGATTGCCCCTTCTTTCATCCCCACTTTATCACCTATATTAAATTACTCTCTGGCCACTCTTTATTTCCCTATTGTCTACATACATAGTTTTGAATCCTTCATCCTCAAAAGGAAATCACCTAATCCTTCCATCACTGGATGCTTCCATTCACATTCTATGTGTCTTCTACTGCATGTGGCTAAACTTGAATAGGCCATTTACAGTAGGCATCTTTACCTTCTCTCCTTTGACTCACTTCTAAACCCTCTACAGTCTGGCTTCCAACCTTTTTACACCATAAAAAATGCTGTCTTCCAACTTGCCCACAATCTCTTAATGGACAGATCCAACTCCCATTTCATAATCCTGAAATTCGTGAACTCTGCAGCCTTTTACTCGGACAACTCCCCTCTTTCCTGAGAGATTTTCTTCTTCCTAGGTGGGAGGAATGCTGTTGTCTCTTGGCTATCCTCCTGCCCATGTGATGTCTCTTCAGCCCCCTTATCTGAATCCTCATTCAGATCATGTTCCCCACCCAAAATATCCCCAAGAATTCTGACCTGGGGCCTCTTCTCTTCTCCCTTTATACAGCTCTGCTTGGTGATCTGATTAGATCACGTAGATGAAATTGCCACTGTTCTATTAGTGATTCTCAACTCTCCTTAACCAACTCCTGTTTCTATGCTGATTTCTAGTCTTGAGCCTCTAACTGTCTATCCCATGGTTGCCTAGCAGACATATGCTAATGGATCTCATTTTCTACCCCCAGAACCTTGTCTCTCTGAACCCTTTTAAAGAGCTCCATCATCCTCCCTGAGGCTCCCAACCTAGATGTCACCCTTGTCTTCTCACTGTCCCTCACTCCTATATCCAGTCTTTGCCAAGGTCTGACAATTGCACTTTTGTGACATCTCTTGAATATACAGCAGCTTTCTTTCCTTTGATAATTTCCCTACACTTGTAAAAAGTTCTCATGACCTTGAACTTGAACTATTGCAATAGCATCTTACACCCTTAAATGCACTCTTTGACCCAGTGACACTTTACTTCTGTTCCTTGAAGGTGACACTGCATCTGTGGAGTCCTAGAATTTGTTCTGACTGGCCCCCATGCTTGGAATATTCATCTTCCTGTTCACCCATTAACTTCCCTGCCTTCTTTTAAGTCCTAGTGAAAATTCAACCTTCTCCAGGAAAATTTTTCCAACAACTCCTAGTCTTTCTTTTAATTATTCAATTTTACTTCTGCATATACCTTGCTGGTACATATTTGTTTGCTTATATCCTGTAACATATCGTGAACTCCTCAAAGGCAAGAATTGTCTTTTGCTTATTTTTGTATTCCCAGAATTCGGCACTGTGCCTCCACGGTAGGCACTTAATATTTTTTTTTTGTGGACTGATTGACTGATTCTTAAAAGAATCCTTTCAAAGATGAGCTGCAATTGATATTTTGCATATGGAAAAAAATGTTGCTCACTTCTTGGTGATCTACAACATTCAAACACAGAACAAGATATCTTGATCTTGTACCAATGGTACAATTGTACCAAATGAAAGGTAACAGAGTATTTGAATTCAAATTTGCCCCATGCCCCTTACCTGTCACATAACTGTGGACAAGTCACTTTGCCACTGACTTATAAAGTAAGGATATTAGATTAGCTTTACATCTACCCATAAATCTATAATACTATGATCCAGTATCCCATTCCCTGCACAAAAATCATTCTCCTTCCATGGATTCTTGGTCATTACATCCTGTTTTTACTCAGCCAGTTGCTGAACATTTACTAAGCACTTCTTATGTACTAGGTACTGAACTGAGCCTTGTTTTTACTTTTAGGAATTTTAGTATAATATCATCAATGTTTTCCTTTCCCCTTTTCAGTCAAATTACATTAAGGTGATTGGAATTTAAGGGAAATAGTTTTAGACCATTTGACTTAGAGTCATCTTTTCTTTCCATTCTTTACTTTTTTACTTTTTTAACTTATTTCTCAAATATCTTACAGACATATTTGAATTATTTCCAATCCAATACTCTTAATTAACAAGTTGTCACTCTAAGAAAAAAAGATAGCTTAGCTGGATCAGATGATGATTGCTGCCATGTTTGATTCCTTCTGTTCTCAGTGAGTTTGCTTGGTTAATACTTGAGAATGGATGAAAAATACTTTTAGCTCTTTATTTTACATTTGCTAAGTGGAAAAAAAAATAAAACTCCCTCTAAATTAATTCCACTTTAGTATGAGCTTTAACTGACCTTAAGCTCTTTTTCTTCTTCAGTAT
Source organism: Potorous gilbertii (assembly GCA_028658325.1). Classification (NCBI taxonomy): domain Eukaryota; kingdom Metazoa; phylum Chordata; class Mammalia; order Diprotodontia; family Potoroidae; genus Potorous; species Potorous gilbertii. The sequence continues at coordinate 692,930,237 of CM053770.1, forward strand.
TAAAATCTAAAATAAGGCAAAGCAAGCAACAATGACAAAATCCTGCCTCTTAGGAAAGTTCTATAGAGCCATTTGAATGAATTAGTTACCCTCAAAGTTGTCTTCTTTGTCACATAAATGATAAAAGCTGAAATTGTCATTAGTATTTGTATAAAACAATTATTCTAGAAATAACCACAGACAGAGAAAGTCCTCATAACTCTAAGAGAAATACAGAAAAAGAATTACCTCTTTGAGAAAAACCCTTTTGGTCAATTTCCATGGTTCATGGTGAGCAGTCCTTTCCTCATATCCCAGTGGATGACTTCTGGAGATTTCTCAGAGGTTAAGAATGTAGCATGGCAAACGGAGAGGAAGAAATTTACCCCTTCATAAATATTTACCAGCTACCTACTACTTCATTAAATTTATCCTATGTCAAGAGCATAGTGTTAGGAATTGAGAGGGATTTAAAGGTATTTGAAATAAAGCACAGCCTCTGTTCTTGTAGGTTTTATAGTCTAGGTAAGAGCATGATGCACAAATCTAGAAGATTACTTGCTTTCTTCCATTCCAATCCATTCAGTGAATGGTTATGTAAGGGGATCTTCATATAGGGTGACCCTACCACTATTTAGGTTCTTCCTCCTCCATCACATGGAATAAGCTTCTGCTTCCTAGAGAATGATGGTACTTGTTTAGAAACTCATATGTTCTCCTGTCATGTGCTTTGTCAGGATAGCAATCACTATTTAGCTGTTGCCATGTATTGGCCTGGAAATGTCTACCCTCAGAAATTTTAGGCAATGATTTATGTTGAGAAAGCTGTGGACAAGAACAGGGTTATAGCAATGTTATAGTGTGAAAAACACTGACTGGGGAGGGTAGATAGTTTCTGAACTCTTCATGGTTTCTAACTTGTTTAGAGGCAGAAGAAATTTGAGTTTGGATTTTGACTTCCTAGGCAGTGATTCTGAAATCTCTCCTTCTAGGTAGAAAGAAAAAGTATTCCTTCTAATACCAACCTACTGAGTGATAGCTATCATATGAGGGGCACTATGAGAACCACCATGGTAAAATATGTAGATTTTACCTGTAAGTTAGGGAAACCTGGATTCAAATTGTAACTAAGACCCATATTGGCTGATAGAAATTACTTTGACTATCAGGATCTCACATAATTCTCTGACATTACAAGTGTCAGAGAAGTTACAGACCAACATTGTGAGAGGCTTCTCACAAGGAGTGCCTTCAACATATGAAATCACAAGCCTAATGAAGATGATGGTCATGATGATGATGATGGTGATGAATGCTTGAATAAACATTCAAACATAATCATAGATAGATGCTAGCTAAAAGGATGGAGAGATAGAGAAAGATGTAGGTTAGACAGAAAGACATATAGATAGACTCAATAGACAGAGGAAAAGGTTAGTGACAGATAGGATATAGGTAGACAGAGGGATGGATAGACAGACAGACAGATGGCAAGTTGTTAACTGGAAAATGGGTCTCATACTTAAAGAAACTCTCCACCACACTTCCCAGTCCACCTTGAGACCAAAGGAAAATTAGTGATGAATTCAGCCTTATCACTTCTGAGTTGAAGCTACACATATGCTGCCTCAGGCTAAAGCAACAAAGAGATTTCTGACTTCTAACTCTGCCTCTGTGTGTGTATATTATTATACACACACATATGCATACATGTATGCAATGGCTACCATAAGACTAAAGATTAAAATTTGAAGAAAACTCCGAGGTCACTTCATCCAGCCCTCTCCTTTTAAAAAAGAGGAAATTAGCTCAGAATATTGAAGTGACTCATAGCAATTAGTAGAGATGCAATAAGTATCTGAGATGAGATCTGAACTAATTTAATGACTAAATTGATGAAGAAATGAATGCAAAATCATTTTAAATATTTCCTTTGTGTCAGACTCTGTGCTAAGCAAGAGGAAGAGAGAAACAAGAAAACAAAACAAGTCTCTACTTCACAGAACTTACATTCTAATAGATGAAGACATCATAGAAAGTGAAACAGAAATTGGAAAGGAGTTAGAGGCTAGAGAACAGGGCTTGGAAAAGGCAAGGAAGCTGAGTATTGTAGTGTTATCTAAGTCAAATAAAAACAGTTCTTGAGGGCCACATGTTGACTTAAAAAAATATCCTATTAACATTGTCCATGTCTTACCATAGTTAATTAATTTTGTTCAGTCTTTCCCAATTATAAGTTAACCTGGATTAGATCTCAGTAGGAATTTTTGCAGGTCAGAGTAGGAAGAATTTGACATAGTGGACTAGTTATAGGCAAACTAAGATGACATTTCACCTGTGGGATTTCAGGGTACAAGAGCAGTCTGCATTATGCAAGAGGAGGAGAAAAGAGTTCAGGCAACAGAGTTTGGAAAGGGCAATCCATGTTTCTGCTGAACCATGCTGCTTCGTGCCATAGTTGAGTGGCTTGCACATAATCAGAGATTACAATGCTTATTGGTTAGTTGATTGACTTACTTGAAATCAATAATAGCATTTCATCTTATTGGGGGTACATTATGACAGTCAGATTTTTTCTGGGCAAACCAGGTATTGTAAAGGTCTTATCTATCAGGGCATGATAAGTGTAGCAATTATCTAGACAGGGTTAAGACCCATAATGTGTTTTGTTCATTGTTTTCTCCACTGACATCTTCAGATAATTAAAGAAAACATTACATTTTCATCCAGAAAGATCTAAATGAACTGTTTAGCAATATCTGATTTTGCAGGTTTAACAAGTGATTCCAGATTATCTCAGAGGCTTGTTACAATTTCTTGGTTCTTTGTAGCTACTTTTTCTTACATATTTATTTGCTTATTTATTAGAATATATGGAGCAGAATTCACCATTACAAAGAAGACATGAATTGGTCAGGCTTCCATATGATAGAGAATTTCTCCTCTTCTTGGCATAAGAAGATAGAAACAGAAGCAAATAGGTAAAGGTTCAGAGAGGTAGATTTTTTCTCTTAATTGTATTTTTTCCAACTACAAAAAAAGCAGTTTTCAACATTGATTTTTATAAAATTTTGAACTGCAAATTTTTCTACCTCCCTTTCCTTTCCCCCTTCCCAAGACAGCAAGCAATCTGATATAGATTATATTTGGGCAATCATGTTAAACTTATTTTCACATCAGTCATGTTGTAAAAGAAGAATGAGAATAAAAGGGGAAAACTATGAGAAATTAAAAATGAAAAACATAAAAAATGAAAATAGTATGGACTGATCTGGATTCAAACTCTAGATGTGGATAGCATTTTCAAACATGAGTCTTTTGGAATTGTCTTGGATCACTGTGCAGCTGAGACAAACTAAGTTTATCACAGTTGATCATCCCACAGTGTGGCTGATATTGTGTACAAGGATATATGAAGAAAGATCCTATCTGCATTCAGACAAAGAATTAATGAATAGAAGTATGTATGTACATATATATATATATATATATATATATGTTTATATATATACATACACACATGTATATAGGTATAATTTTTATAAGGGTATACATCAGTTTATGTCTACTAGTGTAGTGTGTGGGGGATAGGGAAGAAAAATAAATTTACTCAACAAATTTGATGTGTATTTGAAAGGAATGACAAGTTATACATAGATTTCCAGCTGCATCTACAGTCATCTTTTTTATTGTACTATGTTATGATAATATTTGTTTTATTCTACAAATTAAAAAAACAATAAATGATTCAATATTATATATGAACATGGAGTATAGTATCTATGAACCAAGGTAAACTGGATGTAGCCAAATAGGAGATTAAAAGATTAAGCATAGACATCTTGTGTATCAGTGTACTTAAGTGGATGGGAATTATTGAATTTTGTTCAGGTAAATAACACAAATACTACTCTGGGTAAGGATACCTTAGAAGAAATGGAGCATTTCTCATAGAAAAACAGTATCGAGGCATAAATGCAAAAATGACAAAATGGCAGCTGTTCAAATTCCAGGCAAACTGTTCAATATCACAGCAATGTAAGTATATACTGCAACAATTGTTGCCAAAGAAACCAAAGTTGATCAGTTCCATAAAGACTTAAAACATTTTCTAGAAATAACACCATGAAAGATGTCACATTTATCATAAAGCACTGGAACGCTAAAGTAAGAAATCTAAAGATAATTGGAACAACACAAGTTTGGCTTTGGTGTACCAAAGGAAGCAGGGCAGAGATCAATTGAATATTCTTTAAGATAATTTGCTGGTCAGATCAACCCCTTTTTTGGTAACCCAAAGGACCCATGGACATTACTAGATAGTCAATATCAAAATTTGACTGGTTATATATTTCACAGTCAAAGGTGGAGAATATACAGTCAGTTAAAACAACCCCTGGAGTTAATTGTGAATCAGATTATGATCCTCTTCTTGCAAATTCCAACTTAAATTGAAGAAAATACAGAAAACCATCAGACCATATATAGGTATGATCTGAATAACATCCCTTGTAAATATGAAATGGAAATGATGAATAGATTTAAGGGCTTAGAGCTGATAGAGCACCTGGAGAACTCTGGACAGACATTCACAATTGTGAATTGTATCACAGTTGTACAGGAGGAAGGAACAAAAAACATTTCAAAGAAAAAGTGAAAGAAACTAAAATGGTTGTCTGATGAAGCTTTACAAATAGCTGAAGAAGAAAGGAAAACAAAAGATAAAGGGGAATGAAAGAGATATGCAAAACTAAATTTAGAAATTCAGAGAAAATAGCAAAGAGAGAGATAAGAAGACAAGAAAGTCAAAGAAACAAAAGGAAACAATAGAATGGGAAATGTGAAAGCTCATCAAGAAAATGAGAGACATCAAGGGAATGTTTCATACAAAATAGGTATGATAAAAGACAAAAATGATATGGTTTAACTTTAGTAGAAGAAATGACAAAAATTCACAGAAGCACTATACAAGAGTGATCTTAACATCACTGATAGCAATGTTCTAGATCTAGGGCTTGATATCCTGAAGAAATGAAGACATATGGACCTTTGGAAGCATTACTATCAATAAGGCTACTGGGAATAAAAAAATCCAGTTGAGTTATTTGAAATTCGAAATGATGAAGCTGTCAAAGTACTGGTGAGGTGGTGGAAAGGGAGGATGCATTTGTACAGCTGAAGGCAGCATACCCCAAAAGAAGTGATATGCAGGGAATAGTTGGGATGTAGACCTGGTCCATACAGTAGAGGAAGGGATTGGGAACTTTTAGCCCCCAACGATTCCTGAATGCTCTCCACTAGCCTCTCCTTATGGCAGGAGGAACTGGATGAGACCAATTAATTGGCATCGGAAGACATAAGAATTAAGCCCTTTCCTCTAATGGAAGGTCCTAGTCTTTTAACAATTAATTTAATTAATTGATTATTTGATAATATATGTTACTTTTAGTTTATGCTTAAGTTTGGGATTGTTTTCGTTATAAAAGTTTGATGAATTCTTAATTTTACTTGAACAAAATGCAAGCTAAGAAAAAAATGGAAAACTCAACAGTGGCCACTGAATTGGAAAAGATCAGTTTATATTCCAATCTTAAAGGAGGGCAATGCTAAAAAATACTTGAATGACTGAAAACTTTCATTCATCTTGCACACAAGCTAGGCTTCAGCCACATGTGGAATGAGTTACCAGAAGACCTGGCCAAATTGCCAACATTCACTGAATTGTGGAGAAAACAAGGACGTTCCAGAAAAAAACAAACAGATAAATACTTTGGCTTCATTGGCTACACTGAAGCCTTTGATCATGTAGATTACAAACAAAATGTGTAAAACCCTGAAGGAGATGGAGCACCAAACCATCTTACTTGTCTTCTGAGGTACCTGTATGCAGGTGAAGAAGCACCAGTTAGAATTGAACATGGAACAACTGATTGGTTTAAGATTGGAAAAGGAGTATGACAAGACTGTATGTTGTCTTGTTATTTAACTCATATGTACAGTATGTCATGCAAAATGCCAGCGAAATAAACCAAAAGTCAGAATTAAGGTTGACAGAAGAAATATCAACAATTTAAGATTTGCAAAAAAATACCATTCTGATGTCAGAAATTGAAGAAACATTAGGAAGTCTCTTGATGAGGGGAAAACAGGAGAGTGTAAAAACTGACTTGAAGCTTAACATAGAATCCTATGATCTCTGTAACTGATTCCATAAGATACTGGCAAATAGAAGGAGAAGAAATAGAAGCAGGGTCAGATTTTATGTTCCTGGGCTAAAAGAGCATTGTTCAACATGACTGCACCCACGGAATTAAAAGGCTTATGCTCTTTGGAGAGAAAGGTATAACAAATCTGGACAGCTACCTAAAAAGCAGGGATATCCCTTTGCTGGTAAATGTTTGTACAATCAAAGCTATGGTTGTTTGTTTGTTTCCAAGTAGTAATTAATGGCTATGAAAGTTGGGATATAAGAAAAAATTGAGTGTTGAACAATCAACTGTTTCAAAATCTGGTGCTGGAGAAGATTTTTGAGAGTCTCTAGGATAGCAAGGAGATCAAATTTTCAATCCTCACCAAATTAATTCAGACCATTTACTGGAAATCCAAATAGTGAAGCTTAAACTCTTTGGTCATATAATGAGGAGAAAGAATTCTTGATGCTAAGAAAGATTGAAGGGCAAGAAAAAGGGGAGGGCAGGCCATAAGAGGGGTGATGTGATGGAAACAATGAAAATGAGTTTGAAGACACTTCAGGAGATAATGGTGTAAAAAAGGACCTGACATGCTGTCAGGTCTCAAAGAGTTGGACATGGCTGAGTGAGCAACAAGAACTATGTATTAAACACAATCTGGGGCCCTTTCTTACTCTGAAGTTCCACCATTTTCTGATGTTGGCTATAAGAAATCCTTAAAAAAAAACAAGGTAGACTCAGCCAGCAATATGGTGTTCCATCTCTACTGTCTACACAACAATGAGTTCTTGTGATGGTTTTGAGAATGCAGCAGCTCACTTACTTGTAATAGCTTATCAAGAAGAGAATGATCATATATTGGACACGTGACTGGCCTGGATGGGAAGGAACTCTTTCTGAAAGAGATGTGCATATTCCTTTCCAGGCTGCACTTCAAACTCCTCTATGAGGACCATGCTCTTAAATTTAAAGTCTCCCTCCAGCCCTGAAACTCACATGGTGGAAATGCCATATGTTTAAGCAGCCAGAACCTTCATTTAAGGAGGGTGCCCAAGGCCCAGGATGTTCAT
>CM053770.1:692937976-692954094 GCA_028658325.1 Potorous gilbertii
GAAGTCACTTGCAAAACTACACAGATATGGCCTATATTGAATTGCCTGCCTTCCCAAAGGGAATGGGTGGGGAGGGAGGGATAGGGAGAAGTTGGAACTCAAAGTTTTAGGAACAACTGTCGAGTATTGTTCTTGCTACTAGGAAATAAGAAATCCAGGTAATGGGGAATAGAAATTTATCTGGCCCTACAGGACCAAAGAGAAGATGGGGACAAGAGAAGGGAGGGATGATAGAAGAGAGGGCAGATTGGTAATAGGGGAAATTAGAATGCTCAGTGTACTGGGGTGGGGGAGGGGACAAATGAGGGGAAAATTTTGGAAGCCAAAATTGTGTGAAAATGAATGTATAAAGGTCAATAAATAAATTTATATTAGAAAAAAAAGACTCAAACCATGCTAGTTCATCAAACTCATGGAATGCTATAGAGATATCAAAATTGCAAATACAGTACATATAAAAATATCTAAATATAACTTTTGAAAGGGAACCCTCAGATTTAGTTTTGATTTAGCCTGTTTTCCCAAATATAGGGATGAAGTGACAACAATCCCACCACTAATAAACAAATATGATTAAAATAAAAAATATTAATCTCTTAACCTGGATAGAAGGAGACATAAAAGGAGTCACTGATATTTATCTTGAAGTATTTGGTCTGTGAAGAATGGAAATGGGAGCAAATTTGGAAATCTCATATAGGAAAATTTATGCTTCATGTAAGAAAAAAAGTATATTGTAGAAAGAACTAGCAAAAAGTTAAATGGTTTGTCTTAGAAGCACTAGATTTAACCTTGGTGAGGATCTTGGAGCCCACTTTGACTGGCTATTTGTAAGTCATATAATAGGAGGAACATATATACATACATACATACAGAAATACATATATATGTACATGCACAAATACACATGCACATATACACATACACATATACACGAACATATACATGCATGAATGTATGTGTGTGTATACCTGTGTACACACACACATACCCACACACATATGGGTTTGAACAGATAGCAGATGAGGTTCTTTCCAACTCTGAAATCTGGAGATTTGGTATGTTGGGTACATAAAAGGCCTTGAGACTCCACCCCTAACTCAGGATATTAAAGACAATATCCAGGCACCAGAATTCATTTTCCAAAGCCAGTAGGCTGAAGGCCATACCAAATATCTGAGAACTCATACTGAAGTTCTGACAAAGCACTTGGAGATCCCTGAAGATCCAGCAGCTGAGGCAGCTCCCAAATGGTAGCTCTGACAGCATATTCAAGTTAGTGAAGGTTGGACTCATTGCCAGCACAAATGGAAACCCAGGAAGAATTCAGAAACTGGGAGTCTAGGAAAGAGGGAGTAATGAGTTCTTCACCTTTCATCTGGAACACTCTGTGGCCTCTAACCTTTACTGCTCCTTTCAGGTGAATCACTCATTCATCCCCTCCAGCAAGAAGATTCCACCAACGTCCCAACTCAGGTGACCCAAGACACTAAGTACAAAACACTGGATACTCACATGAGATTCAGGGTGTCCATGTGGCATTAAGCTTCTGCAATAGTCTGCAAACCAAACTACTCTTGTATGATGTTTTAAGCCCTGGGAGACAAGACCAAGGTCAACAGATGATGAAGAATTCAATTGGTCCACAGGTTACCTCCCATGGACCCGGAATTCCAGGAGGAAACAAGAAGTCAATTTCAGGAAGCAGTCAATGTCATTTGGGAGATTGAGGAGGCAGGAGACCAAGTACCTTCCATAAAGATAGTCTTTGAACTAGCAAGCCAAAGATTGACCTCCAGGTCAACTCCAGAAGAAGACTTGTTTTGACTCTTAACCCCTTCCTAAGAAATCTGTTTTTGGGGCTACTAGGTGTCGATAGAGCAATGGCCCTGGAATCAGGAGGACCCTGAGTTCAAATCCAGTCTTAGACCTTTGTTAGTTGTGTCTCTCTGGGCAAGTCACTTAACCTCAATTTTCTCTCCCCTGCAACCTCAAAAATCTGGTCCTAGGTTGGCTGACTTAGCCCATTTGTGACCTTGACTTCAACAATTCCCCTTTCTAGGCCTCAATTTCCTTTTCTCTCCAATGAGGGACTTCTTCTAAATGACTCTTGAGGTTTTCCATTGGTCTAAATCTATAATCTTTTGTGTTCTCCCCTTTGAAATTTTGGAAAGGGTCATTCTCTTGGAAAAAAAAAGAAAATTTCAGCAATGTTTTGAAGTAAGATACTTGACCACAGATTAGAGTTGGGTGATAAAGGAGAGATAAAGAGTTAGAGTTGACTCTAAGTTTCCAAGCTTGAATATCATCATTGAGAGAAATAAGGAAATTTGGAACAAGGATGTAGATGAGTTCAATTTTAGATATGATAAGTTCAAAGTTCATCACATTGCTCACAAAAGTGTGTAAAGTCGAGCTATGTTATTTTTCTTTTGTGTAGAAGTCTATGACTGCAAGAGTTGGGCTACAAGGAAAACTGAGCCTTAGAGAATTGCCACTTTGAAATTGTGGTACTGGAGGAGACTTTGGAGTCTCAGAGGTCAAATCAGTCAATACTTAAAAAGATTAATCCAGATTATTAAAATACTGATACTGAAGCTTAAATATTTTGGCCACAGGAGAAGACAGGTGTCATTGGAAAAGACTCTGATGTTGAGAAAGAAGATTGAAAGTGAAAGAGAAAAAGGACCATCAGAGGATGAGATAGATCGAGTATCATAGAAACAAGGAATACAAACTTGGAAAGACTTTGAGAGATAATGGAAGAGGGAAGGACCTGACATGCTATGGACCATCAGGTCAGGAAGCAATGGACTGAACAACAAGAACCACAAATTTTGAGGTCTGCCAGAGTGTCCCAGTGAAATTGGCCATTCATCAAATGTACAATCAAATCTAAGTATAATAAAACGATTAGGATTGGATTTGGAGATTTCAGATTTATCAGTGTAGAAATAGCAAGAGTGTGGAGGAGATCATGATGGGGGGAACACAACGTGTAATCTGAATTTTGTGATCTATTTATTTAATAACTACCCATCATGCAGGAATAACAAATTTTATGGTGCTGAAAATGCAGGTGACTTTTTGAACATGGATAACTACCCAAAAGAAAGAGCCAGGATGAATCACAAAGAATGAAGACTGGTCAGGAAAAGGAAAGTTTGAAGTTCTTAATTATCTTGAGCAGGAGATGGCATTGGGGGAAAAAAACTTGGCCAATTTTGCATTTTGCAATGATCTGGATAATTTAAAGCAATCATATTACTTGGAATTAGTAATTCTAGATAGAAAGAAAATGGAGAAGGAAAGGAGGAAGCAGGAAAGGAAGAAAAGGGAAGACACAAGAGGATTAGTAGAAAGAAGACTGAGAAAAAGTAGGAGAAACGGGAAAAGAAAGATGAAGAAGAGAATAAGGAGTAAAGGAAAGAAGAAGAGGAGAAAGATGAGAAAAAGAAGAGGAAAAGGGTGATGAATAAGATATGATTATATAATATTAAATTTATTGTATTTATTGCATTATATCATATTATATATATATATATATATGGATAATACTGTGCTTTCTGCTTTTATTGGAGCCTCATAGAAATCCTCTGAATTAAATAGTAGCTTTCCTTCTTTTAAATTTTCTAATGGTCATCAATCATAGGATCATATATTTAGATCTATGTAGGAAAATATTAATGTTCTAGTCCAAACTTCTAATTTTATACTTAAGGGAACTGAGGCAAGAACGGTAAAGTGATTTGACCTTGATGATGCAGCTTAGTAAATTCCAGACCTGAATTCTGAGTCAGATTCTTAGGTACATGGCTTCATAATGCTTAAGCAAAGCAAGGCGGATTGTATGTATATTTGAGGCATAACTCTAGAAATACAAGAGCCATAACTTCATCTTCAGACTGGAATTTCAATGAGAACCAAGAAAAACAAGAACAACTCTTAGAGCAGGTTCACATAAACAGCTTTAAAGTATAGTATCAGCTGAGTTACTTCTGATGACTGGTACTATTAGCGTCCATCCCATATTCTCATCTTTCCCTCTAGTGTGATTCTTGTCTATGTCCTCACAAATTCTGCATAAAAGATATGGACAATTGCCTGAAAGCTTTCCTCCATCTTTTAATTTTTCATAGATAGCAATATAATACTAGAATTGTCAATGTTTGCCTCTCCTTTCACTTTCTGATCAGGCATTTATTTTTCTAATTGCAAATGTCCTCAATAATGTCTTTTATACCCAAGGTCTTATATGCAAGCCAGTATCAGTTTTCTAATTTGAGATACTTAAACATATTTCTCACCTCTTCTATTCAATAGGATTTATTAATATTATTAATTATTACTGCTACTGATGCTACTACTGCTACTACCAACTATTACTACTACTACTGCTACTGCTACTACTACTACTACTACTACTACTACTACTACTGCTACTACTACTACTTATATAATGACTTAAGATTTGCAAAGTCCCTTACAAAATTCATTTCATTTTATCCTCAAAAGAAACATGGGAGGTAGGTGCTACTATTAATTCCATTTTCAAGATGAGAAAATGAAGGTGAAGAGGAATAATGGCTTATCCAAGATGACATGGCTATTAAATTTCTGTGGTTATAATCAAATACCAATTTTTCTGGCCCCAAGTCCAATGATCTATCTAGCAAAACATGGTTACTTTTTAAACCACATTTGGCTATGATTTAATGACAAGATCACACAGGTAGGAAATGTCTCTGGTTGGATTTGAACTCATATCTTTTTTACTTTATGTGTGACACTCTACCCGCTCTACCACTTATATTTGATGTTCCAGAGGAAATATTGAAGTTAAAGGCAAAAAAAGATGGTGATTGTGATAGGGAGCAGTTTAGAAACACTGGAAATTTCCCAAATGCAACTGAGTCTCCTCTTCCTTTTTTTCAAATCTGGTTCTATCTTCAGCATTTGGGGAGATGGGCTGAACACTGCCATAGGGCTCTCAATAGACCCTCATCAACCAATTCAGAAGTCATTGACCATATACTTCAGGTTGAAGTCAATCCCCCTGTAGACAAATTTCCAACTAAAGAAGATATTTTCAGTGCCATTAGGCTTCTGTTGTGTGGCAAAGCACCTGGTGCTTTCTATCAGAGATTTAAAAGGTAGGAGGTTCATTGTTCATATAAAGTCTGACTGAAATCTGGTTTACGTGACAAGAGGAGGTTATATCTCTATTGTCCATATCCAAAAAAGAAAAGGAAATAGATTATTCTGTGACAATCATGGTGAAGGGATGTCTCTCTTAGTCATTTCCAGTGAGATCTTACCAGAGTCATACTTAACAGTTTTTTTCATCTGGAAAATGGCCATCTCCCCAAAGCCAGAAGGGGGTGAGGAATAGTCAATATAGTGTTTGCTGCTCAATAAATCCAGGAGAAATGCCAAGCATAGAACAGCGTTCTGCATGTTACATTTGTTCATCTGACTAAGGCCTTTATATTGTCATCTGTGAGGTCTTGTGGACGATCACAGCAAAATTTGGTTGCCCAGAGAAGTTCTTCAGTGTTGTAGATCAGTTCCATGATAGCATACTTGCATGGGTTCTGGATAATGCTTGAAACTCTCCTGGTTTCCCGGTCATCAATAGCTCTGTGTGCTTTAACAAGCCATTTTACCTCTGCCTGCATAAAACTGGAAAAGAAATGGCAAACCAATTTAGTATCTGCCAAGAAAACTCCAAATAGGGTCAGAAAGTGGTGAACATGGATAAACAACAACAAGCATGTCAGACAGAGGTAATTGATTCCAGCCCAGTATAAGTATGCAGTGGCACGATAAATTAAAGTACTAAGCCTGGAGTCAGGGAGACGAGTTCAAATCTGGCCTCAGACACCTACTAGCTATGTGACTTTGGGGAAGTCACTTAGCCTTGTTTGCCTCAGTTTCCTGACCTGTAAAATGAGCTGGAGAAGGAAATGAGAAACCACTACAATATCATTTCCAAGGAAATATCAAATGGGGTCACAAAAATTCAAACACATTGAAAAGTGGCCAAGTAACAAAATCACCAAGAGGTGAAGTAAACTTCCTACAGACAAATTGGCAGGCTGTGTCATAGACTTCATGTTTCCAGAGTTTGGAGGTCAGCTCTCTTTGCTTTATTCCATGCAGCCTTTCTCGCTGCCTGCAACATATGTAGTGCCTTACTAATGAGCCTCCTGCCTAGTCCACACCACAATCTGGGCAGTCCTATCTGAGTTGCATAGAGCAGTGGACTGGCACAGTGAGGTACTCATAAAAAGAATTGCCATGATTTGGACAATGTGCACCCTTCCCCAAAAGGTCTCTTCCAAAATCCCAGGAGAGTCTAGAAATGAGCCCAGATTCCTCAAAGGAGTGCTTGTACAACAAACACTCTAGCAAATGCCTACAAACTGAGAACTGGACTAGATGAGAATAAGGAGGCATACCACCACAGCCGGATAGTTAGAATGAGATGAAACTCCTGGGCCATTAATGAAGTAGAGAAAAGCCCACAATGCACTCCAAGCTCTGCAGGCTTCTTACTCTTGAGCAGAGATGCCCTTCTCATTTACAGCGTGTGTTCCAAACTTACTCTTTCCTCCTCCAGCCTCCTGCAGGAGGACCTCTCCGGACCCACACAGCAAAGGACTTTGAATCATACTTAACTGAGGAAAGAGAAATCATTCCCCCACCATTAGTTGCCTCTTACCAGCACTTCCTCATCTCATAAACCCTCAATCTCATTTGTTTCTTCCTCATTTATGACATTCTCTAATAAAACAGTAGCCATTCTCACCAAGGATGTACAGGCCCTCCCCATTGATCCCTGACACCATTCATTCTGATTGCAATTTGTAGCTTGCCTCTGTCATACCTGTCCTCCTGAACTCTATCATTTTTCAATATCTTCAGAGATCATGGCTCCTTATACCTATAAACATGAACCAGTGCAACATTCTCCTAAAGAACCTCCCTTTCAGCAGTCCTCTCAAATGATGTCTTCTTTCTTAGTTAAAATCCTAGAAAACAAGTAAGCAAAATTTTTGTACCTTCATTCCTGTTAAATCTGACTTGAACTGACCTGTGAGTGTTCTGAACATTATCAAAGAGGGCAACATGTCCAATTAACAAGCAGGAGAATCTTGTCCCTGAGCTCTCAGAGAAGCAACTGGAAACACCTGGGCCAAAGTAAATCTCAAATTGGCCAATGTCCAGGGAGAGAGGGCTAAGAAGTGTGTATCTTGGAGTTATCATAGGCAGCTAAGGAGAGAGAAACAGCTGAATCACCAGATTTCAGAACTTGAGATCCTTACAGAAGCCATTACAGAAGATGAATGTAATCCAAAGAGGGATTATTGGCATTACAGAATAATCTAATCAATAGATTATCTAATCAATCATATTTCAGTAGAGGAAACTGAGGTCCAGGAAAATAAAATGACTTGTTGCAAAGTTACAGTGGTACTGGAAAAAGTAACTTTCCTAATGTATTTCTGCAGGAGGCATGACTATATGGTTGTTTGTAATTAATACAATTTATTTAGGGAATACAAGATAGAATAATTCATGTTTCCTTTTTGTATTTGTTCTATCAAAAACTATGAATTATCTTCTTAGACTTGTTACTTGAAGTTCTTTTATTGGAATGTCTTTGGAAAGAAACATACATACACACACACACACACACACACACACACACACACACCCAACAAATTAGCAGGGGCCCACAGCAACTCTCCCTCCCCCATCAAGGGTCCAGTAAATATGAAAGCATTTTATAGAGTATTAGAGTTCAGACAGCCTAAATTACAAGTCTCCGTAGACACAGTTGTCATACGTTGACTTTCATCAGAGCGCTATGCATGAGGGATCGATGATGCTCCAGCTAATTGGATCAGCAATGTGAGATTCCCTCTGATAATGTAGAGATTTTGTCTGCAAGGGAGGAAGGGACAAGCTTCTGAATGTCCATCCTGGTGGCACTTTGGCAACCGCTCAAATACCACTATAAATAGCAAATGCCATATGATTAACACAGCATGCTTGATTTGATTACATTTACTACATATTTACTTTCTAAGGGATAGAAAACTGATCTTCTTTGGTGTGAGTTCACATTGACCAAGCTGATCTCAATTTATCATTGTTTTGTTTTAAATTACTTTTCATAACCCTATATCCAATTTCACAATTTGAATTCATATATTAAAGTCAAACTAGATATATTGATTATTGATTTAGTTGTACTTAAACCAAATGGCACAAACTACATGACAGATCTTTCAGTTTTGAGAGGAACTCCAGTGTGGAAGAAATAAAAGGCAAAGCACATTCAGAAACCTGACTTCCCCTGACTGATACTTCAAGCTATAGGACTTTGAGTAGATAATTCCATTTTTTCCAGACTTAGTTGCCTCATCAAAGAGTACTGGATTAGGATCCTTAATTTGGATCCAAAATCTACCTTTAGCAAGGTATGTCATCTTTCTGAGACACAAAATCCTTCTGGAGGATGAGGTTCTTGGACTAGATCTTGAAAGTCTCTTTCATGTCAATATTCAATGATCAATCTAACATGATAAGATGGTCTTAGAGATTTCCAGGGCTGTCTCTGATCAAATGATCCCACTTCATCCCATCTTCTTCAACAAATTGCCCCCCTGCAATCCCCACTCTTTCACTTGTTCTCAATCTCTCCATTCCTACAAACTTGCTCTTGACTTGCCTATTCTGAAAAAAAAAATTGTTACTTTCATCTTCCTTCCATCCATGTTGACTATTGTCTGATTTTCTTCTGCCCTTTGTTAACTAAACTCCATGGAAAGGTGATCTGCTTACTCTTCTCTCACTATCTTCTCATCATGTTACATTTCATGTTCTAATGTTATCATTCTGCCAAAGCTGCTCTCTGCAAAGTTACTAATGATTAATTATCAATCCCAATGGTTTTGATGCAGGCTCAGTGGCCTTTACTCTAGTCTCATTCTCCTTGACCTCAGCAGTCTTGGGCACTGCGGATACTTGATTCAGGTTTCTGCCTAGGTTATGAGGATACCTCTGTGGCCTACTTCTTATCCTACCTTTCTGATTGCTTCTTCTCAGTCTCCTCTGATGTACCCTCAGCCATGTCATTTGTTGTAGTTGTTGCATGGTGTTCAGTTCTAGGCCTTCTTTCTTCTCTTTCTATGCTACTTCACTTAGTGGTCTCATCAGCTACAATGATAATGGCATCCTAACAATTATGTCTGTGCTGATGATACTCAAATCTACCTAAACTTCCTCAATTTCTCTGGTAATGTTTGGCCTGGTATCTCCAACTCTTTCTGGACGTTTCCATGTGGATGTCTAGTAGATACCTTAAACACAAGAACTTTAAAACTAAACTCATTACCTTTCACCTTAAACATTTTCTCCCCTATTATCTCTATTAGTATGAAGATCAATACCAACCTCCCAGTCTATCAGCATCACATCCCAGAGTCCACCTCTCCTCACTGTCTCCCTCATATCCAATCTTTTCACTTTGTAACATCTGTTAAATATGCTTCATTCACTTCTCTGGAACACTCAAGAGGTTGCTGCCCTCTTCGCTTCACGTCTGGATTATGGCACTAGCCTGCTTGGAGAGGAGGGGCTGCTCACCCTGCTTCCAATCTCTTGCCTCTCCAATTTATCCTCCACTTAGTCAGCAAAGTGGTTTTCTTAAAGCACAGGCATGGACTTGTCATCACCACCCGCCCCTCAATAAACTCCACTGTTTTCCTGTCAACTCTAGGATAATTTTTTTTTAAATCTTCTCTTTGGCATTCATAATGTAGCCTCCTCCTACTTTCATCATCTTCTTATACCTTTTATCCCACACCCGACATTATTTTTGATAATGGATATGTTTTCTTATAGTTTTTCAGTCTTAAAATTTGTTTTAAAGTTTCTTTTTTTGTGCCCTTGAAACACTTACTTGTTCTATACAGTCTAATTTGAAGAGATGCTGCTACTTTTCACAGATTTTGTATTTCTGAATAAGCAGTTTAGTCTTCTTTCAAGTCTTATAATTATCACTCCAATTTCATTTCTAAGCCTTTCTTTTAGAATTTTCATTTCATGTATAATAATTTTTAAACTTTCCTCATTTTTGCAACTATTGAGGACAGTATGTGACAGGATCCTATACTCATCTGTGACTAGATTCTGGGCTCCTCTTTCCACTTGCTGTCTCTAGTTACCTCGATGTAATCACTGAAAGATGCCAGCTCACTCTGGTGCATTAGTTAGATTTTTGAGCACTGAATTTCTAAGCCAGGCTTTTCTGACTGAACACCTACTTTTGGACCCAGGAGAGATTTCTTTATAGAGATTGGAGCAGCAAAAAGTACTAACTTCCATTGATTCCTTCATTTATTGATAGATAACCCTTCCATTGCACCCTTTTTGTTTTGCAAATTTTCTGAAGTGATTGTATCAGAACTAGCCAGCACTGCTCTTAATCTGTCATCTTGATACAGGAACTCTTTGAAACTATTAAAGTACAATTTTCCTGATCTGTTAGACTTTTTTTAATTAAAGTCTTTACTTCCTAAACCCTATAAATATATTTTCAAAACAAACATTACTTCTCTTCCTCTTTCTGTGTCACTTTTCTCTAAGCCTTGACTTCTCTTTCACCTTTAATACTTACCAACCCCTCTCAGTCACTGAGTGCTATCAAAATGATTAGAAAGTGATCTATATTAGAAAATCAAGAAATGTTGATGGCCTACATTGCTGGGATTTTTTGTTTGTATGTTTGTTTTGTTTTCTTTTGTTTTTAAGATTAGGTCACCTGATTTTGTCTTGGCTAGAAATTCAGTGGCTATTCATGCAAAATTCCATTAGTGCTTGAAAAGAATATTGACTTGCTCTACTTCAAACATAAATTGGTTAGGATGCCTGATACCTGCTTGTCACCCACATACACATGCACTTTTAGTGGTTCAACATATTGATGCCAGATATGGTGAGCCTATCTGATTGGGTTAGCTAACTGCAGTTCAGAAATTCCTAGTTGAAGAGATCCACCAGTTTTGACTTTTGCAATAGGCAGCATGTTATGAATGAGGATCCATTCATAGAAAAACACTGTTCTATAATGCTTATTTTGCCCATGAATCCTTACCCAATCATGAAATATTATAGTTGTGGCCAGTCAACTCTTACATAAAATCTTCCAGTGATGGGGAATCCAATATCTCTCTGGGAAATCAATTTCCATTTTGGTTAACCATATCATCTGTTCATATCCATTTACCTGCTTTTTCTCCCTAGGGCCAAAACATAAGAAATTTTATCCTTATTTCACATCACAGCTTTTCAAAAATCTGAATAAAATTACTGTGTCTTCCCTAAGTCTTCTCCTGCGGCTAATAACCCCTCATCTTTTCAATGAATAAATTGTTGACTGGCCAGTCCCCAGAAATCTCTTTAACCAGACTTTTACTGCAAATTTCACATTAGGGAAAGTAAGATAAACTAAGATAGAAAACTGTAGTCACTTCTCTCACTACTATGAAAGTCATTGAATTAGGAAAAGCGGGGGGAAGTGAGGAAGGCATTCATCTAATGATCCTGTCTCTCAGTATTTTCCATTATTTTTCTTGCTAAGTGTTAATCTAAGTTATGTGTTAATGTGATGCTGAAGGACATGTGACCGACAAATTAAAAGCATTTAGTAAATGTTTTTCATCTAGACTACAAATGCTCAAATTCAGCAAATTTTTTGGGCAAACCCTATTATCCTCACTTTAGTTTAAGCCCCATTTCCAGCTTATCAGTGTCTTTAAATGTGGTGTCCAGAAGTGAAGAAAATTTTCTAAATGTGTACTGTCCAAGACCAGGCCAAGCATAACTATCACTTTCTGACTCTGTGGCACAGTCTTTTTCAATTCCACTTAAGATTTCATTAGCTATTTCTGCCTGCCATAAAACATTGTCGAAACATTAAACCCAGTTCCGTAAGTCCTGGAGATTTTTCTTTTTCATACAAACTACTGTCTACACTGACCTCTCCCCAAAAATTTAGAGATGGGGACAGATTCTTCAAGACTTACTAATCTAACTCTTGTCTTTTGTATTTGAGGAAGCCTAGTTCTAGGCAAGTTAATCAAATTACCCAAGCCTATCTTGTACTTAAACCTGAGTAAAGCATCACTTTTATCATTATGTCATCTCCCTTTCACTGACTTCACTTTCTTTACTTGACAGTATTGTGTCAGTTGCTGATAAATTCAACTAATGTATACACCCCTTTCTTCTTTATTGCTTTCCTCTCATTTCCACTTCCACCTTACTAAATATCAATGGAGTTACCCTTCTGATAGGCACGTCTAAAACTCTAGATACTACTAGGGATCATGTTGTGTACTAATTTCAAGTCCCTCTCTGTGCCTTGCCTAGACTTTTGCATATAACGAGTGTCAAAACATGTGTTTAAAATGAATAGATAAATGAAGAGGAGAAAGATGGGAATGAATAGAAAAATATATTTATGGTTATGACTAAAACCTATCAAAGATCTTCACTGTAGGAATCATTGGTAGAATGATCATTTGCTCTTCTATATTTAGGAGTTTAGGCCTTATTATGGGTCTGACACTAGTAGTATCATTGGGAATGAACCAATTCATCTTTTCCAATTCAGTTTCCTAATCTGTGAAATAGAAATAAAAATGCATACATGAGTTTACCATACAGCATCAATAATCTTAAAACACTGTTGTAATGTCAGTCATTGTGAATTTGGATTTTCATTTTTATTAGACTAGTCTTAATTTTACAGTTTCCTTAGGTAATGTGTCATTATCAAGGTCAAATAGACAGAAGCAATCATTCCTAATTCTTGATCCAGAACTACTCAGATGAATAATTGAAAATATGTAACTGAATGGCTCCCAATCATCAATAATATGTGAAGTGAAAATTAAAACAACTCTAAAGTTTCACATCATAACGATTAACTTTTAAAAGACAAAAGGAAAAGGGAAATGACAGTTGTTGGAGAGACTGTGAGATGACAGGCACACTCACTAATGCATTTTTGGTATTTAAATTGTTTCATATATGAAAATATAACCAAATAAGTCACTTAACATTTTGATCAAGAAATATCACTAGTAGGAATGTACCACTATGAGATTAAAAACAGGGGAAATGAACCCACATGTGCAAATACTATTTATAGTAGCATTTCTTCGTTATAGTAAAAACAACAACAACAACAACAAAAACCCTGAAAATATAGTAGGCAAATACCGATCGGGTAATAGCTAAACAAATTTTGGTTAATAGATTTAATGAAATACTATTAGGCCATAAGAAGTGATGAAGGGACAGATTCAGAAAAAAAAAAAAACTCTAAATTATTTTCAGTTATTGAAGAGGAAAGTGATCAGACTGTATAGAACCATTTACCCAACTAATACAATGTGGACAAAAATAACTTGGAAAGTCTTAAGAATTTCAGTCAAAGTCAGGACAATTCATGGCTCTATAAAACTGTTGATAAAGCATGTGTAATAGCTTTTTTGGGATAAATAGCTGAAGCATGACAGTTGCAGAACAGACTGTTAGTGGGTGAGGGAATGACTGGTATGAGTAAGTGGCTATTGCCAGTGATTAAAAAAAAGGTGGAAATTTGTAATGTATCAAAAATATTTTAAAATATATAAGAATAAATGAACATTAAGAAAGAGACAAAGGAAAGCTACACAGGCTTGATACTATTGCTACGATTGTAATTAATTTAAAATACCTGTTCAAAAACTACATGGAGGGGGCAGAGCCATGATGGCAGAGTGAGAGTAATGACTCACCTAAGCCCTTAGACAAACTCCTTCAGATACCTCGATAAAGAAAATCTGACCAAATTTTGGAGGTGCAGACTCCAATAGGAGACAGACTGGGACAGATTCACAGCCCAGGACAGGCTAGAATGTCCACGGGAAGGATCTGTTCCACGGGGGTGAGCCCACAGTGCACAGTGCATCATATCCAGCCCAGCAGAGCAGGAGGGCCCTGGAGAAACCTGAGACAGCAGCAGGCGGAACTGGCAGAGCAGTAGCCCAGGGTGAGAGATCAACCGAACTGAGCAAGTGACAGCCCCTGAGACCCAGATATCAGCTGCAGCAGCTCCTGAGACTTTCAGTCCGCAGATTAAATGTCTGTAAGTCACCTACTTGAACTTCCCGGAGACAGAATGGTGGAGTGATATGTAAATTCTCTCTCCTCTCCCCTTGTTGACCTCAAATAAACATAAAATATTTCCACAGAAAAATCTTGGATCATTGAGAACAGCAGAGGGGCAAACAGTCTCATAACACCTGAGCCTAGGAAAATAGCTAAGGGGGATTCCTCCTACTGTGGCAGAGGCCAAACAGAAGGAGAGGAGCCCCAGGGCTGTGGAAACTCACACTAGGACCCAGGCAAACCTGAGTGCTAGGAAACTCCCATTAGGATTTAGGTATTCTTCAGCACACGAGGGGAAACTGGAAGACAATAGGGCAGCCAACATCACCAACCCCTGAGCTTGCCTTTGCCTCAATTCAGCTGAGGAGATCTTGCATGACCAGACCACTCCTCACCCATGCTTAACAAGCTAACCCCAGGGCTGATCAGGGAAACACAAAACAAAAAGATAAAAAGACACTTGCTCGTAGCTTTATCACACAACTCAGCTCAACACCAAGTTCTGCAGCTTCTAACTGAAAAAACCAGAAGCCACAACACACAATCACGATCATGAATAAGAAAAAGCAAAACAAGAACGAAAAAACCATACAATCTTTCTATCAGGACAAAAACCAAAAGAAGAATATCAAAGAGGTCAGTAGTGAGACTGTACTTCCATCTGAAACTTCAGAAGGGACTATGAACTGCTCACATGCACAAACAGCTCTCATGGGGCAACTAAAGAAGGAAATAGAAGAAAAACTGGCAAATGAGTTTTAAAGTATGAAAAAAGAATTCACTGATGAGAATCTCTAAAAAGAAAAATTGAGGGGGAGGAGCCAAGATGGGGGAGTAGAAAGACTCACATATACTAGGTCCAAACCCACAGCTCATAATTACCTATAAAGAGAACTCCCAACAAATTCTGGAACAGCGGAAGCCGTGCAACAACACAGTGAAGGAGATTATCATTCCAGAGAGCCCTGAAAAACTGATCCTAAAAGTCCCTCACACACCGGATGGGAGCAGAGCCCAGCCTTGCCCTGGCCATGTGGCATGGAGAGGAACACATCTGAGCAGGCTTCAGGGATGGAATTTCCAGAGGCCACGAAGGTCCCTCCACCCACAGATGCACAGGTCAGTGAGAGAGACGTCTGGACGGGCTGAGAGGACAATAGGGTGTCTCCATGACTCGAGCCCCCTCAGGAGGCAGCAGCAGAGGCAGCGGGCAGCCAGAGGCTCCCTGAGCAGGCAGGAGCTTGGCAGGAGCACCATTAAGGAAGGTCTCTGCATAAAGCCCCTGAAGGAACAGAGCCTGGGAGGTGTCCCTGCCTCGACTTGAACACAAGAACTTAAGCCCCCATTGAATAGCAGCCAGGCCTGCCACTGAAAGCCCTGAGGCTGGGGAGCAGCATTTGAATCTCAGAACCCAAGCACTAGCTGGGCAGATCTAGCCCAGGGTAGACAGGAATCTCAGAAGTCAAGTAACTGGCTGGGAAAATGCCCAGAAAAGGGAAAAAAAGTAAGACCATAGAAGGTTACTTTCTGGGTAATCAGATGTTTCCACCCTTCCTCTCTGACAAGGAAGAACAATGCTACCATTAGGGAAAGCCAGAGAAGTCAAGGCCTCTGTAAACCAAACATCTGAAATAGATATATAATGGGCTCAGGCCATGGAAGAGTTCAAAAAGGATTTTGAAAATCAAGTTAGACAGGTGGAGGAAAAACTGGAAAGAGAAATGAGAGAGATGCAAGAAAAAGCATGAAAAATGGGTCAATACCTTAATAAAGGAGACCCAAAAAAATGCTGAAGAAAATAACACCTTGAAAAATAGGCTAACTCAATGGGCAAAAGAGGTTCAAAAAGCCAATGAGGAGAAGAATGCTTTCAAAAGCACAATTAG